>CM059441.1:70379144-70415970 GCA_030390025.1 Squalus acanthias
TTTAGTACCTTAGCTATGCCTTCTACCACCATAAGAAGATCTAATTTTTGGTCCCGAATCGGCCCCACCCTTCCTTTGGCTATCCTTTTACTATTTATGTTTATAAAAGACTTTTGGGTTCCCTTTTATGTTACCTGCTAATCTATTCTCATACATTCTCTTTGTCCCACTTGTATCCTTATTCAATTCTGCTTTGGACTTTTTGTACACAGCTTGGATCTCTCATGAATTATGAACCTGACATTTATCATAAGCCTCCTTTTTCTGTTTCATTTTAATTTTTAGATATTTATTCATCCAGAGAGCTCGAGCTTTGGATGCTCTCCTGGGAATGTGTCTAGTCTGTACCAGAACTATCTCCTCTTTGAAGGCCTCCCATTGATCATTTACTGCTTCACCTGCCAATCTCTGATTCCAATCCACCTGGCCCAGATGCCTTTTCAACTCACTGAAATTAACTCTCCTTCAGTTGAGCATTTGCACATTTTGATTTTTCCTCGTCCTTTTCCAGAACTCCTCTAAACCTAATGATTTTGTGATCACTGTTTCCCAAATGCTCCCCCACTGAAACGTGATCCACCCGCCACACTTCATTCAACAGAACTAAATCCAGCACTGCTTCCTTCCTTGTTGGGCTGGAAACATATTGATCAAGAAAGTTCTCTTGTACATATTTCAGGATTTCGTCCCTCTCTTTGCCCTTTGCACTGTTATTTTCCCAGTCGATATTGGGGTAATTGAAGTTCCCCATTGTCACTACTCCAAAGTTCTTGCATATTTCTGCAATTTGCCTGAAAATTTGCTCCTCTGTCTCCTTCCCACTATGTGATTGCCTATAGTATACACCCAACAGTGAAATAGCTCCTCTGTTGTTCCTTAATTTGAACCATAGATTCTGTCTTTGAACCCTCAAGTACATCCCTTTCTAGTGCTGTAATAGTATCTTTGATCAACACTGCCACCCCCTCCTTTTTTTTTTACTTCACTATCTTTCCTGAATACATTGTAGCCAAGAATATTAAGTGCCTATACCTCCCCTTGTTTGAGCCAAGCCTCTGTTATTGCCATTATATCAGAATCCCATGTGGCTACCTATGCCCGCAGTTCACCAACCTTATTTACCACACTCCACGCATTTACACACGTGCACTCCAAACCCATCTTAGTTTGCCTTAGTCGCTTGATTGGCGCCCCATCCACCACCATAAACATTCACTCCCTCCACCGCCGGCGCACCGTGGCTGCAGTGTGTACCATCTACAAGATGCACTGCAGCAACTCGCCACGGCTTCTTTGGCAGCACCTCCCAAACCCGCGACCTCTTCCGCCTAGAAGTTCAAGGGCAGCAGGCGCATGGGAACACCACCACCTCCAAGCTCCCTTCCAAGTTACACACCATCCTGACTTGGAAGTATATCGGCTGTTCCTTCATCGTCGCTGGGTCAAAATCCTGGAACTCCCTCCCTAACAGACTGTGGGAGTACCCTCACCACACGGACTGCAGCGGTTCAAGAAGGTGGCTCACCACCACCTTCTCAAGTGCAATTAGGGATGGGCAATAAATCCTGGCCTTGCCAGCGACGCCCACATGCCATAAACGAATAAAAACATGTTTTAAATCCCGCCCCCCCCGGCCCTCTTATTTCTGAACTACTCTTTATTCTAATGGTGTTTGTCTCTCCCAGTCCTCTTTGCACCATGTATCTCCTCTCTAATGCTTCATCCTGGTGCTCCGCTCCCTGCCAAATTAGGTTAAACCATCCTCCCAGATTGTGGGGGTTGGGTGAGGAGTGGGGGGGAGTGAGGTCATAAAGCCAGGGGCAATTTGCCTTTACTGGTGGCCCTCCACAGACTTGCTGGTCCAGGCGTACCAACTGTGGGATGTTGGCTACTTATTGGTCCTAACCACTGCTCCCTATAAATATAACAGCAAAATACTGCGGATGCTGGAAATCTGAAATAACAACAGAAAATGCTGGAAACACTCAGCAGGTCAGGCAGCATCGAGGAGAGAGAAACAGAGTCAACGTTTCGGGTCCTCGACCCGAAACGTTAACTCTGTTTCTCTCTCCTCGATGCTGCCTGACCTGCTGAGTGTTTCCAGCATTTTCTGTTGTTCTCCTTCTAAATATTACCGTGCGCGGTGCCTTTAAACTTGCAGCGCGGCCGCTCGCACGCGCAGTATCTTCGGCGGGACGGCTTGTGAGCGGCCTGCGCGGTACCTTCGCAGATCGCCGCGTGGCCATGCACCCACGTAGCCTACGGGGAGCATTGGTCCTCACTCTTTGCCAATTTAGGACGGCAGGCATCCCCAACCCAAATTTCACCAAGAGTGCTCCCTTTTTAAAGGCGCACAAACAATTGCGGCACGTTCTAAATTAAAGCACAAGCAAACTCATCCAATTAAAAGAAAAAAATGAGAAGTTGCACAACACCAGGTTATAGTCCAACAATTTTATTTGAAATTACGAGCTTTCGGAGCGCTGCTCCTTCATCAGGTACAGTGAGGGAATACAAATCGGTTACAAAGTATATATAGACAGAGAACAATGTGTCTGCAGAGATACAATCCGTCAGGGAGGCATTACATCAAAGACACAGCAGAGTACAGCTAAGACAATGAGGTGGGGTCACAGGGGGTCCAACGTGTCAAATGCTGCAGTCTGCAGTTAAGCTTTTTACTTTTTTTTACAACTGGAAATCACATCTGTGAACCAGACAACGACGTCGAGTCACGTCCTGTAGCGTGACATGAAACCGAGATCCCGGTTGAATGAAAAGAAAGCATTGCTCCTGGTGTTGGCCATGCACTCCAGTCCAGGTGATATTGGTTCCAAAGTTTGTTTTTTTCCCGCTACCCACTTGCGGGGAGGTGTCTGGTTTCCACGCGGCAATTGCCCACAGCGATGTGACTGAAATGAGATGCTGGCTGTATGAGGAATTACGGGCCGGCTTTCCAACACTTTGTGATGCAGCCTTCCTGAGAGTGGGCTTTCAGGTTCTGACGAAGGGTCACAGACCTGAAACATTGACTCTGTTTCTCTCTCCATAGAGGCTGCCTGACCTGCTGAGTCTTTCCAGCACTTTCTGTTTTTATTTCCGTTAAGACATTGTTTGGGATTGTGGTCCTCAACAAAGTGTCGGCGAACGCTAATGCTTTCTTTACAATTTCGTTGGAGTGTTGTCAATAGAGAAAAACATCGCTTCTTCAAGTGTAAGGGAGCTTAGGCCTTGGGATGTGCATAAATTCTTTGGCTGCTATTTTATTCATTACATCTCCATGTCGTTCTAATGTCTCGAATTAGATGGGCTGTGAGAGAAAATGCTTTGCTCAATACTTATTGAAACCATTAAATCTGTTTCTTTAAGACCAACAACAAAGAGGACTACTGACAACTGAATTACACTGCAATTTCACATCCTTTCAAACCTTGAACATTGTTAAAAAGCTGTTAGAAAGTGAATTATATTGAATGTTAAACGGAAAAGGTTCCCTATCTCTTTGGCAAACAACCTTTTAATTAAATAAACATCCTTGCTCGATGTTGTCCCGTCCCTTCATGAAAGTGTTCTTTTGTTTTCCACATTACAACAGCGGCCACACTCCAAAAAGTACCTAGTTAGTTGGCTGTAAAGCGCTTTTGAGACGTCCGGTGGTCATGAAAGGCGCTATATAAATGCAGGTCTTTCTTAAAAAATGATTGTTCAACTTAGAGCAGAGAAAGTTCAGGGGAAGATTTAATAGAGGTGGTCACATTTATGAAGGGTTTCGATAGATTAAATAAGGAGAAACTGTTTCCAGGTGGCAGGAGGGTTGATCGCCAGAGGACACAGATTTCAGATAATTGGCAAAAGAACCAGAGGGAGGGATTTTTTTTTTTTTACGCAGCGAGATGTTATGATCTGGAATGCACTGCCTGAAAGGGTGTTGGAAGTCGATTCAATAGTAACTTTCAAAAAACGGAATTGTATGTCGAAATGAAAAAAAATCCGCAGAGCTGTGGAGTAAGAGCAGGGGGGGAGTGGGACTAATTGGAGAGCTCTTTCAAAGAGCCGGCACAGGCACGATGAGCCGAATGGTCTCCTTCTGTGGTGCTGTATGATTCTATTTTAAAAGTGCTGGTTCCTGCTAAGGCACAGCATCATGGACTGCAAGCAGCTCCCAGTACCTCATCCCTGTGTGAGCCCACACTCTGCAACAGGCTCCTCTCCATGGAATGCGCATCAGAGTTGAGCTCGATCCCGCACCTCACCTGATGGCCACACGCAAACTTTCCAGTCAGGGTCACTAGGAACCAATCAGGGTCAGGCATCCTCGTCCTTGACTGAGGGACAATGGGGCCAGTGGTAGCACGTCGACTGCCTGTTGTCATAGTGATATTGCTCTGTTCACAGCTACGTTTCAGCGCACTCTACATGATGCTCGTGACTTCTAAAAGAAAGAAAGACTTGCATTTATACATCGCCTTTCACGAGCTCAGGACGTCCCAAAGCGCTTTACAGCCAATGAAGTACTTTTTGAAGTGCAGTCACTGTTGTAATGTAGGAAACGCAGCAGCCAATTTGCACACAGCAAGCTCCCACAAACAGCAATGTGATAATGACCAGATAATCTGTTTTTTTTTGTGATGTTGATTGAGGGGTAAATATTGACCAGGACACCGGGGCTAACTCCCCCTGCTCTTCAAAATAGTGTCACAATTTATATCCACCTGAGAGGGCAGACGGGGCCTCGGTTTATGGTCTCATCCGAAAGACGGCACCTCCAGCATTGCAGCACTCCCTCAGCACTGCGCTGGAGTGTCAGCTTAGATTTTTGTGCTGTAAGTCTTATAGAGTCATACGGCACAGAAGGAGGCCATTCAGCCATCGAGTCTGTGCCAGCTCTCTGTAGAGCAATCCAGTCAGTCCCATTCCCCCGCTCTATCCCCATAGCCCTGCAAGTTTATAGAAACATAGAAAATTAGGAGCAAGAGTAGGCCATTTGGCCCTTCGAGCCCGCTCCGCCATTCAATATGATCATGGCTGATCCTCTATCTCATTACCATATTCCCGCTCTCTCCCCATACCCCTTGATACCTTTTGTGTCTAGAAATCTATCTATCGCCTTCTTAACTATATTCAGTGATTTGGCCTCCACAGCCTTCTGTGGTAGAGAATTCCACAGGTTAACCACCCTCTGAGTGAAGAAATTTCTCCTCATCTCAGCCCTAAATGTCCTACCCCATAGCCTGAGACTGTGACCCCTTGTTCTAGACCCCCCAGCCAGGGGAAATATCCTCCCTGCATCCAGCCTGTCTAGCCCTGTCAGAATTTTATACGTTTCAATGAGATCCCCTCTCATTCTTCTAAACCTAGTCGACCCAATCTCTCCTCATACGACAGTCCTGCCATCCCAGGAATCAGTCTGGTGCACCTTCGCTGCACTCCCTCTATGGCAAGTATATCCTTTCTTAGGTAAGGAGACCAAAACTGCACACAGTACTCCAGGCGTGGTCTCACCAAGGCCCTGTATAACTGTAGTAAGACATCCTTGCTCCTGTACTCAAATCCTCTTGCAATGAAGGCCAACATACCATTTGCCTTCCTAACTGCTTGCTGCACCTGCATGTTTGCTTTCAGTGACTGGTGTACAAGGACACCCAGGTCCTTTGTACATCAACAGTTCCCAATCTATCACCATTTATATAATACTCTGCCTTTCTGTTTTTCCTACCAAAGTGGATAACTTCACATTTATCCACGTTATACTGCATCTGCCAAGTATTTGCCCACTCACTCAAATTGTCTAATTTCCCTCAAGTGCCTATCCAGTCTCCTCTTGAAAACATTGAGTGTCTCCGTTTCCACCACTTCCATCGGCAGACGAATTCCAGGTCCTCTCCACTCGCTGCGTAAGTCTCTGGCGTTGGACTTGAACCCACAACCTTCTAGATGCAAGAGAGTGGGAGTGCTACCCACTGAGCCCCGACTGAGACCACCCAAAACTGGGGGAGCAAGATTGAGTGCAATCTCCCATGCACAGGCCATTATTAAAACCAGAAATAACCATTAGGTACAAACCACATTACAAATTAGTCTGTTGTCTCTTACTTTAGCCAGAAGCCAGCATGCAGAATTCATACTTGACACCTAGCCCTTGCTGGTCATCAGCTTGACCTTAACTTTGACTGCTCAAAGGCAAGGGCTGCAGGAGCATGGCTGCCCATCAAACCCTTAGGGCTGGATTTTGTCTTGGGGTCGGGTTGGGATCGTGTTATCCGCATTTCGTGTTGCCCCCCCAACTCCAGATTAATGTGGATGAATGATGCAATTTTAACTTAATTGGGCAATTGAGTTCCAGCATGTGGGAACCCATGAACCAATTAGTGGTTTCAGTCTGAAAGTCGCCTCTGATGATGTCATAATTGCAGGTCAGAGACTGCCTGGTCTCAGAGATCGCCTGGCCTTTGCTGTGAGAGGACCTGGATGCAAAATGAGCAGCATCTCAGAGAGAGAGAGAGAGAGAGAGACACAGAGAGAGAGAGAGAGAGAATGAATTTTTTTTGCAACCAAGTCCTCCCAGGCAGTCTCTGAAGACATTCAATGCAGCAGCATCAGAGGCGACTTTCAGACCTAATACTACTACTACCTTCATCACAATACTACTACTACCTTCATCACACACATCTCCGTTGTAATAGTGGACCTGCAGCTGATAGTCAGCTATCCACTTGTGCTCCCGCCAGGTTTCACTGGCGTGTTTCACATCAGGCGTACTTCACGTCAGAAAAGGGTTAAACTAGCTAAAACGTTTCAAAATGGCATTACAGAGCCAATTTAGGGCTTGTTAAGGGCTTTAATGGCCTCTCCCGCCTCTTGGAGGCGGGACGGAGTCGGGAACCCCGCGACCGATTTTGTCAAAATTGCGTGGAGGCGGAATGGAGTCGGGATGGGGTCAGGACCCCCGAATCTGCAACTTTAACCCCCCACACGCCTCCAAACCCGACTCCACGGGTCATTGAAAATCCAGCCCTTAGTCTAGCAAGGCACAATCAGCTTTACTGATTGTCAATTCCCTTCCTTAACCTCTCCGCCTCTCTACCTCTCTCTCCTCCTTAAAACCTACCTCTATGACCAAGCTTTTGGTCATCTGTCCAAATATCTCATGTGGCTCGGTGTCAAATTTTGTTGGATAGCGCTCCTGCGAAGCATTTTGGGACATTTTACCACGGTAAAGGCGCTCTGTAAATGCAAGTTGTTGTTGTTGCGGTACTAGGAGAATTCACAAAATACTCGAACGGCCGTTGTGACCTCCGAGCTTGCTCCAATCCGGATTTTTGTTGTTGTTCTGTGCTTGAGCGCATAGCAGAGAGAGAGAGGAAGCACTCTGTCACCATGGCAATGCACAACAAAAGCAATGACAACTTAAGGAGCTGGTTGATGAGTTGAGACCGCTTGTAACGCAGAGAAAAGGTATTTCGTCAGTGATCTGCAACTCTGCTGCTCCCAGTCTGCTCATTCCCATTGCATGCACACAGCAAAAAGAAAAGCTTCACATGGTCCCCGCACTTCACAGCTGCCACTGTAACTGCTGGCGTGAGAGGACCAGTAACTCCTTAAGTTGTGGTTGAGAGTCATACTTGTTGTTGAGGCATCCTTTACCTCTTAAAAGTCTTAAGTGGCCAATTGAAACCATAATTTTATTCAGTGAACAGAACTATGTTCTAAGCTCTTTTGAAATACAGTGCGCACAAGGCAGATGTTGGCAAAAGGTTTGGAGAAATTGGAACGCTGGTTACATTTACCTGCCCAGTCTGATTTTGGCACATGAATTGTGAATCCTCAGATGCATTGTCCTGGTTGGATAAGCTGCCCACATCAGGCCAACGTGACTCACCCTGCTGCATCTGGTTCCACTTCTACAATTTGCAGACATAATAGACTTCCTTGCAAGGTTCGGAAAAAGAAAATCAAGTCAACTAAATCTACTTTTCAATAAAGACTTTCAATTGTGTAGCACCTTCCTGCATCTCTCAGAAATGCCTCAACCTGCTAACTTAAAATTAATTACGTGGAAATGCATACAAATTTGTCAGCTATTTGTGCACTGCAAGATCCCACAAATAGTAATGCGGTGAATGATCACTGAATCCACTCATAGTATCCCATAGGCCATTCGGCCCATCGTGCCTGTGCCGGCTCTTTGGTAGAGCTATCCAATTAGTCCCACTCCCCCCGCTCTTTCCCCAAAGCCCTGCAATTTTTTTCCCTTCAAGTATTTATCCAATTCCCTTTTGAAAGTTATTATTGAATCTGCTTCCACCGTCCTTTCAGGCAGCGCATTCCAGATCGCAACAACTCGCTGCATAAAAAAATGTCTCCTCATGTCGCTTCTGGTTCTTTTGCCAGTCACCTTAAATCTTTGTCCTCTGGTTACTGACCCTTCTCCTTATTTACTCTACCAAAACCATTTATGATATTGAACACCTCTATCGTATCTCCTCTTAACCTTCTCTAGTCTAAGGAGGACAACCCCAGCTTCTCCAGTCTCTCCACATAACTGAAGTCCCTCATCCCTGGAACCATTCTGGTAAAATCTCTTCTGCACCCTCTTGCATCTTGGTGCAGTGGTGGTATCCACCTGTTTCAGGTGATGTTAGTCAGCTCATGGCCCTTTTCAAACCGCAGGGGAGTTCTCCTGCTGTCCGGCCCAACATTACAGCAACAACTTGCATTCACAGAGCGCCTTTAAGGTACACGATGCTTCGCAGGTCAGATGAGGGTAAAAGTGAGCATTGAGCCAAAGAGGGAGCTTTTAAAAGAGATGACCAAAAGTTTGGTCAAAAGGGTGGGGTTTTAAGAAGGGTGTTCATGGTGAAGAGGTGAGGTGGAGAAGCACAGGTTTTAGGGAGGGTTATCCACAGTGTGGGCCCGAGGTAGTTGAAGCCACAGCCCCCAATGGTGAGACAAAGGAGAGAGAGAATACACAAGAAATTGGAGACAAATGGAGATTTCAAGAGGCGCGGTTTTGTAGGGCTGGTGGAAGTTACAAAGGGAGGGAGGATCAAAGTGATGGAGGACTATAAACACAAGGATGAGAATTTTAACTTTGAAACGTTGAAACGGGGCCAATGTGGGCCGGTGAGGACAAGGGTAATGTGCGAGAGGGACGGCGTGGAAGAGGGTAGGGGCAGCGGAGTTTTGGAGGAGTTGAAGTCCACAGAGAGTGGAGAATGTGAGGCCAGCCAGGAGAGGATTTGAACAGCCAAGTTTTGAAGGGACAAAGCCATGGATGAGGGTTTCAAGAGCAAATGGACTGAGTTCGAGGTAGAGGCATGTGATATTATGGAGGCAGATGTAAGTGATCTTTGTGATGGAGAGACTATAAGATTGGAAATTCAGCTCAGGATAGAATGGGACCAACACCAGCAAAAATAATTTAACTGGTTATTCATCTCATTGTTTGCGGAATCTTGCTGTGCGTGAAATGGCTACCGAAACAGTCACTGCACAACTTAGTAATTCATTGTGTAAAGTGCTTTGAGTGACATGATAGGTTGCTGTATAAATGCAAGTCTGCATTTTAAATGGCTGCAAACTAACTAAAATTCACATTGTATTCAGTGACACATCTGTAATTAAAAAAAAAACCAATTCAGCTTCTTTATATGGGCAATTCAGAGAGATCAACATACCAAATATTCTTCAACAGCACCTCCCAAACCCGCAACCTCTACCATCTCGAAGGATAAGCGAAGCAGGCGCATGGGACCACCACCACCTCCAAGTTCCCCTCCAAGTCACACACCATCCCTGACTTAGAAGTATATCGGCCGTTCCTTCGTCGTCGCTGGGTCAAAATCCTAGCACTCCCTCCCTAACAGCACTGTTGGAGCACCTTCACCACACGGACTGCAGCGGTTCAAGAAGGTAGCTCACCGCCACCTTCAATTAGGGATGGGCAATAAATGCTGGCCTTGCCAGCGACTCCCACATCCCGTGAATGAATTAAAAAAAGTAAGATGTCTTTTTCCTTTCAATAAGATCTATTCCTGTCCATTACATAGCCTGCTCCTCGCCAGTTCACCCAAGTCATGGAACCAAATCAATTACCTTCAAGATTGTAGACCTCACTTTAAAGACCCTTAGCTCATCTGTCACATGTGTTCTGAAATGTTATTACTTGGAAGTGACACAGAGGTTGGAGTGCCGATTAATGAGCTTAAGTAGAACATGTAAAAACAGCTATCCGACAAGGCTAAGGAAGGCTTCTGAAAAGATAGCTCAGTAATTGACTTTTCAATTGCGTTAGGATATAGTTATTTGTAATTATATTACTGTACCGATATGCATCTAAAGATCACATTTGTAAAGAGTGTAATTAATCAGTCTTTAATTATATTATATTTTCCGTCAGTTGATCGCTATATCAAAAAAAATACACAACAGTTAGCATCTGAAAGAGTAAAGAAAGGTTAATCTTTCAGATTCTAATGAAAGGTTGCACCCTGAACATTAACATGTCTCTCTCTTCTCCCTCAGATGCCCCGTGCATTTAAATAGCATCTGAGCACATCTCTCAGCATCATCTCAAGGAACTTAACGTACAATTAATTACTTTCAAGTGCAATGATTGTTGTTAGGCGGAGAAACGGCATCCATTCTCCCTCAAGCAGCAATGAGATGTAGAACTAGTTTATCTGTTTCAGATGGTGATGGTTGAGCGAGAAATATTGGCCATGACACCAGAAGGACTTCAGTCCTGCAAATAGCGCCATACAATCTTTAAAGTCTACTTGAATAAGATAACAGGGCTTGGTTTCAAGTCTCAGTGACAACTTATATAGCACCTTTACGCAGACAAAATGTCCCAATACGCTACACCGAGGCATAAATCAGATAAATGTGAGAAGTCGCACAACACCAGGTTATAGTCCAACAGCTTTATTTGAAATCACAAGCTTTCGGAGCGCTGCTCCTTCGTCAGGTGAAGTGAAGAGATGCATATAGGCACAGCATATATAGTCAGAGAACACTGCCAGATGATTACAGTTAATCTTTCTAACTGCCCTTTATCACACCTCGGCAGAGAGACAATCACGGCAATCAAAGGTGTGGATGGTGTCCAAACAGGTCAGTCAGGAAAACATTACATCAAAGACAATGAGGTGGGGTCACTATATATGCTGTGCCTATATGCATCTCTTCACTTCACCTGATGAAGGAGCAGCGCTCTGAAAGCTTGTGATTTCAAATAAAGCTGTTGGACTATAACCTGGTGTTGTGCGATTTCTCACATTTGTCCACCCCAGTCCAACGCCGGCATCTCCACATCATAAATCAGATAGAAATGAGTGCTGAACCAAAGGAGGAGATGTTAGGGAGGGTGCCAAAAGCTTGCTCAAAGAGGTGGGCCTTTAAGGAGGGTCTTAAAGAAGGAGAGGGAAGTGGAGAGGCGGAGGGGTTGAGGAAGGAGATCCCAGAATGTGGGGCCTACCCTGCTGAAGGCATGGCCACAAATGGTGGGGCGAAGCGAAGGAAGGAATGCAGAAGAGGCCAGGTTCGGAGGAACGAGACAGTTCTTGGGAAGGTTGTGGGGTTAAGAAAAAGAAAACAAAGACTTGCATTTAAATAGCGCCTTTCACAACCTCAGGACGTCCCAAAGCGCTTTACATCCAATTGAAGCACTTTTGAAGTGTAGTCACTGTTGTAATGTAGGAAACGCAGCAGCCAATTTGCACACAGCAAGCTCCCACAAACAGCAATGAGATAATGACCAGGTAATCTGTTTTAGTGATGTTGATTGAAGGCTAAATATTGGCCAGGTCACTGGGGATAAATCCCCTGCTCTTCTTCAATATAGTGCCATGGGATCTTTTATGTCGACCTGAGAGAACGGACGGGGCCTCGGTTTAATATCTGATCCTAAAGACACCACCTCCGACAGTGCAGCACTCCCTCAGCACTGCACTGGAGTGTCAGCCTAGATTTTTGTGCTCAAGTCTCTGGAGTGGGACTTGAACCCACAACCTTCTGACTCAGAGCGTGAGAGAGTGCTGCCCACTGAGCCACGGCTGACACCGCTATATGTATTGGGAGGGGCGAGACCATGGAGGAATTTATAGAAAATGACGGAAAATTTTTAATCGGAAGCGTTAGAGGACTGGGTGCCAATGTAGTAAGGAACGATGGGTGAGAGGCCTTTATGCAGGATACAGGCAGCTGAGTTTTGGATGAGCTGAACTTTAAGGAGGGTGGAGAATGGGAAGCCGGCCAGGAGAGCATTGAAATAGTCGAGTCTGGAGGTGACAAAGGCATGGGTGACGGTTTTAATGGCAGATGAACTGAGGTAGGAGCAGAGGCGGGCAATGTTATAGAAACATAGAAAAATAGGAGCAGGAGTAGGCCATTCGGCCCTTCAAGCCTGCTCCGCCATTCAATATGATCATGGCTGATCCTCTATCTCAATACCATATTCCCGCTCTCTCCCCATACCCCTTGATGCCTTTTGTGTCTAGAAATCTATCTATCTCCTTCTTAAATATATTCAGTGACTTTGCCTCCACAGCCTTCTGTGGTAGAGAATTCCACAGGTTCACCACCCTCTCAGTGAAGAAATTTCTCCTCATCTCAGTCCTAAATGTCCTACCCCGTATCCTGAGACTGTGACCCCTCATTCTAGAGCCCCCAGCCAGGGGAAACATCCTCCCTGCATCCAGTCTGTCTAGCCCTGTCAGAACTTTATACGTTTCAATGAGATCCCCTCTCATTCTTCTAAACTCTAGTGAATACAGGCCTAGTCGACCCAATCTCTCTTCCTACGACAGTCCTGCCATCCCAGGAATCAGTCTGGTGAACCTTCACTGCACTCCCTCTATGGCAAGTATATCCTTCCTTAGGTAAGTGGAGGTGGAAGTAGGTGGTCTTTGTGATGGAGAGGGTCGGAAGCTCAGCTCAGAGTTGAATAAGATGCGAAGGTTGTCAACAGTCTGGTTCAAACTGAGGCAATGACTGGGGAGGAGGATGGAATTAGTTGCAAGGGTCTGATCTGAAGAATGGCCCCTATGACATTGCAGCCCACTCTCAGTACCTCACTGGAGTGTCTAGACTCAAGTCCTAGCCCATTTTGTTTTTGAGAAATAATTCAAAATGTCTATTGAGGCCAACTTTCAACTAAGAGCCGAAATGGAGGGTTCAGAGAGCGAATCTGTCGCTGCTGCTGTGGTACTGAACCATGTAGAACAGAAGATCCCAGGTTCCGTCCCAGGCTTTGCTGAGCTAGTAGGTCTCAGCTGGAGTAGCACTACAGTTGGCTTCAGTTCTCTGTGGCGAGCGAAGTGTAAGGTGTTTGGTTTCCTCGTCCTTACAAGGTTTCTTTGACTCTGGGTTTTACAGGAACAAAATGGTAGACGACACAAAGGTTTAGGTTCAACCCAAAACTGTTAGTTTATTAAAACTAACAAAACACGGACAAAACCCTGTTGAGATTAGGCTGAAACTGACAATCACCCGTACGGCCGGTCGCTACCGTTGTGGATTGTCGGCCTGGATCGGAGATGACCTGTCCCCGTCCTCCTTTATCTGACTGCAGCTGCCTACACAGCGCAAACCCCTTGTAGAGTCAACTGATACTCACAATCACCCGTCCGGCTGGTCGTGGCCGACGTCGATTGCAGGCTGGGAGCTGGAGATGACCGTCTTCCCTTCCTTCTTACACCTGGCAGTTGCTGTAGTCAGAGCTAGCTTCTGAGAGAGAGAGAGAGAGAGAGAGAGAGAGCTGTGGTGTGGTTCCTTTTTACAGCTCATCCGTCACGCCTTTTCGAGTCTGGGCCTTCCCCAACTCTTGTTTTCCAATACGCACCTAGTAATCCAAACCACAGGATATGTACAGGGCTGAGGGATGGAAGATAATTCCTTATCTTGTCTCTCCCCCATGCCCCCCCCCCCACCCCCCGCCCCATCCTGTGGTACATATTTAATGTGATTTAGTCTTACTGCTGATGTGTTTTGCCCAAGTTTAAAGTGTTTTCCATTGAGGCCAGGAAGTCCATTGTTCCAGCGAAGCTGGTATCGTTGTCTTATCCATTGTAGATCCATCAAAACCCATTAAAACACAAAGTCTCATTGTTCAAAGTTAAATCACCTATTCACTGTTATATCACCTATTGAGATGCTCATTGTCCAAAGTAAATGTCTTTTCCAAAATTAAATTAAAACTCACAGGTGTGTCTGTGCTTCTAGGTTTAACTGTATCATGCCCTCACCACTGGGCCAAACAGGCTTCCAGAATTTTGCTACTGTACAGGGTTTTTGTGAAATCTACAGAAGGGAGATTAAAAGAAGCCAGTTCCTCTTCACTGCTGTCCACTAACTGCTGCTTGAATGTGTGTGCGCATGCACCGCTGTTGGGTGAGGGAGAGATCAGGCTCGGCTATGGCCCCAGCAAAGGTCCAACCCCTTCGGAAGAATAAGCTAAAAACGGGGTTGACCAGGAATGGACTATTATCCCACAATGAACATCAGAACAACTCATCCTGGATGGAAATCTTAGTTCTTCAGACGTACGCCTTTCGCTGACTGATGGTGGTTTCGTATCTCTGCGGAGTTTTAGCCAAGCTAATTTTAAAATTGCCAGATAATCAGTTATCTGACAGATACAGTGCCATTTAATTAATTATTATTTTTGTTAAATGTAATGATTCCAGCTGAAAACCTTAGCTATGACACCTCAGGGGGGAGATTCCGGGAAGTATTTTTTTTCCTGACCATTATTAATTGTTTGTCTTTACCCCTCAAACAATCAATTGGAAATGTAAAATGGAACGGCGATACAATTTCTTTACCAAGTTGTTGACGGACTGACTTGGTATAATTCAAGGCAGATCGCAACCAGGAGTTGGAGCCCTGTGTAACTTTTTTCCCTCTCTGCCCCAGGATGCAGAGACCAATTGCACCATCCCATTGGGTTAGCTTAGCTGACAAAACAGATTTGGCATCTTCTCTTCTGGAGGAGCCAGGAGGATAGAGTAAGTCAGCACTTAATGGTGTCAGAAATGACCAGAAAGACTTGCCTTTCTATAGCGCCTTTCACGACCTCAGGATGTCCCAAAGTGCTTTACAGCCAATGACGTACTTTTGAAGTGTAGTCACTGTTGTAATGTGGGAAACGCGGCACCCAATTTGTGCACAGCAAGCTCCCACAAACAGCAATGTGATAATGACCAGATAATCTGTTTTTTAGTGATTTTGGTTGAGGGATAAATATTGGCCCAGGACACCGGGGAGAACTCTCCTGCTCTTCTTTGAAATAGTGGCATGAGATCTATTACATCCACCTGCGAGGGCAGACGGGGCCTCGGTTTAATGTATCATCCGAAAGACAGCTCCTCCGATAGTGCAACACTCCCTCAGCACTGCACTGGGAGTGTCAGCCTGGATTTTGTGCTCAAAAGTCTCTGGAGTGGGACTTGAACCCACAATCTTCATGCATCAAGAGTGCTACCCACTGAGCCAGAGCTGAGCAGGTTAGTTGCTGCTTTTCAGAAAGTACTGGGACACCTCCCCCACCCCCCGCCCCTCCGCCCCCCCATTCCACACCTGTGTTTGTGCTGCTAGTAGGGGTTCTCGTCTAGCGGTAATACATATAGGCCAATCGCAGGTGCTCTGCGCATGATTTCCTAATAGTCGCAGCCAGCTCGCAAACCCCTCCATCGACAGCGCAAACTGAGACAATTATGCGATGCGGTCTCCTCTACATCGGGGAGACCAAACGCAGATTGGGCGACCGCTTTGCGGAACACCTCCGTTCAGTCCGTAAGGGGGACCCCGAGCTTCCGGTCGCTTGTCACTTTAATTCACCGCTCCATGCCCACTCAGACCTCACCATCCTCGGCCTCGTGCATTGTTCCACGGAAGCTCAGCGTAAGCTCGAGGAACAGCACCTCATCTTCCGATTAGGCACTTTACAGCCTTCCGGACTCAATATCGAGCTCAACAATTTCAGATCATAACCTCGGCCCCTACCACATATGTATACATTTTATCCACCCTTTTGGTTCGTGCCTTTTTCCTTTTTTTTCTCTCTCCCCCTACGGCAGCTGTCTCTCATTCTGCCAGCATTTCACACTTCACCTTTTGTTTCTTAACCTGTCCCATTACCATCTCGTCTTGCCTTGAGCATCTCTTAATGTCTCTACTTACCATAGTTATTCCTCCCCCCAGCCTCCCCCTTGCATTTTTATCTGTTTCATTTCCTGCTCTTTTCTCAGTTCTGACGAAGGGTCTTCGACCTGAAACGTTAACTCTGTTTCTCTCTCCACGGATGTTGCCTGGCCTGCTGAGTTTTTCCAGCGTTTTCTGTTGTTGTTACAATTATGGCTGCTTGTTTAAGTCTCAAAAGTAGGCTCAAAGCGGAGATGAGTGCTTGTGATCCACGGGAACCCCGCTATATTACAAAGAGTTGGGTTAGCTCCCCTGATGACTTAGTTGGCTGTGTGCTACAATTGGCTTCAACTCCCTTTAGACTAAGGAGGGGAAAAATCAGCCAACCCTCTTGATTATCCAGCACGCCCTGCTGGAAAGCGTTTGCTTGTGGACATCCGATGAGTAGGATTAGGGAAGGCTCACAAAAAGTCTGGGCTAGCAAGTCAAGAACGGCCACTTGAGTGAGATACCATAAGAACATAAGAATTAGGAGCAGGAGTAGGCTATTCGGCCCCTCGAGCCTGCTCCGCCATTCAATAAGATCATGGCTGATCATCGACCTCAACTCCACTTTCCCGCACGATCCCCATATCCCTTGATTCCCTTAGACTCCAAAAATCTATCGCTCTCAGCCTTGAATATACTCAACGACTGAACATCTCCAGCCCCCTGGGGTAGAGAATTCCAAAGATTCACAAACCATCTGAGTGAAGAAGTTCTTTCTCATCTCGGTCTTAAATGGCCGACCCCTTATCCTGAGACTGTGCCCCCTAGTTCTAGACTCCCCAGCCAGGGGAAACAACCTCTCAGCATCTACCCTGTCAATCACCAGATCGTGAAAAACGGTATCGTACCCAGCATGAATATACGCCTTCAGGAGAGGAGGAGAGAAAATTGGACAACAAAAAAAATAGGCTGATCCTGGATATCTCTCAGTTAATCACACATAAAAACCCATGATAATGATTTACTGACCCATCAGATTATTCCCTTTTATCACCACAGTGGAACAGTTTCTTCCAGAAATTAATAATTCAGTTCTATATTGCCTAGAGGGTCATCGCTGAATGCCAAGGACTTTTTGCTTTTCTCTCCAGAACAATAATTTGTAAATTTAAAAGGGAATGATAAAAGAATTGCGCTGCTTCAAGTTTAGCAAGTTGTTGACTGACAGAGTATAACTCAAGACTGACCACTCGCCCATGGGGAAATATATAAAATATGAAGTCGAGCACCGATATGTCAACGATAAGCCTCATTGCATTTACATTTTATTGAAAGCTTAAAAATTATGGAGTGTTAGATGGAGGTTTGGCATGGTGGCAGCATTAATGATTAATATTACCTACAGTTGTGACATTACAGTGAATTACCAGGAACAGTTTAATGCAGGAGATTTCAGGCGAAAGGCCTACATTGAAGACTGCGGGTGAAAAAAAAAGAAAAACATCTTTATTTCTCTCCGTCTCCTCTAGATTAAAATGTAATTTCCTCCCCCCCCCCCTTTGTTGAAGTAATCCCACGCCAGTGCTCCCTTTGATAGTTCAGTTGGCTGTGCGCCGCCCACCGCACGCAGAGTTCCATTTCCCGTCTGAGCTGAATTATATTGGGGCAGCGGTTTGGGTGCTACAATTGGCCCCAGCCCTCCCGGGTCTCCCCCCCCCCCACCGATTATTATCGAGTGAGTCCCACTAGAGAGTGGATGCGCGTGGACGTGGGGTGAAGGCAGGTTTGTGTGAGGTGATGCACTTTGGCAGGAAAAATCCTAGAGCAATTTATTATCTTAATGGCAAGAAACTGGAGAGTACTGAAGTGCAAAGGGATCTGGGGGTCCTGGTGCACGAAACTCAAAAGGTTAGTATGCAGGTGCAGCAAGTGATTAAGAAGGCAAATGGAATGTTGGCTTTCATTGCTAGGGGGATAGAATATAAAAATAGGGAGGTATTGCTTCAGTTGTACAAGGTATTGGTGAGACCGCACCTGGAATACTGCATACAGTTTTGGTGTCCTTACTTAAGGAAAGACATCCTTGCTCTCGAGGCAGTGCAAAAAAGGTTCACTCGGTTAATCCCGGGGATGAGGGGGTGGTCATATGAGGAGAGGTTGGGTAGATTGGGACTCTACTCATTGGAGTTCAGAAGAATGAGAGGCGATCTTATTGAAACATATAAGATTGTGAAGGGGTTGGATCGGGTGGATGCGGGGAGGATGTTCCCGATGACGGGTGAGACGAGAACTAGGGGACATAGTCTTAGAATAAGGGGCTGCTCTTTCAAAACTGAGATGAGGAGGAACTACTTCACTCAGAGGGTGGTAGGTCCATGGAATATGCTGCCACAAAAAGCTGTAGAAGCTACAACATTAATTAAATTTAAAACAGAAATAGACAGTTTCCTAGAAGTAAAGGGCATTAAGGGTTACGGGGAGCGGGCAGGAATTTGGACATGAGTCTAGGTTCGGATCGGTCATGGCCCTGTGGGTAGTGGAGCGGGCCCAGGGACTGTGTAGCCTGATTCTGCTCCTATTTCGTGTGTGCAATTCTGTTAGATGCAGGAGATGGTTCTGTGATAGATAGTAGATTGGCGGTTAGGATCAGATCAGCCATGATCTTATTGAATGGCGGAGCAGGCTCGAGGGGCCGATTGGCCTACTCCTGCTCCTATTTCTTATGTTCTTATGTTTGGGTTCCTTAGAGAAGAGAAGGTTAAGGGGAGATTCGACGGAGGTGTTCAAATTCATGAAGAGTCTGGATAAAGTAGAATCGTAGGAACTTACAGCACAGAAGGAGGCCATTCGGCCCGTCGTGCCTGTGCTGGCTCTTTGAAAGAGCAGTCGCGCTCAGTCCCACACCCCCCGCTTCTTGTCCGTAACCCTGCGAGTTCCTCATCCTCAAGAACCCGTCCAACTCCCTTTTAAAATTATTGATGGAATCAGCTTCCTCCACCTTTTCAGGTCGAGCGTTCCAGATCCCCACAACTGTCTGGGTGAAAAAACTTCTCCTCATCTCCCCTCTAGATCTTTTTCCAATGATTTTAAATCTATGACCTCTAGTTATTGACCCACTCACCAGAGGATATAAGGACAAGCGGTTTCCACTGGCAGAAGGGTCGGTAACCAGAGGACACAGATTTAAGATAATTGGCAAAAGAACCAGAGGCGAGATGGGGAGATATTTTTTTACACAGCGAGTTATGATGATCTGGAATGCGCTGCCTGAAAGGGCGGTGGAAGCAGATTCAATAGTAACTTTCAAAAGGGACTTGGATAAATACTTGAAGGGAAAAAAATTGCAGGGCTTTGGGGAAAGAGCGGGGGGAGTGGGACTAATTGGAGAGCTCTACCAAAGAGCCGGCACAGGCACGATGGGCCGAATGGCCTCCTTCTGTGCTGTATCATTCTGTGATTCTAATTCTATGGTGGAATAGCCCACCACTACTCAACTGTCACATAGGAGGACACAG
This sequence comes from Squalus acanthias, assembly GCA_030390025.1. NCBI lineage: Eukaryota > Metazoa > Chordata > Chondrichthyes > Squaliformes > Squalidae > Squalus > Squalus acanthias. The sequence continues at coordinate 70,398,791 of CM059441.1, forward strand.
CAATTGGGTGAGGTACCAAAGGGTCAATGGCTTCAGAGGTGAGGGGAGAAAAGTTAAGGAGATTGGTTAATGAAGTGTAGAGAGCATTGGCAAGGTAAACGTTGACATACTGCGAGCCGTTTTGGGAATCCTACCTTGAAAGAGACCTTGATAGAAAGAAAGAACTTGCATTTATATGGCGCCTTTCACGACCTCAGGACGTCCCAAAGCGCTTCACAGCCAATGAAATACCTTTTGAAGTGTAGTCACTGTTGTAATTTAGGAAATACGGCAGCCAATTTGCGCACAGCAAGCTCCCTCAAACAGCAATGTGATAATGACCAGGTAATCTGTTTTTGTTATGTTGGTTGAGGGATAAATATTGGCCAGGACACTGGGGATAACTCCTCCTGCTCTTCTTTGAAATAGGGCCGTGGGATCTTTTATGTCCACCTGAGAGAGCAGCCGGGGCCTGGGTTTAACATCTCATCAGAAAGACGGCACCTCCGACAGTGCAGCACTCCCTCAGTACTGCACTGGGAGTGTCAGCCTGGATTTTGTGCTCAAGTCTCTGGAGTGGGGCTTGAACCCACAATCTCAAAGAATCAGAAGCGAGAGTGCGACCAGTACAGCGCTCCTTCAGTACTGCGCTAAAATGTCAGCCTCAAGTCTCTGTAGTGGGATGCACCAGACATTGTTGGGAGAAGACTGCCAAGGTTGGGAGCAAGACTCCAAATAATGGTGAGGTGAGGCTGACTTGTCTTTAATGGAACAAAAACAGTACAATTCCTGTTTTTGTTTCAGATTTCCAGCATCTGCAATTTTTGTGTGTTGTTTTTTTTCTTTAATAAAAGAAAGACTTGTATTTCTATAGCGCCTTTCACATCCACCGAATGTCACAAAGCGCTTTACAGCCAATTAAGTACTTTTTGAAGTGTAGTCACTGCTGTAATGTAGGAAATGCAGCAGCCTATTTGCGCACAGCAAGCTCCCACAAACAGCAATGTGATAATGACCAGATCATCTGTTTTAGTGATGTTGATTGAGGGATAAATATTGGCCCTAGGACACCGGGGGATAACTCCCCTGCTCTTCTTTGAAATAGTGCCATAGGATCTTTTACATCCACCTGAGAGGGCAGACGGTGCCTCAGTTTAACGTCTCATCCAAAAGACGGCACCTCCGACAGTGCGGCACTTCCTCAGCACTGCACTGGGTGTGTCAGCCTAGATTTTTTTGTTCCAGTCTTTGGAGTGGGACTTGAACCCACAACCTTCTGACTCAGAGGCAAGAAGTGCTACCCACTGAGCCACGGCTGACATCATGCACAGCTGCGATGCATCAGAGGAGATACGACCTGGATTTCAAAGGCCTTTTTGCATTTATTATTTTTACTCTTCCTGTCTCTTTTCTCCGGTTTGCACCTTTTCACTTACCAATCGTTTGTTAGTCATGCTGCACGCTGCGGAGTAATGTGGGGAACGAGAATCATAGAATCTCACAGCACAAAAGGAGGCCATTCGGCCCATCATGCTTGTGCCGGCTGTTTGAAAGAGCTGTCCAATGAATCCCGCTCCCCCCGCTCTTTCCCCATAGCCCTGCAATTTTTTTTCCCTTTTCAAGTATCTACCCAATTCCCTTTCGAAAGTTATTGGGCCAAAAATTCGGCCCTTCCCGGGTGAGTACGCGCTGTGTACTCACCCGTAAGGCCTCCTGAAGTGCCGGTTTCCTGCATGCACTGCGCATGCGCGGGAAACCGGAACTTCCGGTCTGGTGAAGGGAGCGGTTCAGAGGTGAACCGCGTGCACGGTAGAGGCTGCGCGCACGCAGCAAACTTAGGGTTTTTTTCAGGTTTCTCTGGGAGGGTAAGTATTGAAGAACCTGCGCTTTTAAAAAGGAGGCGCAGGACCCGTTTTCAACAAGGTAAGTGGTTAATTAATTACAATTTTAAAAACATTTTCAACAGGTTTATCTTTTTTAGATACTTTAAAGAAAGGTAAGTTTATTTTTAGCACTGTTAAAAAGTATTTTAATTTTTTCAAAAATTTAAATTTTTGTTTAAAGTAGTTAATTTATTTAAAACTTATAGTTATTTTATAAATGTGATGGGTTTTTAAAAATTTATTTGAAGTTTAGCTGTTCTTTTGGGGCCGATTTCAATTCATAGATTTGACAGGTCTTCCTGTCAAATCTATGAATGAAAGATGGTCTGCTGCCATTGGCTCTCCATGGCCCACGTGATCCCAGGGGACGCATCGCACTAACTGCGCCCCTGGGATACGCAAGCACTGCGCGCCGGCACTTGGAGCAGGCCCAGGAGCTGAAGTTCCCGTGGGCCCAGAGGTCAACGGCAGGCGCGGTAGGTAAGTGGGCGCGCGATCCTTACCCCCGCGGCAAGCCGGAGAGGCGAATTTCTGGGCCATTATTGAATCTGCTTCCCCCGCTCTTTCAGGCAGCACATTCCAGATCACAACTCGCTGCGTAGAAAAAATAAATCCTCCTCGTCTCCCCTCTGGTTCTTTTGCCAATTATCTGAGGCTATCTTACCCGACTGTAAGGAGAGTCAAAATATGATGGACCAGCTCCCTGCACTTACCCAACAGAAACTGCTGGCTTTCACCTGATGGTGGACGTTAGATGCATATTTTGACGGGTCTACGATGCTGCCAGTTAGAGAGAGAGAGCGACAGGTCAGGCCGTAAACACCCAGGCTTGCAGGTGTCAGAGGGAAGAATGAGATGTCTGCTATCAGCTGAAATCCTGTAATATAGAAGCCCCTAAAATTACCGAGGAGCCTGGATAATCTGGATGTCGGCAGCTAATTTCAAGTGCACCCCACTGATGTTGCAAAAACCATTTCCAATGCACTCACAACAGGTCCCGGCTCCTGTCGTGCTGAATTTCTCCTGTTTGTATTACACAGCCGATGTGAACACCAGCAACAGTGTTTTGCCAAGAGTTGTGCGTGTGCAATTTGCCCAGCAGTCTCGTTCCCGACTTTGCGATTCTGACCGCAAACCTACCCTGTTGCGAAAGCGGCGCACTGGACTGTGTGGTGCAGACGGAGAGCGTTCAGCTGGCCCGCGGTGAAATCAAAGGTTGGCCAAGTGACAAGGCATGCCACTAGCAGCTTGTTACCTTTGCTGTGAACAGTGCTTCGCTTGTGGAGGCGCGGGATGTAACCACTTCACAAGGTGATGGACTTTGCCTCCAGGAGCAGGCCCCTGTTGCCTCGTTTAGTGCAGCCTTTGAAGCCAGTGCTGCAATAAAAAGAGATTAACAGATTGGGAGAGTACAGCTCGCACATGTGCATATAAAACTAGCAAGATTTGAGAACAGAATAGTTCACCACATTCTCACATGTTCTCTTACACACACACACATTCTCACACTCACCCACAAACACACTCTCTTACACACACACACACATTCTCACACTCACCCACAAACACACTCTCTTACACACACACACACACATTCTCACACTCACCCACAAACACACTCTCTCACACACACATTCTCACACTCACACACACTCCTGTACACACACACACACTCTCACCCACAAACACACTCTCTTACACACACACATTCTCACAGCTGTGGCTCAGTTGGCAGCACACTCGCCTCTGAGTCAGAAGGTTGTGAGTTCATAATCCCACTCCAAAGACTAGAGCACAAAAATCTAGGCTGACACTCCCAGTGCAGTGCTGAGGGAGTGCTGCACTGTCGGAGGTGCCGTCTTTCAGATGAGACGTTAAACCGAGGCCCCGTCTGCTCTCTCACGTGGACGTAAAAGATCCCACGACATTATTTTGAAGAAGAGCAGGGGAGTTATCCCCGGTGTCCTGGCCAATATTTATCCCTCAACCAACATCACGAAAACAGATTATCTGGTCCTTTTCACATTGCTGTTTGTGGGAGCTTGCTGTGCGCAGATTGGCTGCCGCGTTTCCCACATTACAACAGTGACTACACTTCAAAAGGTACTTCATTGGCTGTAAAGCGCTTTGGGACGTCCGGTGGTCATGAAAGGCGCTATATAAATGCAAGTCTTTCTTTCAATCACATACTTCTCACACAAACACACTCTCTTACACACACATTCTCACACTCACACACAAACACACTCTCTTACACACACATTCTCACACTCACACATCCACGCTCACACACAGACACACTCTCTTACACACACTCAGACAGACACAATTATACACAGTAAATATGCAGCTCCGACTTCCATCAAAAAGGGTATATATGGTTTAACGTGTGACCCTGTGGGCTATAGGCACGGAGTAGCTGAGGCACCCTGACCAAGAAGGTCCCCTCCTCGCTCTGTGCTGAGTTGGCTTATAATTGACTGAGGAGGTGATGGAACTCTATAGTTGGCTTGAGCGTCCCTGGACGAGGAATGGGAAAGTTAGCCAAGATTCCCTCTACTAATTGCTATCCAATGACTCTTGGTGCAAAGTGCCTTTAGTTGGGCGAGGATAGATTCAGGCTTTAGTATGATCCGCCCTGTGACCAGGAAGCTGATGCTCGCTCTCTTGACGGACAGATGAAGAGTGATCACTCGGGTGGTGTCCTGGAGGGTCCGATGCCTGTGGAATTGTACTCCAGGAAAATCAGAGTCATAAGAAATAAGAGCAGGAGTCGGCCATACGGCCCCTCGAGCCTGCTCCACCATTCAATAAGATCACGGCTAATCATCGACCTCAACTCCACTTTCCTGCCTGACCTCCATATCCCTCGATTCCCCTAGCGTCCAAAAATCAAAGACTCAGCAGTTACAACCCTCTGGGGCAGAGAATCCCAAAGATTCACAACCCTCTGAGTGAAGAATATGGCCTACCCCTTATCCTGAGATGATGACCCCTAGTTCTAGACACTCCAGCCAGGGGGAAACAACCTCTCAGCATCTACCCTGTCAATCCCCTTCAGAATCTTGTATGCTTCAATGAGATCACCTCTCATTCTTCTAAACTCCAGAGAGTATAGGCCCAATCTACACAATCTCTCCTCATAGGACAGCCCTCTCATCCCAGGAATCAATCTAGTGAACCTTTGTTGCACCGCCTCCAAGGCAAGTATATCCTTCCTTAGATAAGGAGACCAAAACTGTGCACAGTACTCCAGGTGTGGTCTCACCAAGGTCCTGTACAATTGTAGCAAGTAAAGCGGAGGCAGCGGACCTGAGAGGGAGTGAGAGCGGAGCCTGAGGATATAAAGAGCGCGGCCGAGCGAGGCCCGAGAGCGGAGGCAGCGGACCTGAGAGGGAGCGAGAGCGGAGCCTGAGGGTATAAAGAGCGTGGCAGAGCGAGGCCCAAGAGCGGAGGCAGCGGACCTGAGAGGGAGCGAGAGCGGAGCCTGAGGGTATAAAGAGTGCGGCCGAGCGAGGCCCGAGAGCGGAGGCAGCGGACCTGAGAGGGAGCGAGAGCGGAGCCTGAGGGTATAAAGAGCGCGGCAGAGCGAGGCCCAAGAGCGGAGGCAGCGGACCTGAGAGGGAGCGAGAGAGGAGCCTGAGGATATAAAGAGCGCGGCCGAGCGAGGCCCGAGAGCGGAGGCAGCGGACCTGAGAGGGAGCGAGAGCGGAGCCTGAGGGTATAAAGAGCGCGGCAGAGCGAGGCCCAAGAGCGGAGGCAGCGGACCTGACAACAAAAACAAGGAGTGACGTCACAGGAAAGCAGGGAAGTGATTGGTTGGTCAGTATTTCTCTCTTTATCTTGGGCATTGGTTTAAATTAAGAGCCGGGATTAAAAACTATGTTTAAAAAGAGGAAGCTGATTGGTGAGTATCTGATAAGTGTTTTTACTTGGCTTTCTTAAAGTTTTTAAGTTTATTCCAGCTAGGTTAGTAAATAGTCTGTTAATTAGAGGTATGGCAGGGCAGCTCACACCCGTGGAATGCACATCCTGTGCCATGTGGGAAGTCCTGGACACCTCCCGTGGTCTGGACGACCACATGTGCGGGAAGCGTCGCCAGCTACAGCAGCTCGAGCACCGGGTTACGGAGCTTGAGCGGCGGCTGCAGTCACTGCTGTGCATCCGCGAGGCTGAGAGCTACATGGATAGCACGTTTCGGGAGGTGGTCACCCCGCAGCTTAAGAGTGTGCAGGCAGAGAGGGAATGGGTGACCGTCAGACAGAAGAGGAGGACCAGGCAGGTAGTGCAGGAGTCCCCTGAGCCCATCTTGCTCACCAACCAGTATTCGGTGCTGAGTACTGGTGAGAGCGATGGTTCCTCTGGGGAGTGCAGCCAGAGCCAAGTCCACAGCACCACGGGTGGCTCAGCTGCACAGGCGGGGGGGAAGAGGAGAGGGAGAGCAATAGTGATAGGGGATTCAATAGTTAGGGGAGCAGACAGGCGTTTCTGCGGCTGCAGACATGACTCCAGGATGGTATGTTGCCTCCCTAGTTCCAGGGTCAAGGATGTCACTGAACGACTGCAGGGCATTCTGAGGGGGGAGGGTGAACAGCCAGAGGTCGTGGTCCATATCGGTACCAATGACATAGGTAGGAAGAGGGATGAGGTCCTGCAGGCAGAGTTTAAGGAGCTAGGAAAGAGGTTAAAAAGCAGGACCTCAAAGGTAGTAATCTCCAGATTACTACCAGTGCCACGTGCTAGTGAGTACAGAAATAGAAGGATAGAGCAGATGAATGCGTGGCTGGAAGGATGGTGCAGGAGGGAGGGCTTTAGATTCCTGAGGAATTAGAACCATTTCAGGGGGAGGTGGGACCTCTACAAGCCAGACGGGTTGCACTTCAAAGGGAACGGGACCAATATCCTCGCGGGAGGGTTTGCTAGTGCTGTTGGGGAGGGTTTAAACTAGCTTGGCAGGGGGATGGGAACCTAAGTATAGAGTCAATAGGGAGGGAAGAAAAACTGGAATTGGAAAACAAAAATGTAGAAAGTAAATTGGAAGGACAGAGGAATCAAGGGCTAGATAGTAGTCAACAAGGAGGTAATACAATAAATGGTATATACTTCAATGCAAGGAGTATAGCGAACAAGGCAGATGAGCTGAGGGCACAGGTAGATACTTGGGACTATGATATTATAGCTATTACAGAGACGTGGCTGAAAGAGGGGCAGGTATGGCAGCTCAACATTCCTGGTTACAGGATTTTCAGACGGGATAGAGAGGGAGGTAAAAAGGGAGTGGGGGGGGTCACGGTATTGATTAAAGAAACTATTACAGCTGTGAGGAGGGATATGATGTTGGAGGGATCATCAAACGAGGCCATATGGGTCGAACTGAAAAACAAAAAAGGGGCGATCACACTGCTGGGAGTGTACTACAGACCCCCAAACAGTGAGAGGGAGATAGAAGAACAAATATGTAGACAAATTTCTGAGAGGTGCAAAAACTATAGGGCAGTAATAGTAGGGGATTTCAACTACCCCAATATTAACTGCCCCAATATTAGTGTGAAGGGTATAGAGGGTGCGGAATTCCTAAAATGCATCTAGGAAAACTTTTGTAGCAAGCCCAACAAGGGAGGGGGCGGTTCTGGACTTAGTTTTAGGGAATGAAGCTGGGCAGGTAGAAGGCATATCAGTGGGGGAGCATTTTGGTGCTAGTGACCATAATTCTGTTAGATTTAAGGTAGTTATGGAAAAGGACAAGGATAGGCCAGGAATAAAAATTCTAAATTGGGGAAAAGCAAATTTTGCTAAGCTCGGGATTTAGCCACAGTGGACTGGAAACAGCTACTTGAAGGTAAATCAGTGTCAGAGAAGTGGGAGGCATTCAAGGAGGAGATCCAAAGGGTTCAGACCAAATATGTGCCCTTAAAGAAAAAAAGGTGGGACTAACAAATCTCGAGCCCCCTGGATGTCTAGGGACATACAGGGTAGGATAAAGAAAAAAAGGGAGGCGTATGACAGATACCGAGGGCTAAATACTCCAGAATCTTTAGAGGAGTACAGAAAGTGCAGGGGTGCAATTAAAAAGGATATTAGGAAAGCGAAGAGAGAGCATCAAAAATTCTTGGCAAGTAAAATCAAGGAAAACCCAAAGATGTTTTATAAATATATTAAGAGTAAGAGGATAACTAAAGAAAGGGAAGGGCCTATTAGAGATCATGAGGGTAATCTGTGTGTGGAGGCGGGAGACGTCGGTAGGATTCTTAATTAATATTTTGCGTCTGTTTTCACAAAGGAGAGGGGCAAAGCATCGGGGGGAGGAGTGTGAAATATTAGATGAAATAAACATAGTGAGAGAGGAAGTATTAAGGGGTTTAGCAGCTTTAAAAGTGGATAAATCCCCAGGCCCGGATGAAATGTATCCCAGGCTGTTAATCGAAGCAAAAGAGGAAATAGCAGAGGCCCTGACCATCATTTTTCAATCCTCTCTGGCTTCAGGTGTGGTGCCGGAGGACTGGAGGACTGCTAATGTAGTACCCTTGTTTAAAAAGGGAGAAAAGGATAGACCGAGTAATTACAGGCCAGTCAGTCGAACCTCGGTGGTGGGAAAATTATTGGAAAGAATTCTGAAGGACAGGATAAATCTTCATTTAGAAAGACACGGATTAATCAAGGATAGTCAGCACGGATTTGTTAAGGGAAGGTCGTGTCTGACAAACTTGATTGAAGTTTTTGAGGAGGTAACAAGGAGGGTAGATGAGGGTAGTTTGATGTAGTGTATATGGACTTTAGCAAGGCTTTTGATAAGGTTCCACATGGCAGACTGATCACGAAGTTTAAAGCCCATGGGATCCAGGGCAAAGTGTCAAGTTGGATTCAAAACTGGCTCGGAGACAGGAAGCAGAGGGTAATGGTTGATGGGTGTTTTTGTGACTGGAAGGCTGTTTCCAGTGGGGTTCCGCAGGGCTCAGTACTAGGTCCCTTGCTTTTTGTGGTATATATCAATGATCTAGACTTGAATATAGGGGGTATGATTAAGAAGTTTGCAGATGATACTAAAATCAGCTGTGTGGTTGATACTGAAGAAGGAAGCTGTAGACTGCAGGAAGATATCAATAAATTGGTCAGGTGGGCAGAACAGTAGCAAATGGAATTCAATCTGGAGAAGTGTCAGGTAATGCATTTGGGGAGGGCTAACAAGGAAAGGGAATACACATTAAATGGTAGTACACTGAGTAGTGTAGAGGAGCAAAGGGACCTTGGAGTGCATGTCCACAGATCCCTGAAGGTAGCAGGCCAGGTAGATAAGGTGGTTAAGAAGGCATACGGAATGCTTGCCTTTATTAGCCGTGGCATAGAATACAAGAGCAGGGAGGTTATGCTTCAACTGTATAAAACACTAGTTAGGCCTCAGCTAGAGTACTGCGTGCAGCTCTGGTCACCACATTATAGGAAAGATGTGATTGCACTAGAGAGGGTACAGAGGAGATTTACAAGGATGTTGCCGGGTGTAGAGAATCTTAGCTATGAGGAAAGACTGGATAGGCTGGGTCTGTTTTCCTTGGAACAGAGGAGGCTGAGGGGAGACCTTATTGAGGTGTATAAAATTATGAGGGGCATAGATAAAGTGGACAGAAAGGACCTATTTCCCTTAGCAGAGGGATCAAAAGCCAGGGGGCACAGATTTAAAGTAATTGGTGGAAGGTTTAGAGGGGATTTGAGGGGAATTTTCTTTACCCAGAGGATTGTGGGGGTCTGGAACTCACTGCCTGAAAGGGTGGTAGAGGCAGGAACCCTAACCACATTTAAAAAGTACTTGGATGTGCACTTGGGATGCTCAACCGGCAGGGCTATGGACCAAGAGCTGGGAAGTGGGATTAGGCTGGATAGCTCTTTGTTGGCCGGCGCGGACACGATGGGCCGAAATGGCCTCCTTCCGTGCTGTAACTTTCTATGATTCCATACTCTTATACTCCAACCCCCTTGCAATAAAGGCCAACATGCCATTTGCCTTCCTTATTGCTTGCTGTACCTGCATGCTAGCTTTCTGTGTTTCTTGCACGAAGACACCCAAATCTCTCTGAACACCAACATTTGAAAGTTTCTCACCATTTAAAAATTATTGTTTTTCTATTCTTCCTACCAAAGTGAATAACCTCACATTTCCCTACATTATACTCCATCTGCCACCTTACTGCCCACTCACTTAGTCTATCTATATCACTTTGCAGACTCTGTGTTCTCCTCACAGCTTACTGTCCCACCTAGCTTTGTATTGTCAGCAAACTTGGATACATTACACTCGGTCCCTTCATCTCGGTCATTAATATAGATTGTAAATAGATGAGGCCCCAACACTGATCCTTGTGGCATCCCACTAGTTCCAGTCTGCCAACCTGAAAAAGATCCGTCTATCCTGAGTGTCGTCGGAGAGAGGGAGGGGAGAAATTCGATGGGAGACAGGATGGGGAAAAACAGCATGTGCTTCAGAACTGATCTGGATGAGAATCCACTTAGCAAGATAATGAAATGGGCTCTGGAGGACTTTGGTTGCAGTTACTTGGGGGCATAAAATTGGTGAGAATTGAATTACATAGAATATATAGCACAGAAACAGGCCATTTGGCCCAACTAGTCCGTGCTGGTGTTCATACTCCATGTGCGACTCCTTCCATTCCATCTACCTCATCTCAGCCTTTCAGTAGATCTTCCTATTCCCTTTTCTCTCATGTATTCGTCTGGGCATGGGTATTAATGGTGCAGGACAAATTGTACATGGCCTGTTGGCAGGAGTGGGCTGAACAGGCAAATGGCATTTTTGAACTATATAAGAGACAGTGAAGGGATGGAAAGAGGTGTAAGAGAGAGGTAGACCTGAGGGAGGTCCATGTGCACGTAGAACCTGACTAGGTATCACCGAGGAGCAGCAAGTAGCTGAGGAAGAAAAGGTTGGATCCTTTGGGGATTGTGGAGGTGACAGTGCTGGGGTGGGAAGGGAAGCCCTTGCTTGAGATGCTCTGGCTATGATCAGATAGGGAAGAATGGAATCAAGCAAGGGCAGAAATAACAACAGAAAATGCTGGAAACACTCAGCAGGCCAGGCAGCATCCGTGGAGAGAGAAACAGAGTTAACGTTTCAGGTCTGGGACCCTTCTTCAGAACTGGAAAAGGCTAGAGGTGTAACAGATTTTAAGCAGATGCAGAGGCAGGGAGAGACGGGGAGGGGAGGATCTGAAGGAATAGTCTGTGCTAGGGTAGGAGGCAGGAAGGATAAAATGTTGCAAATAGGGATGGCAGAATCATACAGCCTGAAAAATGGGAGCAGGGGTTATAGTCTGAAATTGTTGAACTCAATGTTGAGTCCAGAAGGCTGTATACTGTATTCGCTGCTCACGGTGCGGTCTCCTCTACATTGGGGAGACCAAACGCAGATTGGGCGACCGCTTTGCGGAACGCCTCCGCTCAGTCCGTAAGGGTGACCCCGAGCTTCCGGTCGCCTGTCACTTTAATTCTCCGCTCCACTCCCACTCTGATCTCTCTGTCCTCGGCCTCTTACACTGTTCCAATGAAGCTCAACGTAAGCTCGAGGAACAGCACCTCATCTTTCGATTAGGCACTTTACAGCCTTCTGGACTCAACATTGAGTTCAACAATTTCAGACCATAACCCCTGCCCCCATTTTTCAGGCTGTATGATTCTGCCATCCCCATTTGCAACATTTAATCTTTCCTGCCTCCTACCCTAGCACGGACTGTTCCTTCAGATCCTCCCCTCCCACCCACCTCCCTTCCCCCTTTCCCTGTCTCTGCACCTGCTTAAAATCTGTTACATCTCTAGCATTTTCCAGTTCTGATGAAGGGTCCCAGACCTGAAACGTTAACTCTGTTTCTCTCTCCACGGACGCTGCCTGGCCTGCTGAGTGCTTCCAGCATTTTCTGTTGTTATTGCAGATTTCCAGCATCCGCAGTATTTTGCTATTGTATCAAGCAAGGGCAGGCCTGGATAACTGAGTTACAAATCACTGGTTAGGCCAAAGCTGGAGTTTTGTGTTCAATTCTGGGCACCATATTTTCGGAAGGATGTCAAGGCCTTAGGGCGGGTGCAAAAGAGATTTACTAGACTGGCACAAGGGACTTGAGTTATGTGGAGAGACTGCAGAAGCTGGGGTCGTTCTCCTTAGAGCAGAGAAGGTTAAGGGGAGATTTGATAGAGGTGTTCAAAATCATGAACGGTTTTGATCGAGTAAATAAGGAGAAACTGTTTCCAGTGGCAGAAGGGTCAGTAACCAGAGGACACAGATTGGCAAAAGAACCCCTGGGGGTGCTAACGGGGGGCGCAAAGCAACCCAAGTTTCCCCCCTAGGTGTGGGAGCAGGATGGTGTGGCCAACCATGTCAAAGGCTGCAGAGAGGTTGAAAAGGGATAATGCATCTTAGTCACAGTCACAAAGAATGTCATTTATGAGTTTGGTAAGTGCCTTTGTGGTGGTGTGGGATGGGTGAAATCCTAATTGGAAGAATTCAAACAAGGAATTTCAGGAGACATGGGCATTGATCTGGGAGGCAATGAAACCTTCAAGAACTTTGGCGAGGAAAGGGAATTGGGAAACGGTTTCCTCTGGTTCCCTACATAAACCTACTCGGCCTTTTTCAACTCCAGCTACAACATTCAATATCATTGCAGAGGAGGATGGGAATCACAAAGGAAGTGGAAAGGAGGAAGAAACCCACCCGTTCATGGAAGAATAAAAGCATGAAAGGGAACATTGAGTAGTTTAGTATCTTGGAAACAGGTGTACCTGAATGCACGCAGGCAGAGTCTGTAACAAGGAGAAGGAATAATACAACACAGATCAAACATTCCAATTTTGGATTCCAATTTTGAACAGCAGGGTTGTTCTACGTTCAATGCTGCTCTCATCTGCAACAGCATAATTGGCACCGATGAGTGGAGCTGCAATTGAATGTGAAACTGTAGGCATTGAAGCCAAATCTGAGACTATTTGCTTTAACCCTTTTCTAACAAAAAGAGGGATTGTTGCTTGTAAAAATATTAATAAGACCATAGTAATGAAGGATGCCTTTGCTTATAACAAAATATGGGGGAATGTGAGACACTCCATTTGTGAGAAACAGGTAGGGATGTTGTTTATGAATTAAGTCAAGGGAGAAAGAACTGGCATTTATATCGTTCCTTTCCCATCCTCAGGACAGCCCAAAGGGCCTCCAACAACAACAACAACTTGCATATATATCGCGCCTTTAACATAGTAAAACGTCCCAAGATGCTTCACAAACACAATGGGCTGGATTTTGATACTGGGGCTGGGTTGGGGTCGTGTCATCCGCTTTTCCGTGTTATCCACCCGACTGCAATTGGATGTGGGAGATTGATGCAATTTTCACCTAATTGGGCAATTGAGTTGCAGCATGTGGGAACCCATGAACCAATTAGTGTTTTCAGTCTGAAAGTCGCCTCTGATGATGTCATCATTGCTGTTGCATTGAAGGTCTTCAGAGACTGCCTGGCCTTTGCAGTGTGAGGACCTGCAAAATGAGCAGCAGCAGTCCTAAGTCTGCTCCCAGATATTTTTATTTTTACACCACCACTCCTAGGTCCATCCATCCATCCATCCATCCAGCCAGCCAACCAGCCGACCAGCAGACATGATTTAATAAAAATTGCGTGGAGGCGGACTTGTGCCCGCCCGCCAGTTTTCCCAATTTAACCCCCACGCCTCCAAACCCGCCTCCACGGGTCAATGAAAATCCAGCCCACTTTGACACCGAGCCACATAAGAAGACATAAGGACAGGTGACCAAACGCTTGGTCCAAGAGATAGGTTTTAAGGAGCGTCTTAAAGGAGGGGAGAGAGAGAAGTAGGGAGGCAATTCCAGAGCGTAGGGCCCAGGCAGCTGGAGGCACGGCCACCAATGCAGTGGATTACTTTTGCATATTAGGCAGAGTTATTTTTGGAAGTAAACACAGCAGCCAATCTGCAGACGGTTAGTGAAGTGAATTTGTTGCAAGTGGTGTTGGTCGAGGGGAGAATGTTGGTCAGGGAACTCAGCATGGCCCAGGAATTGAACTTGGGACCATCACTGGTTTGCCCTTTGGCTCGGCTCCTCTGCACGTTAAACAATTGAGCCAGCAACCACTTGAGGATCTCATGGTGTGAGGTGAAGCCCGGAGTAAAGTTGCAGCTACAACAACAACAATTGTATTTATATAGTGCCTTTAACGTAGTAAAGCATTCCAAGGTGCTTCTCAGGAGCGATTATCAAACAAAATTTGACACTGATCAACATAAGGAGATATTAGGACAGGTGACCAAAAGCTTGGTCAGAGAGGTAAGTTTTAAGGAGCATCTTAAAGGAGGAAACAGAGGTGGAGAGGTTTAGGCAAGAAATTCCAGAGCTTAGGGCCGAGGTGGCTGAAGGCACGGCCGCCAATGGTGGAGCCATTAAAATCGAGGATGCTCAAGAGGCCAGAATTAGAGGCGCGCAGAGATCTCGGAGGGTTGCGGGCAATGTTGCCTCTCATTTTTTTTTGCACTGAGCGGGCCACGAACACCTTTGAGCACGACCTTTTCGTCCGGTGAGCAAATTTGAAAACAGCAACAACTTTTACAACGACGACAGCAACAGCAACCATTTAAAAGCATGTGTACAGTAATGCCATATCGCCACCCCACCGTCTCAAATCATGAGACTATCAGACAAGGTTCTATACAAGTTTAACAGAACTTCTCTGCTTTTGAATTCTATTCCTCTGGAAATGAGCCCCAGTGCTTTATTTGCACTTTTATGGCTTTTTTAACCTGCCTGCATTGCTACTTTTAATGATTTGCGAATCTATACCCCTCGATCCCTTTGCGCCTCTACCCCATTTAGACTAAGGGCTGGATTTTGATACTGGGGCGGGTTGGGGTCGTGTTATCCACCCGACTGCAATTGGATGTGGGAGATTGATGCGATTTTCGCCTAATTGGGCAATTGAGTTCCAGCATGTGGGAACCCATGAACCAATTAGTGTTTTCAGTCTGAAAGTTGCCTCTGATGATGTCATCATTGCTGCTGCATTGAAGGTCTTCAGAGACTGCCTGGCCTTTGCTGTGAGAGGACCTGGATGCAAAATGAGCAGCTCCCAGATATTTTTGCACCACCACCACCACTCCCAGATATGTCTCCTCCTCCTCCTACTACTACTGCTACTACCCGTTGTAATAGTGGACCTGCAGCTAATAGTCAGCAATCCAAATGTGCTCCCGCCAGGTTTCACATTCGTGGTTCAGAACAGGCGTGCTTCACGTAGAACAAGGGTTAAAATCACAAAGGCCTTTCAAAATGGCATTATAGAGGCAATTTAATGCTTGTTAAGGGCCTTAACAGCCTATCCCGCCTCTTAAAGGTGGGACGGAGTCGGGACCAGCAGACACGATTTAATGAAATTTGCGTGGAGGCGGGATGGAGGCGGACTTGTGCCCGCCCGCCAGTTTTCGCAATTTTAATCCCCCCACACGCCTCCAAACCCGCCTCCACGGGTCAATGAAAATCCAGCCCTTATTTTCAAGGAGTAGGTGGCCTCTTTATTCCTCCTACCAAAATGCACCACCTCACACTTACCTATATTGAAATTCATTTGCCATGTACATGCCCATTCTGCAAGTTTGTTTACGGTAGAATTAATTCAAAGATTTTAGCTCATCATGTACAAACACTATTTAATTAAAAAATTGCGTGTCAGAAATGATTGGGATATAAAAAAAACTGCATAATAATGCACTAACACCTCAGAAACTTCACTCAGTTACACGGTTATGCATCGACAAACAATCCAAAAGCCCAAGGTGAGCTGGAAGAGGCAAATCTATTTGCGCAATTAGTATTAATTTTAAAGTTTTCACTGTATTAGCCCTCGTGTCACTCTAACAATGGCTGCACAAGCAGCAGGAGCAGTGGCTTTCCTATGGTGCTGACTGCTGTACGTCCACATAAGTAATTAGAATATTAATCACAATATAACCAGACAACCAACAAATATAAAGTGCTGTAGTTCTTTTGTTCACAGTATTAAAAAGAATTGAACAAAAACGGGTATCCGTATTTCCAACCTCAATCACTTCCATTAATAAACGTGGTCTTCTTGAACCAGCACATCCCCCAATGTAACGTCAGAAATGCAGCACTTATTCACAAGTGCAGTAAAACACACACACAATTTGCGACACCGAATTAAAAATAAAAAGCAGGAAAAGCTATGATTTAACAGAAATAAACATTCATCTTTCTTCCTGGACAGGAGAACCAATCAGACTGACTTGGAAATGTTTACTAATGTGTTGACATAAAGATGTTAATTTACAAATTTCGCTTCGAATGTTTTTCCCTCAAACATTCTCCACAATATTAATCCCTGCTCTTATCACGAAAAGTATTGAATTATTTTAGGTATTTCGCAATTAAATAGCAGAAACAAACTTCATTGTACTCTCAATTTTTAATCTCCTATTTCAAACATTTATACCAAATCAAAATTGTACATTATCAGTTTAATCGAAGTATTTTCTATGTCTTTGTCAATAAACAAATAGTAGTTTCTTCTAAAATAGCTTTTCGCAATTTTTATACCTCATTACATAACTCTTGTTTCTATCAACGCTCCACTAAACGTTTAAGAGGAAATCTATATTTACATTATTCCTGGGACTTGTTCAGACTATAGAACGACAAACAAAATAAAATGGTTTGTGTTTTTCCCTTTTTTTGGTTCTCTTCCTAAACGTCTTAATGATATATTTTTTAAGTCAACAAAAAGTAATATGCAACTCCTACAAATCCTCCCCACCCTCCCCCTCCTCAACAACATGGTTGCATGTTTGTGTAAAGCTACTCACTTCAGTCAATCATTCAAAATCAAATATTAAGAAATTTCAATTTTAAAACGTTTTAAGCAATTCGGAGCTTCTTTAAAAGTGTTTGGACATGGTTGAAACTTGTTTAGATGAGGGGAACATTGATTTTTGTTTTTGTTTCTTCCAAAATCAAATTCTAAACTTAGGCGGGGAAAAAAAGTGTTTTTAACATTCATTTTTTGTGAAAACTTCATTAAAAATCTTTAAATTCTTTCAAGTCTCATTGCAGCTTTGACAGAAATTGTTCTAAGTTTCTCTTTCCTTCTTCAACACTGTTGTTAAACATACAACAAAAAATAATAAAATAAACTCTAATTCCAAATGGAGCTCAAATAAGAAAGTGGTTAAACTTCCGAAGAAGGCAGTGAGGAGTTCTTCCAGTCTCTCTCGCTCTAGTCTCTCTCTCCCCCCAGTCTCTCT
>CM059441.1:71016470-71202366 GCA_030390025.1 Squalus acanthias
ATATATACTTCCAAAAATATGAATTGTTAGTTGTCAAACTATCACCTTACTCATCCGCCCCCCCACCCCCCACTGGGATCTGCCGTCTCGGGTCTCCACACCTCTAGAATGCTCTGTGACATGACTGAAGAGCAGTCCGATTGCAAGTCATAAGGTTTGTGATAGAAATCTGGGCAGGTAGCTGATTCTGACCTACCTGACCCTGAGAAAGCCTGCTACCAACTGTGTAGCCAGTTCGTAATGTGCCTTGCCAGAAGTTAGGTAGCTGCAGATCAGCTCCCATTCCAAACATTGGAACATAGGATCAGGAGGAGGCCATTCAGCCCCTCGAGCCTGTTCCGCCCTTCAATGAGATCTTGGCTGATCTGTGGCCTTTGCCCCATATCCCTCAATACCTGTGGTTAACAATAATCTATCATTCACAGTCACAGGCAAGTGGAGAGTATTCCATCACACTCCTGACTTGCACCTTGTAAATGGGAGAAAGGCTTTGGGGAGTCAGGAGGTGAAACTCTCGCCGCAGAATACCCAGCCTCTGACCTGCTCTTGTAGTCACAGTACACTGGCTGGTCCAGTTAAGTTTCTGGTCTGTTGCCAACTGCACAGATTTAAAATTAACAATTGATCTAGCATCAATTGCCGTTTGCGGAAGAGAGTTTCAAACTTCCACCACCCTTTGTGTGTTGAAGTGTTTCCTAACTTCACTCCTGAAAGGTCTGGCTCTAATTTTTAGGCTATGTCCCCTAGTCCTAGATTCTCCAACCAGCGGAAATCGTTTCTCTCTATCTACCCTATCAATTCCCCTTAATATCTTAAAGACACAGAAATTACTGAGAGTACCTTTCCGGGATTCAGAGGCTCTTTCCTATTGATTATTATCAAGGCTGAACACAGGCAAGGAGGTCCAACATGGGAAATTGAAAGTCCTTTAAAAAAATCATTCAATATTTTACGATTGTTTGGACTAAAAATTGAGTATGGGGCGCTAACTTCGAAAAATTAGCACACCCGCGGCGGAAATTGAGTGGTTGCGCCCCAAGAGGGAAGCGCGGCGCTACTGGAAGTGCCCCGCATCCCTCTTGGGGCGCTGCGAGTCAATGGCGCTGCGACACGTCGCGCCGCGGTATTGCAGGCCTTCCTCCCCTTCTTAAAGGGGAGGGGCCTTGCGCAGCGCAACCCGGGGCCCAGCTCTGGAATTCCCTCCCTAAACCTCTCTGACTCTCTTCCTCTCATTCCTCCTTTAAGACGCTCCTTAAAACCTACCTCTTTGACCAAGCTCTGCCCTAAAATCTCCTTATGTGGCTCGATGCCAAATTTTGTTTGATGACGCTCCATTATCAGGCCATTTCAGAGGGAACATTGCTGTGGGTCTGGAGTCACATATAGGCCAGACCACGTAAGGACAGCAGATTTCCTTCCCTAAAGGATATTAGTGAACCAGGGTTTTTATGACAATCCATTACCAGTCACCATTACTGATGCTAGTTTTTTATTCCAGATTTATGTTATTAACTGAATTCAAATTTACAAACGGCCATTTTTTTTTGATTCATTCGTGGAAAGTGGGCGTCGCTGGCTGGGGTGCCAATCAAGCGGGCTGCTTTGTCCTGGATGGTGTCGAGCTTCTTGAGTGTTGTTGGAGCTGCACTCATCCAGGCAAGTGGAGAGTATTCCATCACACTCCTTACTTGTGCCTTGTAGATGGTGGAAAGGCTTTGGGGAGTCAGGAGGTGAGCCACTCGCCGCAGAATACCCAGCCTCTGACCCGCTCTTGAAGCCAGAGTAGTTATGTGGCTGGTCCAGTTAAGTTTCTGGTCAGTTGCCAACCACACAAGAAGCTGGGAAGCTATCCTGGTGACTGATAGGTGTCGTCTTGGCTTGGAAAACTTTCCGCATAAACTTTGATTTTGAATTTAACTTTTATCGCGCCTTCACTTGGCACTTCAAAATCCTCCCAGCATCACAGAAATACAGTAAAACATAAGAACATAAGAAATAGGAGCAGGAGTAGGCCACTTGGCCCCTCGAGCCTGCTCCGCCATTTAATGAGATCATGGCTGATCTGATCTTGGCCTCAACTCCACTTCCCTGCCCGCTCCCCATAACCCATCACTCCCTTATTGTTCAAAAATCTGTCCGTCTCCACCTTGAATATATTCAATGACCCAGCCCCCACAGCTCTCTGGGGTTAGAGAATTCCACAGATTCACGACCCTCTGAGAGAAGAAATTCCTCCTCATCTCAGTCTTAAATGGGCGACCCCTTATTCTGAAACTGTGCCCCCCCCTCGTTCTGGATTCCTAAAACCCCAGCTAGACCGCCAGCTGATACCGTCGTAAAATGGCTAACGGAGCCTTACGTATATCGTAGGGCCTTGATTTGGATGTTGAAAGGGGCCTATCGCCTGATTCAGCCTTCCGGCGGTAGGCCCGGGGCAAGATGGCAGGGGTCACACCGATCCCGGGAACAGGGTTGTAAAGTCATCCCGCTCCATTTTCCGGGGGCTCCAAGTTTTAGCTTAAGATCCCCCCCTCCCCCCACCCATTAACTTTAAAAGATTAAACTGTAATCCTCCTGCGTATCAGCAGAGAGTTCCAAAACCGATCTTTTACTCCCTGCCCAGTGCCGAGGGACATCAGCCAGCTTGTAACGCAAAAAACCGTGAGTGTCCTGTAAAGGGACTTTCCCGACGGCAAAAACTAAGGCAGGACAGTTGGCCGGGCGTGTTTAACAGAAAGAAAATAGCTGTGCACCTGCTTAACACTATCCCCAATGTGCAATGGGCCAACGCCAACAGGGCCCACTCGCACGTAGGCAAACTTCAAATGCTGGCAAACAGCAAGGTTTTTGTTTCAAAAATATGCAACAAATAAAAAAAATCAGCAGCTCACAGTTTGTATTTGTCACTGGGTGGCCGACAGCAGCAACAACTTGTATTTATAGAGCGCCTTTAGTGTCGTCCCAAGGCACTTCACAGCAGCGTTATCGGACAAAGTTTGACACTGAGCCACATAACGAGACATTCGGGCAGCTGACCAAAAGCTTGGTCAAAGAGGTAGGTTTTAAGAAAGAAAAAAAGACTTGCATTTCTATAGCGCCTTTCACAACTGCAGAACGTCCCAACATGCTTTACAACCAATGAAGTACTTTTTGAAATGTAGTCACTGTTGTGATGTAGGAAACGCAGCAGCCAATAAGCTCCCACAAACAGCAATGTGATAATGATCAGATAATCTGTTTTTGTTATGTTGGTTGAGGGATAAATATTGGCCAGGACACCGGGGATAACTCCCCTGCTCTTCTTCGAAATAGTGCCATGGGATCTTTAACATTCACCCGAGAGAGCAGACGGGGGCCTGGGTTTAACGTCTCCTCCGAAAGACGGCACCTCCGACACCGCACTGGGAGTGTCAGCCTAGATGTTTGTGCTCAAGTCTCTGGCGTGAGACTTGAACGCACTAACCTTCCGACGCAGAGGCCAGAGAGTGCGCTGCCCACTGAGCCACTGGCTGACACTAAGGAGCGTCTCAAAGGAGGAGAGAGAGGTAGAGAGGCGGAGAGGTTGAAGGGAGGAAATTCCAGAGCTGAGGGCCTCGGCCGCTGAGGGCACGGCCGGCGACGGTGGAGCGATGAAAATCAGGGGGTGCGCGAGAGGCCAGAACGCAACCTGTCCAGTTGATCACCTTCCAGCTGTTGCATCTGGAATGAGTACAGTCGAAATGTTTAAATTCAGCACTTTTCAGCTTTGCCGTGCTCGCAAGCAGAAGAACGTAATTGCAGCTCCACATTTGTAAATCAAGCGAGGCCTCCAGGGAAGGCCCGACTCTATTACAATCTAACCTCTGTCTACCTAGCGTGTGTGGTACAATAACCTATTGATAACTAGTCAGTGATGCAGGAGATTACAAACTCGTTCAACTGTGTCATCCTGCTGTTTGTTACAAGATATTTTATTGATGGTTTGGAGGTATTTTATATTTCTTCTGTTGATTGAGCAGATATTGACTTTGGTGAGAGAAAGGCGATATCCTAAGCTTGTTGTGTTTTGTTTCCCCTGTAAATGAAATTTCCGCTCTCTGCTTTATTTTAACTGGTTTTTTTCCCCCCCCGTGAGCATTAAGCGACGAGAGGCTCGATGAATTTTAATGGGGAACTGGTGGTGGGGGCGGGGGGGGTGGGGGTGATGGGAGAATCACCACACCAAATTCATCAGGATCCAGCTCTCCGTTTCTGCCGCTCCCCTCGCACAAAAGGCAGATGTATCGGAGCGCCTTACAGAGGGGGAGGATCGAAATGGACTCTGAGCAGGAGGGACGGAGTGGTTAGCTGCATCAGCCGTGGCTCTGTGGGTCTCACTGTTGCCTCTGAGTCAGAAGGTCGTGGGGTCACAGTCCCACTCCAGAGACTTCACACTCCAGTGCAGTGCTGAGGGAGTGCTGCACTGCCGTCTTTCGGACGAGGCGTTAAACCGAGGGCCCCGTCTGCCCTCTCAGGTGGACGTAAAAGATCCCGCGGCCACTATTTCGAAGAGTTCTTCCCAGTGTGCTGGGCCGATATTTATCCCTCAACCAACATAACAAAAACAGATTATCCAGTCATTATCCTTCTTCTTCTTCTTAGGCAGTCCCTCGGAACCGAGGATGACTTGCTTCCACATTAAAAATGAGTTTGCAAGTGACTGATGAGTCCAATGCAGGACCTACAGTCTCTGTCCCAGGTGGGGCAGACGGTGGTTGAAGGGGCGGGTGGGTGGGGGTGCTTGGGTTGACGTGTGCTGCTTGCGCTTGGCTTCCGCTTGCTCCCGGCGAAGAGACTCGAGGTGTTCGGCGCCTTCCCAGATGCTTCTCCTCCACTTTGTGCGGTCTTGGGCCAGGGATTCCAGGTGTCGGTGGGGATGTTACACTTTTTCAAGGAGGCTTTGAGGGTGTCCTTGAAGCGTTTCCTCTGCCCACCTGGGGCTCTCTTGCCGTGTCGGAGCTCCGAGTAGAGTGCTTGTTTTGGGAGTCTCGTTTCAGGCATGCGGACAATGTGACTCGTCCACGTCAACCCGAGAACCCCACCCACCCGCCCCTTCAACCACCGTCTGCCCCACCTGTGACAGAGACTGTAGGTCCCGCAATGGACTCATCAGTCACCTGAGAACTCATTTTTAAGTGTGGAAGCAAGTCATCCTCGGTCCCGAGGGACTGCCTAAGAAGAAGAAGAAGACAAGAATTGCACCGGGGTGGGGCTGGGGGGGCGTTGTAAATTAATTATCCCCTGACCCAGGAAAATGGGTCGGGGTGAAGTCGGTGGGATGGGCAGAGGATCCCTTCCTGCCGCTACTCCACCACCTCAAAGGAATCCCCAGCCTGGGTGTGCGGACAGCATCAGGCTGATCTGTGATACCCCCCATGGTGGAATAGCCGGCCAACACTCACCGTCTAATCAGCCACATGAGTAATGCAGGCTTGGGTGAGGTACCAGAGGAGGGCGGCGGAAGGAGTCGGCACCTCCACGAGAGGAGGCGAGAACAGGAAAGGGCAAAGGCAACTTTGATATGGCCAAAGATTCATGTCCCGTTGCATATTACAGGAAACTCTTGTTTAACCGGCACCTAAATATCCGGAATTCTCTCTTAACCGGCAAAAATCATACTCCGAAAACTCCTCTCAAATAACCGGCAATGTTGCCGAGTCCGAGTCCAAGTCTCCCGCGAACGCCGAGTACTCCGAAAACTCCTCTCAAATAACCGGCAATGTTGCCGAGTCCGAGTCCGAGTCTCCCGCGAACGCCGAGTTAGTCAGTGGGGGTAGTTCTCCAAAGTGCCACTACTCGGCTTACTGGCGCTGTCGGAAGTCTGAACACTGCAGTAACAGGAGTTGATTCTCCCGCGCTGCCGGGAGTCTCACTTACTGTTAAGGAATTAAAGAGTTATGGATTACCCTCAACTGGCAGTACTGTATTAAATCAAGCATCTTCCACCATCCATTTAACACAACATTCTGTAGGTGAGTACCCAATTACTGTATACTGCACATTTCTGATTTTTTTATTTTTGTTTGTTAAAAATAGCCTCGGTAGATATAACTCTCTGTTATCCGGAACTTTCGATCAACCGGCACCACGCCGGTCCCGTCGGTGCCGGATACCAAAGAGTTTCCTGTATACGCTGCGTTGATAAAGACAAGCAGAGCTGAGGAAGGACATTTGGTCCATCACGCTCATCCTTCGATGGAAGCCTTACATCACAGCCTTTCAACAACAACTTTATGCTCCTCCGATTCTGCCCTCTTGCGCATCCCCGATTTTAATCGCTTCGTCATTGGCGGTCGTGCCTTCAGCTGGCTGGGCCCTAAACTCTGGAATTCCCTCCCTAAACCTCTCCGCCTCTTTACCTCTCTCTCCTCCTTTAAGACGCTCCTTAAAACCTACCTCTTTGACCAAACATCCGCCCTAATCTCATATCAGTGAGTAATGAATCACTCCAGAATTACCTGGCTCCATTCTTTTATGTAGAAGACCATCCCAGGTATTAATCACTGTGCCTGCTTCCTGGCATCAGTCCTGAACCTGCCCTTTTCCTAATTCGTACCTCTGCCTCCTTGCCCTACACTCATAGATTAACTTAAAACAGTGCCCTGAAATGATCTTTCCTGTTCCATTTTAAGGGGTTTGGAGTATAAAAGCAGGGAAGTCCTGCTACAACTGTACAGGGTATTGGTGAGACCACACCTGGAGTACTGTGTGCAGTTTTGGTCTCCTTATTTAAGCAAGGATATACTTGCATTGGAGGCAGTTCAGAGACGATTCCCTCGGTTGATTCCTGAGATGAGGGCGTTGACTTATGAAGAAAGGTTGAGCAGGTTGGGCCTATACTCATTGGAATTTAGAAGAATGAGAGGTGATTGAGGTAAGAAAACTACTAGGCACGGTCTAAGCGTTAAACAAAGCTTTAATCAACTGTTTTTCAACATGGAGATCTAGTTGTGTCCTTCACTAGTTCCTGTTGAGGAATGTCCTAAGCAAGCTGGGCCCATGCCCTCCCTGGACAGCGCCACCAGCAGGCCGCCCAGTATTACTTCATACATGAATGACAAGATTCATGTCAGTGATCTTATTGAAACATATAAGATACTGAGGGGGCTCGACAAGGTAGATGCAGAGAGGATGTTTCCCCTCGTGGGGAAATCTAGAACTCGGGGGCATAGTTTCAGAATAAAGGGTCGCCCTTTTAGAACTGAGATGAGGAGGAATTTCTTCTCTCAGAGGGTTGTAAATCTGTGGAATTCTCTGCCCCAGAGAGCTGTGGAGGCTGGGTCATTAAATACATTTGAGGTGGAGATAGACAGATTTTTGCAAGATAAGGGAGTGAAGGGTTATGTATGGGGAGTGGGCAGGGAAGTGGCTTTGAGCCCAAGATCAGCCATGATCTCATTGAATGGCGGAGCAGGCTCGAGGGGCCAAGTGGCCTATTCCTGCTCCTATTTATTATGTTTCTTATGTTCTTATTTTCTTCTATGACGTCCTCCTCTCACATGGCTTCTTCTCAAAGGTGACGGGCCCGAGAGGATCTAGCCTTTACCTCAACAGCTCTGTGTGTTATCATCCCTGGGGGATCAGCATCAGGATCTTATCATGTTCTGCCAGTCTGCTAAAAGAGAATAGGGAAAAACAAATGCACAAACTTAATTTACCTCAGTGGCTGTAATGACATCAAACAGTCTGATGTGATGCCACGCGAACAGATTTTCTCAGTTCCCCGTAGCGGTGTTTAACTAGTCATAATAATTAGCATTAATAATGCAATGAAAAAATTCACATTAATAAATAATGGGGCGCTGAACAGCACATAATTACCCAGGATACCGCCAGAGCTCAAGGCAATTACATCTCAGAATATGGACATGACTTCAGACAATACAAAACGCCTTAGCTTTCTGGGCACACTCAGGGATTTTGTGCAGTTCGTTTGTGAATTGGAAGAGTTGAGCAGGAGTGAGTGGGGGAGTGCTTAGTGTGCTGGAACCTGGGCTCCAATTCACCCCCAGACTGGTAATATGAAAGGCTCTGGTCGGGAGCTTCCATGGAGCTCTTCCTCCTGATCCTACCCCTGTGCCTGATCCTGATCCATGACATGAATCTGTCATTCATGAAAGAAAGACTTATGAAATAATACTGAGTGGCCTGCGGGTGGCGCTGTCCAGGGAGAGTATAAATACTCGGGCATGGGCCCAGCTTGCGCAGGACATTCTTAACAGGAACTAGTGAAGGACACAACTAGACCGCCATGTTGTAAAACAGTTGATTAAAGCTTTGTTTAACGCTTAGGCCAAGTGCCTAGTAGTTTTCTTACATCAATCCTCATCATAAGAACATAAGAAATAGGAGCTGGAGTAGGCCATTCGGCCCCTCCAGCCTGTTCCTCCATTCAATAAGATCATGGCTGATCTTCTACCACATCTCCACCTTCCTGCCCTACCGCATATCCCTTGATTCCCTTAGTATCCAAAAATCTACTCAACGACTGAGCATCCACAGCCTTCTGGGGTAGAGAATTCCAAAGATTCACAATCCTCATTGAAGAAATTTCTCCTCATCTCAGTCCTTGTTCTGGGACTGTGACCCGTAGTTCTAGACTCTGATCCTGTTACTCCTGCTCCTGCCCCTGTTGCTCTTTAAGAACATAAGAACATAAGAAGTAGGAGCAGGAGTCGGCCATATGACCCCTCGGGCCTGCTCCGCCATTCAATAGGATCATGGCTGATCCGAACCGAGACTCACGTCCACTTCCCTGCCCGCTCCCAATAACCCTTAATTCCCTCATCAGCTAGGAAACTGTCTATCTCCGTTTTAAATTTATTTAATGTCGCAGCTTCCACAGCTCTCTGAGGTAGCAAATTCCATAGATTTACTACCTTCCGAGTGAAGAAGTTTCTCCTCCTCTCAGTTTTGAAACGGCAGCCCCTTATTCTAAGATTATGCCCCCTAGTTCTAGTCTCACCCATCGGTGGAAACATCCTCCCCGCCTCCACCCGATCAAGCCCCCTCACAATCTTATATGTTTCGATAAGATCGCCTCTCATTCTCCTGATCCTGCTCCTGTTCCTGGACCTCCTGCTCCACCTCCTCCTGCTCCTGTTCCCTCCTCCTCATGTTCCTGCCCCTCCTCTTCCTCCTGCTCCTGCTCCGCCGGTGTTTCTTCTATTTCCATTTCACAGAGGGGGTTCCTTAACCATAATTATCATTAAGCGCACAGATTGGGCGCGCGGCTCTCCAGATGCGGAATGTGTCATTCCTGCTCCGGTCTTGCACCTGTCCGTATCGCAAACTAACTTTGACCCCACAGAATCCATCTCTTCTCGAGTGGCCAGTTTCCATTTGAAAATCACTCCCAAGGAGTCGGACCCAACAACGAATTGCCTTTACGTAGCACCTTTAACCCAGAAATAAATGCCCCAAGCCATTAGGCCACAGCCCAAGCAAAGCTACTACAGAGCAGAAAGGGTACAGAGCACAGCACTGTAGCACCTCTCCACAACTGCTAATACAACAGATTTAGATCATGGTACGATCATGGTAGTGTTGATTCTTTACTTGTGTAGGTTTAAGAGTGGTAGGATGGCTGGAGTCCAGATTATTTCCCGAGGCGTTTGGACAGGTCCGCATGTTGCTGCATTTCCATCGCTGACTGTTTTTGAATCAGTCTGGCCTGAACAGGCTCAGTAAATTACCGCACAAGGGAGTGTTGCTATCAATGATCATTTTCTTCTGAGGAGAGTGGAAGGGGTGGGTGCTTATCTCGGCGAGGGATGTTAGTGCTGGAAATGTCACTATCAAACGAGGTTTCTGCATGCGGACGATGTGGCCCGTCCGCCGGAGCTGATCGAGCGTGGTCAAAGCTTCGATGCTCGGGATGTTGGCCTGAGCGAGAACACTGACGTTGGTGCGCCTATCCTGCCAATGGATTTGCAGGATCCTGCGGAGGCAGCGTTGGTGATACCTCGCCAGTGCTTTGAGGTGCCTGCTGTACATGGTCCATGTCTCTGAGGCATACATCGCTCAGGCCAACATCCCCAGCATCGAAGCTTTGACCACACTCGAACAGCTCTGATGGACGGGCCACAGCGTCCGCATGCCCGATACGAGACTCCCAAAGCAAGCGCTCTACTCGGAGCTCCGGCACGGCAAGAGAGCCCCAGGTGGGCAGAGGAAACGCTTCAAGGACACCCGCAAAGCCTCCTTGAAAAAGTGCAACATACCCACCGACACCTGGGAATCCCTGGCCCAAGACCGCACAAAGTGGAGGAGAAGCATCTGGGAAGGCGCCGAATACCTCGAGTCTCTTCGCCGGGAGCAAGTGGAAGCCAAGCGCAAACAGGGGAAGGAGCGCACGTCAACCCAAGCACCCCACCCACCTGCCCCTTCAACCACCGTCTGCCCCACCTGTGACAGAGACTGTAGGTCCCGCATTGGACTCATCAGTCACCTGAGAACTCATTTTTAATGTGGAAGCAAGTCACCCTCGGTCCCGAGGGATAGCCTAAGAAGAAGAACTATCAAGCACTCCTGAGTCAGCTACTGGCACCCTGATTGATGCCTGAGATCGCAAGGTATTGAGGTTGCAATCTACTTCCTTCAGCACCTTAATCACAGGTGCTTATGGACTGTGCTGCTGTTTCGCTGGCTATGGAGGTAGTTCCAGCCCAGCATTCCTAGCAGCAGTGAATGTCCTCTATTAGCAGTGTGGGCCCTACTGCTATGGATGCTGGGATAGCCCCACCTTGCTCCCAAATCCCACAGCCCCACATGGGCTGTGAAGAGGAATAGAAAAAGGGGGCAAAAAGCAAAAGATAGGGAATAAGAGATTAAAGAAAGACTTGCAGTTATATCACGTATTTCACGACCTCGGGACATCCCAAAGCGCTTTACTGCCGATGAAGTTATTTCGAAGTGTAGTCACTGTTTCACTGCAGGAAACGCGGCAGCCAATATGCGCACAGCAAGCTCCCACAAACAGCAATGTGAGAATGACCAGATAATCGGTTTCAGTGATGTTGGTTGAGGGATAAATATTGGCCAGGACACCGGGGATAACTCCCCTGCTCTTCTTCAAAATAGTGCCATAGGATCTTTTGCATTCACCTGAGAGAACAGACGGGGGCCTCGGTTTAACGTCTCATCCGACAGACGGCACCTCCGACAGTGCAGCGCTCCCTCAGCACTGCACTGCACTGGGAGTGTCAGTAAGATCCATTCATGCCATTTGGCCACCCCCACAAGCCAAGCAACAGATCCCTCTTGCTGCTTTTCACCATGTTTGCGTTTCAGACACAGGGCGGATACCATAGGAATTTGGCTCATAACTGAAAACCTCAGACCTGGGACTTGCCCAGTGTTTGACAGCTCTGCTCTGAACCGTCAAAGTCCACTTGCGAAGCTCGGGATCTGACCTTGTATTTTCCGACCGGCTTTAAGCAAGTATTGATCGGCTTTTACGCAGGGATATCCCACAGCCGCTCCAACCTTCCCACCAACCAGCAACTTTCTTTTTAAATAAAATCTGGAAAAAAATTGCAAAAATAAAATCAGCAGACATAATCCTTAGCCAAGGTACATTCCACCCTGTAGCTCCAGAATTAAACTGCATTCACATATTTAACTGATAACAGGGAGATTAATGAGAGAGGAACATTACCAACTGCTACAAAGATTGGATGTGTATTGGATAATCTCTCGGGCTCTCTATTGCCAGTCTCTCCTGTAAATGGATCCCATGTCCCTTACGATCATGAGTTTAACCTTTACTGTGTCAATAGCTGGTCATACGGTAACGTGACCCGGGGACCGTAACAATGAAACCCCCTTTGTTGTGTGCGCTAAATATTGTCATCCCCCACTTGCATTTGTCCCATTTCCCAGAAGGTGGCCTGATACACATTGTTGTGAGACGAGGTTAATTGGAAAAGAACAAACTGGTTTATTTGACATATAATATGTAAACAAACAGAAAGATGTTTAATCTATTTTAGAACATTCCTCAAAGCATGGAAAATAACAAAGCATGGCTCATTATCCCTGGCCGTGGGCTGAATTCACTTATCTGACTTACAGTTCTCTCAAACTAGTCAGCGTCATTTTAAGAAGGGGGTTCTCACCCTCTGGGCTGGATTTTGTCAATGGGAAGCTTTTGGAGGCGGGACTGCTGCTTGCCAGCTTTCAATCCCGCCTCCATCAGCTTCTGGCCAACCAGAGGGATTTTCCCCTGATTGACCTTGTTAAGCCCACCCAGCGGGCTCAGCAGGCCAATTAGGGGGAAGTCAGTGACAGAGCACGTCAACGTATGACGTGCCATCTGTCAAGATTTCTTGAAAGAAGAAATGTCAGTATTTGACAGCTCTGTGAAGTTGTCAAGCACTGACATCCTGTGTAGTTTGATGAGGCCTTGTGTTCAAGACTCATCAAACCTTTCAACTTTGCAGAAAGCACCTGGCTGTTGGGTCGGAGGATCCAACAGCCAGTCTGTGAAATCTACAATGACGACGTCGGGACTCCGGATCCACAGCGGCTGAAGGCTGTCGGCAGAAACAAAGGCAAGTGAACATTTTATAACACTTTACACTCACCTCACATACTTACCACTCCACACTTGCACCCATCACTCACTTCTACATCTCCCTTTCAGACCCCTCCAACCCCCACAGACCTCCTTCTCGTCTCCTACACGCTGGCGGGATTCTCCGAGGTTGGGAAGCCCGCCCTTCAGCGCCAAAAATGGGGATAATCCTATTTTCAGACTGTTAACAGGCAGTTAATAGGCTTTAATCCCTTTCCTGCCTCGAGGAGACGGGACCCGGGGCAGGATGGCTTCCCGCCTCCTGGCAAGAGGGCACGGAGGCGGGATGGGGGCGGGTTTGTCAGCCGCCCCCAAATTCTGCAACTTTACCGGCAGTCCCGCCTCCATACCCGCCTCCTCGGGGCTGAGAAAATCCAGCCCTCTGTGTCTGACTTCCAGATTACTGCAGCATGCCTCAAGCTCTCGATGTCCCGGGATTGTCCACTTGACCTGCCGATCAAACCAGCTACTGCTCTCCAAGGTGTGGGACTTCCCCGGCCTCTCCCACTGCCTCACATGAATGAAACTACTCCAACATTCCGCCCAATTTCCTCGCTGGATTGTGTTAAGAACCCTCATTGTCTCAAACTGATGTGGCGCGCAATTTTAAGAGAGGCATTAACTCACATTAAATGAATGGCTCAAAATCTCTGCTAAAATAGGAATATCATTGAACACATATAGATCGCACGAATTCAAGACCTATATTTCTTTCTTTCTCTCGAGGCCTTCTAATACTCTGGCCTTCCAATGAGACAAAGCGAAACAAACACTGAGATTTGCCCAAACAGTCATCTGAAGCCAGTCAAAGGTGGGCAGGACAATGTCCCCTCGATAGCTGACCAACTCATTAGCCCCGGGTGCTCCACTGCTGAATCAATCGTTCTTCGACCACACCAGTGGTGACCCTGTTTGACCTCCAGGCTGTCTCCACCCATACACTTCTCACTCTGGTCCAGCAAACATTGGGACGTGTGCCTTTACGCTCCTCTGATAATTCCATCAAAAAAAGGGAACGTTCAGATCTGCTTTTATCTTAATCCTTGGCCTTTTCTGCTCGTCGAGGTAATGGATGTTAGCGCTGAGGAGCAGAGCACTTGCAATTTGAGTCACCCAGTGTCGACGTCAAACACTCTCAGATATAAAATAAAAACAGAAAATGCTGGAAACACTCAGCAGGTCAGACAGCATGTGTGGAAAGAGAGACAGAGTCAACATTTCAGGTCGATGACCCTTCGTCAGAGCTGGAAAAAGTTAGAGATGTAACAGATTTTGCATCTCTAACTTTACAACCCTCTGGACTCAACATCGAGTTCAACAATTTCAGACCATAACCTCGGCCCCTATTTTTTTTTTTACATGGCAGCTGTTGATGATTCTGCCATTCTCATTTACACTTCATCTAGACCCATCTTCTGTTTCTTAATTTGTCCCATTACCATCTCCTTTTGCCTTGCACCATAATCCCTTTTGTCTTTTAATCTCTCCTGCCTTCCATCCTATCACAGACCTTCCCTTTTGTTCCTTCCTTCTCTCTCCCTTTCCCTGCCCCTGAACATGCTTAAAAATCTCTTACATCTCGAACTGTAATGAAGGGTCATCGATCTAAAACATTAACTCTGTTTCTCTCTCCACAGATGCTGCCTGACCTGCTGAGTATTTCCAGCATTTTCTGTTTTTATTTCAGATTTCCAGCATCCGCAGTATTTTGCTTTTGTCAAACACTCCCAGGACAGGTACAGCATGGGTTAGATACAGAGTAAAGCTCCCTCTACACTGTCCCATCAAACACTCCCAGGGCAGGTACAGCATGGGTTAGATACAGAGTAAAGCTCCCTCTACACTGTCCCCATCAAACACTCCCAGGGCAGGTACAGCACGGGTTAGATACAGAGTAAAGCTCCCTCCACACTGTCCCATCAACCACTCCCAGGGCAGGTACAGCACGGGTTAGATACAGAGTAAAGCTCCCTCTACACTGCCCCATCAAACACTCCCAGGGCAGGTACAGCATGGGTTAGATACAGAGTAAAGCTCCCTCTACACTGTCCCATCAAACACTCCCAGGGCAGGTACAGCACGGGTTAGATACAGAGTAAAGCTCCCTCTACACTGTCCCATCAAACACTCCCAGGGCAGGTACAGCACGGGTTAGATACAGAGTAAAGCTCCCTCTACACTGTCCCATCAAACACTCCCAGGGCAGGTACAGCACGGGTTAGATACAGAGTAAAGCTCCCTCCACACTGTCCCATCAAACACTCCCAGGGCAGGTACAGCACGGGTTAGATACAGAGTAAAGCTCCCTCTACACTGTCCCATCAAACAATCTGAGGGCAGGTACAGCACGGGTTAGATACAGAGTAAAGCTCCCTCTACACTGTCTCAACAAACACTCCCGGGGCAGGTACAGCATGGGTTAGATACAGAGTAAAGCTCCCTCTGCACTGTCCCATCAAACAATCTGAGGGCAGGTACAGCACGGGTTAGATGTTGAGCACGGCTCCCACTGCACTGTCTCAACGTCGTACTTCAGCCCCAACATCAACCTGAGGAAAGCACCTCCTATTGCACAGGTGTGACATTTTTTGATCAATCATTCTGTGGTCTTTGTGATAAAAGGAAAGATTAGCACTGAGTGCCACAGTTGGGGGCCAGTTTTGTGCCCATGCCCACAGGGAACTGGAAGGAGGCTGCCAAACTCACATCACATGACTGACAACTGTCAGTTGATCAGTCTGGGCTGGATCTGAACCCAGGTATCAAGAGGTGAAAGTTTCATGGTTATAGCATCCAGATAAATGTGTTTGATTAAAAAAAAGACCTTCCTGCAATGGTGCAGTTCCTGCTCCCCATGGCACTGAGCCTGCTAGTACACTGTAAGAAATGGCATTCGATGGAAATGACACTTTTCATGTGCGTCTCCGAGTCCGCACAATATATTCAGCACCTTGATGGTGTGATAACTCACCCAACACTGATTATTCGCTGGCCTGAGTTATCACCTGAGCGTTGTCAGTCCTGAACTCTCTGGGATTTATTGGAATGCTGAGCTAGGATTCCTGGGAACATTCACTCCCATAGAATAAACAGAATATCGTGCCAGTGACAGTGAGTTACTGGGCTCCTCGCGCTAGGCCCAAAGGCTGTCATAAGTCATTTGTGGCTGAATAACGGTACTTCCTCTCCCTTGAAAGGGCGCCAATAGCTCAAAGTCAACATCGAGACAGGCGATATATATCTTTTTTTTTTCCTTCAAAAGATTACAGTCATAACTTTCAAAGAATATGCTTTACAGCAAAAGTGCCAACTCCTGTCAGTCCTTCACGGTACATTCGGGACTTGCTGTACTCCTGCCACAGAACTTGCATTTCTATCGCGTATTTCATGACCTCGGGACGTCCCAAAGCATTTTGCGGCCAATGAAGTACTTTTTTCGAAGTGTTGTCACTGTTGCCATGTAGGAAACGCAGCAGCCAATTTGCGCACAGCAAGCTCCCACAAACAGCAATGTGCTAATGACCAGACAATCTGTTTTTAGTTATGTTGGTTTTAGGGATAAATATTGGCCCAGGACACCAGGACGAGAGAACTCCCCCCCCCCGCCCCTCCGCCCCCCCACCCCCCCGCTCTTCTTCAAAATTGTGGCCATGGGATCTTTTACGTCCACCTGAGAGGACAGACGGGGCCTCGGCTTATCGTCTCATCCGAAAGACAGCACCTCCGACAGTGCAGCACTCCCTCAGCACTGCATGGGATGGAGGCGAAGGCGTCAAGCTGAGGGTGGGGTCGGGGGGGGAGCACTCCCCCCGCAGCCCCTAGTGTCTCCGTTGGTAATGGCAGGGAGGGGCTGAGCTGTACAGACCTAGATGATTCCAGGCTTGATGCCCATGTCTATGCTGAGAGAGCTGATATGGGCCAGAGTGGCATTAGGGGTGCTATCACAAAAACAAAAAGAAAATACTGCGGATGCTGGAAATCTGAAATAAAAACAGAAAATGCTGGAGATACTCAGCAGGTCAGGCAGTATCTGTGAAGAGAGAAACAGAGTTAACGTTTCAGGTCAATGACCTTTCGTCAGAACTGGAAAAAAGCTGGAGATGGAACAGATTTTTAAGCAAGGGAAAGGGGGGAGGGGATGAAAGAACAAAAGGGAAGAAGGATAGAAGGTAGGAGAGGTTAAGAGACATTAAGAGATATTCAAGGCAAAAGGAGGTGGTAATGGGACAGGTTAAGAAACAAAGGATGGCGCTAGATGAAGTGTGAATCACGTTGGCAGAATGAAAGACAGCTGCCATGTGGGAGAGAAGAAAAAAAGACACAGACAAAAAGTGTGGATGAAAAATATATATATGATAGGGGCCGGGGTTATGATCTGAAATTGTTGAACTCTATGTTGAGTCCAGAAGGCTGTAAAGTGCCGAATCGAAAGATGAGGTGCTGTTCCTCGAGCTTACGTTGAGCTTCAGTGGAACAATGTAGAGGCCGAGGACGGTGAGGTCTGAGTGGGAGTGGAGCGGAGAATTAAAGTGACAAGCGACCGGAAGCTCGGGGTCCCCCTTACGGACTGAACGGAGGTGTTCCGCAAAGCGGTCGTCCAATCTGCGTTTGGTCTCCCCGATGTAGAGGAGACCGCACCGTGAGCAGCTAGGGGTGCTATCACTGGCCGCAGTAGTCCTGGCAAAAGAAGTGTGAATTCTTTAGCTGACTGATTGGATGTGACTGCGTTTCTTTCAAACAGATTCACACAAATGTGGGGAGCCAGACCTCGAGCTCCCAATTCAA
This sequence comes from Squalus acanthias, assembly GCA_030390025.1. Classification (NCBI taxonomy): domain Eukaryota; kingdom Metazoa; phylum Chordata; class Chondrichthyes; order Squaliformes; family Squalidae; genus Squalus; species Squalus acanthias. Next base: position 71,033,851 of record CM059441.1, read on the forward strand.
CCACGAGCAACAGGCAATGAGTGCAGAATGTGCGCGGGCGGAGATTATTGATCCCAGTAAATGTGCGGAATCGGGGATGGGAATGACACACTGGAGAGCTCTCTGCTGTGATGCAAAAGGCCGATTAACAGGCACTTAAGTTCTTTGTTACTGCAGGAGAGGATTAATTGGTGCTGGGTATGTAAAAGGCACCGTTGACAGGTAATGAAAATGAGGGAATGCCAAAGATTGCACAAGTTATGATGACTGCTAATGAACTGAGTCAGAGAGAGGAAGATCTTACATAAACCATAAAATGCAGGAGCACAAATCACTGTTCCTTTGGCTGGTAGTTTGGCAGTCTGTGAAATCATGCCCTGTGGATTAGTGTGTTAATGTAGCACCCCTTATTACAGATACTGCACAGAAGGAGGCCATTCGGCCCATCGTGCCTGTGCCGGCTCTTTGGTAGAGCCAGCTAATTAGTCCCACTCCCCTCCTCTATCCCGATAGTCCTGCAAACTTTTTTCTTCAAGTATTTATCCAATTCCCGTTTGATAATTACTATTGAATCTGCTTCCACCGCCCTTTCAGGCAGCGCATTCCAGATCATCACAACTCACTGCGTAAAAAAATGTTTCTTCATATTGCCTCTGGTTCTTTTGCCAATCACCTTAAATCTGTGTCCTCTGTTTACCGACCCTCCTGCCACTGGAAACAGTTTCTCCTTATTTACTCTATCAAAACCCTTCAGGACACCTCTATCAATTCTCCTCTTAACCTTCTCTGCTCTAAGGAGAACAACCCCAGCTTCTCCAGTCTCTCCACATAACTGAAATCCCTCATCCCCGGTACCAGTCCAGTAAACCTCCTCTGCACCCTCTCCACGGCCTTGCCATCCTTCCTAAAGTGCAGTGCCCAGAATTCAGTGTTGAGTTAGCTCAACTCGATGGGGACAGCAGTTGAATGCTACAGTAGGTGTCTGGGCTAGGGAGGGAGAAATCGGACGGGATTTCCCCACCCTGGTCACTAGCCAGCTACCCCTGCAGCAAAAATGAGCAGATATTGAGTGGGGAGACGATCAGACTCGGTTCTATTGAACCCTTGCTGGCACTCAGCTGTTTAAAAGAAAGACTTACATTTGTATAGTGCCTTTCACAACATCCCAAAGCACTTTACAGCCAATTGAGTACTTTTGAAGTGTAGTCACTGTTGTAATGTTGGAACTGAGGCAGCCAATTATGCAGACAGCAGTGTGATAATTACCAGATAATCTGTTTTTTTTAATTGATTGAGGGATAAGTATTGACCAGGACTAACTCCCCTGCTCTTCTTTGCAATAGTGCCCTGGGATCTTTTACATCCACCTGAGAGAGCAGACAGGACCTCGGTTTAATGTTTCACCTGAAAGACAGCATCTCCAACAGTGCAGCGCTCCCTCAGTACTGCACTGCAGCATCAGCCTAGATAGTTTTATTTTTGTGCTCAAGTCTCTGGAGTGGGATTTGAACCCATGAACCTTCTGATTCCAGAAGCAGGAGTGCTACCCACTGAGCCACAGCTGACGCAGGTTCAGAAGCAAATGGTAAACTGGGGGAGATAGCGGACACCCTCTGGAGTTGTACCGTGGGCTGTGTCAGCTCCTTTAGGAAGGAGAGGGGGGGGGAGAGAGCTGGACAGGAACAAAGGGAATGTTTTGCTCGGAAGGCAATGAAAAACTGGTAAGTGAGCACATGTGCATCAAGGCCTGAAGTTGACTTGCTGTAGCTGGGGCTGGAACCTCAGCTGGTGGGCTGGGAACCAATTAAAAATCTAACACATTCACAGCTGTGGCCCCTTCTCCAGTCGTGCCCGCTCTCGCCTCCGATGCTACGAGTGCTAATTAGGGACGATGTGCTCCTCGAGAATAAGCTGCGTGATTGGCGCTCCGCGCACCTCACGCTCAGGGGATTTTAGGGAGTTTTGTCAAGAATTCCGCGCACTCCTCCCTCCGTCAGATCTCACCGAAAGCCCTCAAGCATGGGCCGGGAAGAATAATGTGCAACTGCACCGTGCAGGTTATTTAAAGAGCAATAAAATGTCTGTATTATCCGAAACCTTTACTTGTTTCAGTCAGTGTGTGCGGCACTGAGGAAGATCCCAGTTTCCATTGATAGAGAAAGACTTGCATTTCTACAGCGCCTTTCACGACCTCAGACGTCCCAAAGCACTTTACAGCCAATGAAGTACTTCTGAAGTGCAGTCACTGTTGCAATGTAGGAAACGCGGCAGCCAATTTGCGCACAGCAAGCTCCCACAAACAGCAATGAAATAAATGACCAGATCATCTGTTTTCGTGATGTTGGTTGAGGGATAAACATTGGCCAGGACACCAAGGGGAGAACTTCCCTGCTCTCGGTCGAATAGTGCCCTGGGATCTTTCACCTGAGAGGGCAGGCTTAGCTGATCTTAGTCAGGGTGGTGGTGAAGGGAGGGAAGTGGCCATAGGGCCACAGTCCTCTCAGTATCCAGCCACTGCTGAACTGTGCGAGTTGTGGATGTTGGGCAAGGATGTAAGTTCCACGTGGCCAAAAGTCCTGCTGAAATATAGGTGTAGAAATCCACCTTGGGCGGCAGTACAAAGCGGGCGGTATTGCGGCTGGCTGTCGCTACACACCCCGTCCACGATTCCGTTCCATTGAAGTCATATATCGGGCGGGGCGTGTAGTGGGCGGCCCATGAGATACGGCCCATTGCGCGCCTCCACCCGGGGCGAAGTTCCACCCCATGATACAGCACAGAAGGATGCCATTCGGCCCATCGCGCCTGTACTGGATCTTTGGTAGTGCTTTCCAAGTAGTCCCACTCCCCTGCTGCTTTTCCATAGCCCTGTCAATGGTTTCCCTTCAAGTATTTATCCAAATCTCTTTTGAAAGTTACTGTTGAATCTGCTTCCACCGCCCTTTCAGGCAGCGCATTCCAGATCACAACAACTCGCTGCGTAAAAAAAAGTCACCTCTGGTTCTTTTGCCAATTACCTTAAACCTGTGCCCTCTGGTTACCGACCCTCCTGCCACTAGAAATAGTTTCTCCTTATTTACTCGATCAAAACCCTTCACGATTTTGAACAACTTGTCGTAAGAATGAGCCTTACGCGTGGTGAACTTAAAGTAAGCTTTAATCAACTAAAAAGGTGCTACATACAAAAGAGGTCTTACTCTATGCCTCTCCAGGATCCAACTGATCAGCCCAGTATTTATCCTGGACTAATCACAGGAAGTGATGTAATAAAGTTCGAGTCACAGGAAGCTGTATTGTGTTACCACACACCTCTTTCAAATCTCCCCTTAACCTTCTCTGCTCGAAGGAGAACAACCCCCAGCTTCTCCAGTCTCCCGATGTTCAGGGTCATGGGGCTCTCTCAGTGAGACTGCAGTCATAGAGTCATAGAGTTATACAGCACAGAAAGCACCGTGCCGGCCATCAAGCCCTGTCTATTCTAATCCCATTTTCCAGCACTTGGTCCGTAGCCTTGTATACTATGGCGTTTCAAGTGCTCATCTAAATGCTTCTTGAATGTTGTGAGGGTTCCTGCCTCTACCACCCTGTTGTGCGACTTCTCATTTTTGTCCACCCCAGTCCAACGCCGGCATCTCCACATCATGACCTTTTCAGGCAGTGAGTTCCAGATCCCAACCACCCTCTGGGTGAAAAAGTTTTTCCTCAAATCCCCTCTAAACCTCCTGCCCCTTACCTTGAAACTATGCCCCCTGCTTATTGACCCCTCTACTAAGGGGAAAAGTTCCTTTCTCTCTACCCTATCTATGCCCCTCATAATTTTGTACACCTCAATCAGGTCCCCTCTCAGCCTTCTCTGTAATGTGATGGTCCAAGAATAAGAAGTAATGTGCAAGGTAACTTGCATGAACTGAGCTATCCACACGGAACAGGTGCGAGGTGTGAGGTTTTCCGTATAGCGAAGGAAACCACCTTGTGCCAAAACAAAAAAATTGGATAGAAATGGAAACTGTGTCTGTCTTATGAACCACAGGCTGGCAGTAATTTAATTTTTTTTTACATCTGTTTTAGACTTCTTTTCTTCCTCTTCCCTCTCTCTATTCCCTCCCTCCATATCTATTCAAGGGATATGGCGATCGGGCGGGAAAGTGGAGTTGAGGTCAAAGATCAGCCATGACATTGAATGGCTCGAGGGCTCGTATGACCTACTCCTGCTCCTAATTCCTATGTTCTTATGTTCTCTCCCTCCCTCCCTCCATATTGTGTAAGAATAATGGATTGGATTTAGCTTTGTTGGATGTGATTGAACTTTTTGAGTTGTCCAACGTAAACTTACTCAGTTTAAAAAGGCTCAGACATAGCTTCGGTCCCAGCAGGTGCCAAGCATGGCACTGGACCATGTACAGCAGGCACCTCAAAGCACTGGAGAGGTACCACCAACGCTGCCTCCGCAAGATCCTGCAAATCCATTGGCAGGATAGGCGCACCAACGGCAGTGTTCTCGCTCAGGCCAACATCCCCAGCACCGAAGCTTTGACCACGCTCGATCAGCTCTGATGGACGGGTCGCATCGTTCACATGCCCGATACGAGACTCCCAAAACAAGCGCTCTACTCGGAGCTCCGGCACGGCAAGAGAGCCCCAGGTGGACAGAGGATACACTTCAAGGACACCCTCAAAGCCTCCTTGAAACAGTGCAACATCCCCACCGACACCTGGGAATCCCTAGCCCAAGAACGCACAAAGTGGAGGAGAAGCATCCGGGAAGGCGCCGAACACCTCGAGTCTCTTCGCCGGGAGCAAGCGGAAGCCAAGCGCAGGCAGCGCAAGGAGCGCATGTCAACCCAAGCACCCCACCCCACCTGCCCCTTCTACCACCGTCTGCCCCACCTGTGACAGAGACTGTAGGTCCCACATTGGACTCATCAGTCACCTGAGAACTCATTTTTAATGTGGAAGCAAGTCATCCTCGGTTCCGAGGACTGCCTAAGAGAGAAGAGAGATTAAACCCATTTCACTCGTGGCTCATCAGGACACAGTTTGATGTGTAACCAGTAACTGCTTAATGACACTACTTCAGTATAGGTGCAGAAGAGATCTACGAGAATGGTACCAGGGATGAGCGACTTCAGTTACGTGGAGAGACTGGAGAAGCTGGAGTTGTTCTCCTTCGAGCAGAGAAGGTTAAGAGGAGATTTGAAAGAGCTGTTCAAAATCACGAAGGGTTTTGATCGAGTAAATAAGGAGGAACTGTTTCCAGTGGCACAAGGGTCGGTAAGCAGAGGACACAGATTGAAGGTAATTTGTTTACACAGCGAGTTGTTGTGATCTGGAATGCGCTGCCTGATGGGGCGGTGGAAGCAGATTCAATAGTAACATTCAAGAGAGATTTGGATAAATACTTGAAGGGAAAACATTTACAGGGCTATGGGGGAAAGAGCGGGGGAGTGGGATTAATTGGAGAGCTCTACCAAAGAGACAGCACAGGCACGATGGGCTGAATGGCCTCCTCTGTGCTGTATCATTCGATGTTAGCCAGTGATGTTTCTGTGCTGTCGAGTCGATGTAACTCGATATAAAAGCATCAGCTCAGAGGTTGGAACACCAGCATGTCAAATTGGTAAACTCCACCAATTAGGTAGAATGAGAGGGAAAGTATGAGAAGAGGAAGAGGTTTGGTAGTGTCGTGCTTATGTTACTGGACTAGTATTCCAGAAAGCGAGAGTTCAAAATCCCACCATGGCGGTTTGAGCATTTGAATTTGTTTTTTAAACAGTTAGGAAATATAAAGTTGGTGCCGGATTGTCGTAAAAACCCATCTGGTTCACTAATGTCCTTCAGGGAAGGAAACCTGCCGTCTTTACCCGGTCTGGCCTGTATGTGACTCCAGTCCCACAGCAATGTGGTTGACTCCTCACTGCCCACCTGAAGTGGCCGAGCGAGCCACTCCGTTGCATCAAACAAAAGACCCACCACCACCTTCTCAGGGCAACTAAGGATGGGCAATAAATGCCGGCCTTGCCAGCGACGCCCACATCCCGAGAATGATTTTTTTTTTTAAGTTCAGGGAGGCAGTAAACTAATGGACTGGGAATACCAAAAATTATTTGGGAAATATTTGGTTCAGAAACTAGAAACCGAACAAAGTCAAGGATAAAATGAATAGAAAGAAGGTTCAGCAAGATCAATTAGATTCCCAGGTATCGTAGTTCTATAAATAAAAGATCCAAACTATGAGGAAAGTTTGGACAGGCTGGGGTTGTTTTCTTTGGAACAGAGGAGGCTGAGGGGGACTTGATTGAGGTGCATAAAATTATGAGGGGCCTAGAGAGAGTGGACAGGAAGGACCTATTTCCCTTAGCAGAGAGGTCAATAACCAGGGGGCACAGATTTAAAGTAATTGTTAGAAGGATTAGAGGGGGAGTTGAGGGGAACTTTTTTCACCCAGAGGGTGGTGGGGGTCTGGGAACTCACTGCCTGAAAGGGTGGTAGAGGCAGAAACCCTCGTCACATTTAAAAAGTGCTTGGATATGCACTTCAAGTGCCGTAACCTACAGGGCTACGGACCAAGAGCTGGAAAGTGGGATTAGGCTGGAGAGCTCTTTTTCGGCCGGCACAGACAGGATGGGCCGAATGGCCTCCTTCTGTGCCGTAAATTTCTATGATTCAAGCCCTTCGATAACATTCAGGCCTGTAACTCACTCCCAGGCATCACAATATCTCAAACGGCTGAGAAACAAGCACGAGAAAATGAAAGATTGACAAGGTAATATTTCAATTCTTTTTTAGATTCACAATTCATTAATAATTAAGCTTGATTCCCTGTAATGAATCATAAGGACAGCCAGCACTGCCAACCAAATACAATATTTAAGGGGTCTCAGCGGGTAGTCTTCATACCCTTTACAGACCGCGTGCTGTTTTGCCTCAGAGATTACAATGTGACGTGTTTCATTTCCTTAGCATTCAGTCTGGAGAGTAATGTTAATAGAGCTGTCCAGTTTCCCAGCCGTGTGTTTATTATATTTCTGGAGTCGCAATTCACACAGAATCAGCATGCTGGATATTTTAAGAGCTTTGATTGCCCCACTTTTCTCGCCATCTCTTCTGAAGACGCTGAACCACGGTTAGCGTTCTGTGGACACTCTGCAGTCCCTTGTTACCTCGCCCCAAGTGCTTGTTCTTCATGTATGGGCCGACTGTTTGACCGCTGAGGGACCTCGCAGCCGAGCCGGCTTCCGCCTTCACCTGATGTCAGTGCACGCGCATGTTTCGCCGGCAGTCGCTGAATATTGAGCAGGAACAGTATGTGTCTCTGTGTGGGCAGTCTGGGAATTCTGGCTATTGTCCAAACGTGTACAACCTTTAAAGTCTGCAAAGAGAAGAGACTAGTCATTGCACATAGAACGAGGGGAAGTCCGGCAGGCCCAGACGCTCTATTTCCGACTGAATTCATCCCCAAGCCCCCATCCTACCTTCCTCCGCCTCACCCCCCGCTCTCCCGCCGAAACCTTCTGAGAGGCAAAAGGACACGGAGACCAATAGCTAATTCAGGACACCGCTGTGAAAAACATGTTCTCCAAAAGCTACCAGGCAAGCCTCAAGAGGCCCCAAGCCTTATTACCCAAAACATTACCCTCCTTTTGCTGTCTTCCAAAAATGTGTGTAACGCCTTTATGAGGGACTGCAAGAGGCCAGTTCTCACTCCCACACTGAGAAAAACAAAACTTTCCCATTTCCAGCCTCGCTCCCTGTGTCAGCTGTGGCTCAGCTGTAGCTGCAGTACACTCGCCTCTGAGTCAGAAGGTTGTGGGTTCAAGTCCCCACTCCATGAGACTTGAGCACAAAAAGCTAGGCTGACACTCCCAGTGCAATGCTGAGGGAGTGCAGCACTGTCGGAGGTGCCGTCTCTCAGATGAGACGTTAAACCGAGGCCCCGTCTGCTCTCTCAGGTGGGCGTAAAAGATCCCACGGCCACTATTTCAAAGAAGAGCAGGGGAGTTATCCCGGTGTCCTGGGGCCAATATTTATCCCTCAACCAACATCACTGAAAAAAACAGATTATCTGCTCATTATCACATTGCTGTTTGTGGGAGCCTTGCTGTGCGCAAATTGGCTGCCGCGTTTCCTACATTGCAGCAGTGACCACACTTCAAAAAAAGTACTTCATTGGCTGTAAAGCGCTTTGGGACGTCCTGTTGTCGTGAAAGGCGCTATAGAAATGTAAGTCTTTCTTTCCGTTCTCAATTGAAATGGGGAGCCCCTTCGTTCTATCTGCCTCCATCCGCTTTTATGGATGCACTGGATCATTTTAAAGGCCTGAAACCAATCTCTCTGTAGGGATTTCTTCCCCTGTCCAATCATTCGATCTGACACCGTGCTGGTTAGAGTGATATTTTAAATAGTTCCACACTAGGATTACCACATGTAAGTGTGTAAGCAGTAGTTAACAATGCAGCACAAGAACCAAATGCCGTTTCTGCGCTGGGGAGAGGTCGTGTTCGCTGCGCTCTGCTCCTCCGATTCGGCTCCGCCACCAGTCCTTGGCCAGGCGTTGAAGGGATAGGCTACCCCAGATCAGGCGTATTCCCCAGACGTTCACCTTCAACTAAAGTTAGCGGTAGCCGAATCCTAGAGACGCTTAATTGGGTTGAAAGGTCAGACTACCTCTCCCTAAAGGAAAGGAACGACTTGAAGATGTTACCGTCCTCCAGATAGCACTTTTAATAAGTTTAACTAGACTGTGACCTTCCGGATATTATGAGGGTCCGGAAACCTCCCCCCCCCCCCGCAGAATTCTGCAACTCCTAACAAAAGAGTGTACAGAAATTGTGTTCACGAGGTTGATACAAAATTACTCTGTGAGACAATTCTAAAAATATATAGATTCATTAAAGAACCGACATTCAGCTAACAGCTGTTGATTCAATCGCAACTTTAACAGTTCAAAATACAAATAGCTTACATTTCTTATCAGAGATCCTTATTCTCAAATCTTAACTTCGTTACATTTCCACACTTCTACTTATTCTTAATCCAGAATATCCACCAAAATCAAATACCTTGATTACCCGAGACTCAAAGGGGGAAAAATTCAGTTGGTTGCACCTCCCGTTAGCGCCTTAAGAGGGCGCTAATGGGGCGCAAAGCAGCTAGCGCCCGGGCGCGGCGATGTTTGCGCCGCTCGTGAAATTAACTAGACATTTTGCTGCGGCGCTAAACACTACCGCCATGATCTCCTGCGCTGGCAGATCGTGATGTCAGTCGAGTGCGCAACGCCCCGGTATCGCCCCGGAGTGGATATTGAGTGGCGCCCCCTGCCTTACCGCCTGCCACTAGCAACGACAGGTTGAGGGGAGCGTTTTGCAGTCAGGAAGGGACTGGGGGAGCGCTATTTAAAGGTGACCGCTTCCTGCCTTTTATTGTTGGTGACATTGTAGAACCACGCATTCTGAGAGACAGAGAGAGAGACTTCTGGAGAGATTCAACGCTGTGTGAAGGAGTTTTGGGTACTGAGCAGCACTTTGCAGGTTCATTTTGATTTGCCCTTCCTTGTAACGATTTAGAAGAGATTGTGGGGGCTGCACTCTGAGCTCTTTCCCTGGTACTCTCCATTGTTCTTTCCAGCAGATTTGATGTGCAGGTCTCTCCAGGCCGAGATTCAAGGCTGCAATGAGCAGGATGTGGATGGAAAGCAAGATCAGCCCTCCCCTTTAAGAACTGGCCCACGCCATTGTGTCTGTGTTCCATTGCTGACTGACATCACATGAGCTTCGCCAGCGTTCTGAGGTAGTGCCTCACTCCTCGGCCTTTGCGCCTTAAGACAGGTGTGAAGCATCTGATTTAGCGCTCCAATCACCTCCAGAGGCGATAAAAGTCAAGTTTGCAGTCGGTGGCGATAATTAGTGCCAGGCGCTAATCTTTGCTCCCGGCCGATAATTATGCCCCAAATGGGGCGATACTGAATTTCTCCCCCAAAGAGTTGTAGGCCTACAGAGTGGTTCTGAAGGCGAGAATCGCTCTGCCCCTTCCGGCGGCTTCTGAATTTCTATCTGAAAAGCTCTATTTTTATACCTTTTTTTAGTGGTATATTCTTTGAAGTTTTCTGCTGATGTAAGCTAATTATCTCTAGCCATACCTCTGTTGACTTCTTTCTATTCTTACTGTCAATTCAGCTGTTAGCTTGCATAATTCTGTCTGCTGTATAGGTGTTTCAAAACCTATCATAAAATATGGTTATGACCGATGTATCTATTTGATGCCATTCTTACGAAGTTCTTTCATTGAATTCTTAATATTTGCTTAACTGGTTATAATCAGACGTTGTGTCTCCTAACTGTTTCATTTTCAACACAAACACAATGTGATTGCTTGTTACATCTATTGATGTAATATTTTCAAAGTCTTCTGTAGGTATCTTTTACAACATGTAAATTAAAAACACTTCATCTGGGGTGTTCTTTGCATTTCTTAGCTACTTCAATTGGTTGTATATATAATCGTGTTTCCTGTTTCATTTGATGTTACTTTTACAAAGGCACATGGTTTTTTAATGTTCTGTGTTCCTGTTTGAAGTGTTATTTCTTAACACTTTACTCGGGCATTGCTATTGTGTTGGTTCCAAACTGCAGACTCCTTGGAAGAAAGCCTTTGCTTCTTCAATGAGGCCATTGTCTCAGGGTCAATAACCATTTCCCATTTCAAAAGCTTGTGTGGTGTTTACAACTTTTGTGTTAACACTTCATCTTATCTCAGAAGCCTGTGTTCACAGGCTTGTGTCGTTGAGGCTTTTAGATTTTTAAACCCAGTTTGTCATATTTTAATAAAATCAGAATTCTGTTCATAGGATGGTGTATTTTTCTGAAATACGGCTATTCCATTACAGCGTCCCTTGTCCAGATTTCCTCCCTACAACTGGCCCGCTCACACTAGTCCTTTTTTTATACAGGTGTTCGCAATACACACACAACGACAGGCTCTGCCAGGTAAACGCAACACTTTCGCCACTCCTCTGATCTGCCCCAATCAGCAGGTGCCACTCGTACTCAGCACAGCCTCTGGGTTCCAAGTGATAGACTGTAGCCTTGTCTGGTTTCACACACAACTGTGTCCCAACTAGTGTAGCTTTCAAAAGCTCTTGTAATAATTAGTCCGTGACTACACAAACCACTCTGGGTCCAGGTATATTGTGTATCAGTAAAACAGGTTCATTAAGCATGAAACATCCAGTACAAAGAAGTAATACTTAACAAGAAGATAGTCACAGTCTGTTCGTTCGAACCCCGGCGTTCCTTCCGAGTGACTGTGGCGCAGTCTCCTGATGTGTCTTGCTGTGTTCTGTTGACTGAAGCTCGCTTCTCTGGGTTCTTGCCGTGTTCTGTTGACTGAAGCTTCTCAAACTCTGGTTAAATGGTGCGCTACTTTTGATGTTCAAAACCTGTATCTTTATACCCTTTTTCCTCTTGCTTTGCCTACGTGGCAGTAATTAACCCTCTGACACCTGGTAAAAGTCTCGCTTCCCTCATTAGCCATCTTATGACCTTGTTAATCCCACTAGGTCTCTTTCTGTGCACAACAAAGTACCCTTATCTTAGATGTTCACTTTTCACAGAACATTTCTTAAAATGTTTTCTAAACAGTCTGTCCATCCTATAGCTGTACCAATGAAGGATGTCTCCAACTCCTATCTCTCTCTCTAGCTCCTGTCTCTTTAAACAAAATATTACTGAATTCCTCGTCTTCGCCAGTCTCCATGTTGATCCAGCACAACATTCCATTACTTCAGTAATCTAAAACAGAGGTTTTTAGTCAGGTTGGCATAATTTCCCATCCTGCTTTGGTCTCAGCCATTCGCCATTTTATACAGGCTTTTAGGTTTTTAACATACAATTTCACATAGATACATAGATACATAGAAGATAGGAGCAGGAGTAGGCCATCCGGCCCTTCGAGCCTGCTCCGCCATTTAATGAGATCATGGCTGATCCTCCAATTCAGTATCCCGTCCCCGCCTTCTCTCCGTAACCCTTAACCCCTTTTGCCTGTAGAAATATATCTAATTCCCTCTTAAATATATTTAATGAGCTGGCGTACACTGCCCTCTGTGGCAATGAGTTCCACAGGTTCACCACCCTCTGAGTGAAGAAATTCCCCCTCACCTCTGTCCTAAATGGTTTAGCCCTTATCCTTAAATTATGTCCTCTAGTTCTGTTCTCACCCGCCAAGGGAAACATTCCTTCTGCATCTAGTCTGTCTAGACCTGTCAGAATTTTATACACTTCTATGAGGTCCCCTCTCAATCTTCTAAACTCCAGTGTGTACATCCCTAAACTACATAGTCTCTCCTCATAGGTCAATCCCGCCATTCCTGGTATCAGCCTGGTGAATCGCCGCTGCACCCCCTCCATGGCAAGAACATCTTTCCTCAGATGAGGCGACCAAAACTGTACACAGTACTCGAGGTGTGGTCTCACCAGTGCCCTGTACAGCTGCAGCAAGGTATCCCTGTTCCTGTATTCCAACCCTTTTGCTATGAAGGCCAGCATACCGTTTGCCTTCTTGACCGCCTGTTGCACCTGCATGCTCGCCTTCAGTGACTGGTGTACAAGAACACCCAGGTCTCTCTGTACTTCCCCCTCTCCCAATTTATTGCCATTTAAATAATAATTTGCCCTCCCGTTCCTGCACCCAAGGTGGATAACTTCGCACTTGTCCACATTATAGTGCATCTGCCATTTATCCGCCCAATCACCCAGTCTGTCCAAATCGCTCTGGAGCTTCCTGGTCTCCTCCTCTGAGCCCACCCCCCCTCCTAGTTTAGTGTCGTCTGCAAATTTGGAAATGCTGCATCCGACTCCCTGATCCAGGTCATTAATGTAAATTGTGAACAGCTGGGGACCCAGGACAGATCCCTGTGGTACCCCACTTGTTACTGCCTGCCATTCAGAAAATGAGCCGTTTATTCCAACTCTCTGTTTTCTATCTGACAGCCAGTTCTCTATCCACGTCAATACTTTCCCCTTTATCCCATGAGCTTCAATTTTCCCTGCTAATCTTTTATGTGGGACCTTATCGAAGGCCTTTTGGAAGTCCAGGTACACCACATCTACTGGCTCTCCCCCATCTATTTTACCAGTTACTCCCTCAAAAAATTCCAATAGATTAGTCAAGCACGATTTACCCTTTGTAAATCCATGTTGACTCTGTCCTATCCTGTCCCCATTTGCTAAGTGCTCCGCTATTTCATCCTTAATGATGGACTCCAGCATTTTGCCCACAACTGATGTAAGGCTTACAGGTCTGTAATTACCTGCTTTTTCCCTACCCACCTTTTTGAATAGTGGGGTAACGTTAGCTACCCTCCAATCCATGGGCACTGTTCCCGAGTCTAATGAATTCTGAAAAATCATACTTAGTGCATCCGCTATCTCTAGGGCCACCTCCTTCAGTACCCTAGGATGCATGTTATCAGGCCCTGGGGATTTGTCCGCCTTCAATCCCTTTAGCTTCCTTAACACCATATCCTTAGAGATATTGATTTGCGTCAGTTCCTCCTTTGCCAATGTCCCTATTTTTCCCGATATCCCAGGGAGGTTTTTTGTGTCTTCCTTCGTAAAGACTGACCCAAAGTATGCATTTAGTTGGTCTGCCATTTCCTTATTTCCCGTTATATATTCCCCCGTATCTGACTGCAATGGGCCAACTTTGGTTTTCACCAGTCTTTTCCTCTTGATATACTTATAAAAGCTTTTGGAGTTAGTTTTTATATTTTCCGCCAGCTTGCTTTCGTAAGCTATTTTGCCCCTCTTGATTAAGCCCTTTGTCCTCCTTTGCTCTATCTTAAACTGTTCCCAATCTTCCGCTCTGGCGCTTTTTTTGGCTATTTTATACGCCCTATCTTTGGATTTTATGCTGTCTCTAATTTCCCCTGTTATCCACGGTTGAGTCACCTTTTTAGATTTCCTTTTATGCCAGATTGGTATAAACAATTTTTGCAATTTTGTCATTCTATCTTTAAATGCTTGCCATTGTTTATCTACCTCCAGTCCTCCCAGGAATGTTGTCCAATCAGATCTACTCAGTTCCCGTCTAATGGCATCATAATTCCCCTTGTTTAAATTCAGGACCTTAGTCTCTGAGTCAATTTCTTCGCTCTCCATTTCGAGTGAGAAATCGATCATGTTATGATCGCTCTGACCCAAGGGTCCCCGTACAACAAGATTACTAATTAGTCCCTTCTCATTGCACAGTACCCAGTCCAATATAGCCTGTTCCCGAGTTGGTTCCTCGACATATTGATCCAGATAACCATCCCTTAAACACTCAAGGAATTCCTCCTCCTCATTATTTTTACTGATTAGGCTATTCCAATCTATATGTAAGTTAAAGTCACCTATGATGACAGCTGTGCTCTTATTGCACGCTTCTCTAATTTCCCTCGTGATGCCCTCCCCAACCTCTATTTTACTATTTGGAGGCCTATATACCACTCCTATTAATGTTTTTCGCCCCTCGCTATTTCTTAGCTCCACCCATATAGATTCTGTATTAACTGAGTTAATATCCTTCCTTTCAATTGCATTTATCCCCTCTTTTACCAGCAATGCTACCCCTCCTCCCTTTCTTTTTTGTCGATCCTTCCTAAATACTGAATACCCCTGTATGTTAAGCTCCCAGCCCTGCTCACCCTGCAACCATGTTTCCGTAATCCCAATTAGATCATAATTATTAACCTCTATTTCCACAGCTAATTCATCTACCTTGTTCCTGATGCTTCTCGCATTAAGGTATAAAACCCTCAGGCTTTTTTTATGCTCACATTTTTTATGAATTACAGGAAACTTTCGTTTATCCGGCACCGACGGGACCGGCGTGGTGCCGGTTGATCGAAAGTGCCGGATTACAGAGAGGTATACTTACCAAGGTACGAGAGCCCCGTACACGGCCACAGGCTGAACAATTGGGACCCGGAGAGGGAAGGTAAACGAGACTCCGGCTTTTTCCTCCGTGGCGGCGACAGGTCGGAGTCGGAAGAACGTTGACCCCCCTTTCGTGGGGGCGAAAGGTCAGAATCGGGGTCTTGTCTGTATAATAAAACTTACCTGATTTTTGCCGGTTAAGCGAGAATTCCGGATATTAGGGTGCCGGATAAACGAAAGTTTCCTGTAGTTTGGCCCTTTGTTTTTTGTTCCTCGCCCTTTTACCATTTATTTCTGTCTGCCTTTCACTTTCCTCTATTTCACTACATAGGTTTCTAGCCCCCTGCCATACTAGTTTAAATGCTCCCGAACTGCTTTATCAAAAATTACCCCGAGAACATCAGTTCCATCTTTGCACAGGTGTAGACCGTCCCTTTTGTATAGGTCACACCTACCACAAAACTGGTTCCAATGCCTCAAAAATTTAAAACCCTCCCTCTTACACCACTGCTCAAGCCACGTATTTAGCCTAACTATCCTGTTCTCTGTACTCTTACTAGCACGTGGCACTGGTAGTAATCCAGAGATTACTACCTTCGAGGTCCTACTTTTTAGCTTGGCTCCTAACTCCCTAAATTCTACTTGTAGGACCTCTTCCCTTTTTTTAGCTACGTCGTTGGTACCAACATGTATCACGACAACTGGCTGTTCCCCCTCCCCCTCCAGAATGTTCTGCACCCGCGTCGAGACATCCTTGACCCTTGCACCAGGGAGGCAACATACCATCCTGGAGTCTCGGTCGCGACCACAGAAACCCCTATCTATTCCCCTTACAATCGAATCCCCTATTACTATAGCCCTGCCACTCTTTTTCCCTCCCTTCTTTGCAACAGAGCCAGTCATGGTGCCATGAGCCTGGCTGCTGGTGCCTTCCCCCGATGAGTCATCCCCCCCGACAACAGCACCTAAGGCGGTGAACCTGTTGCTAAGGGAGACAACCCCAGGGGATTTCTGCACTACCTTCCTGCCCTTGCTCTGCCTTTTGGTCACCCATGTACTATCTACGCTGGCCTTAACCTGCGGTGTGACCAACTCACTAAATGTGCTATCCACAACCCTCTCAGAATCGTGGATGCTCCAAAGTGAGTCCATCCGCAGCTCAAGCGCCGTCATGCGGTCCCACATGAGCTGCAGCTGGACACACTTCCCGCACACATGGTTGTCAGGGACACAGGAAGCGTCCCTGATTTCCCACATGTTACAGGAGGAGCATGACACAGGTCCGAGCTCTACTGCCATGACTTAACCCTTATATTACTTTTTAATTTTCTAGTTTTAGTTTATTTATTGACTTTTGTTTTCCCGAAGCTTACTTAGACCAATGTATACTGTACTCCTCTTATTCCTTTTTAACTAACCAAATCCCACTAGTTTTAGTTTTACTTTCTAGGAAGGTTTGAGGAAAGTACTTACCAGTTAGTCTGACCTCCCTGGTCTTTCGCTGACTTCCCGGTCTTGTGTCCCCTTGGTCCTACGCCGGCTTCCCGCTCCTCCCGGTTCCTGCCCTGCTGAAAAGAAACTGAGACCAAAAAATGTGTGACCTCTGTTTTTAGATTGCTAAAAGACTAGTAGGTTAGAGGAGGAGGGCGGGTGGGGGTTCCTACTCTGTAGGAACTCGGGTTTAAGCCACCACCCTCCTTAAATGCCGCTCACCTGGGTGCTTCCCACCTGGTCCGCTTCCGGTCTCGTCTCTCCCGACAACAGCCTGTGAAAGAAAAGCCCGCGAAAGTGAGTTTAAATACTCACTGTGCTGCTGCTCCCTCCGCTCCCGACACTGGCCTCTGCAAAAAAAGCCCGCGAAAGTTATACAAAAATGGTCATGGAATCTTAATAATGTTTACTAAATCAGACAGATACACCCTGTCCTACACGAGCCAAACTACTTCAACAGGTAACACAACCGGTTCCATGACAGGTTTCGGCCGCCTCCCTGTTCCACGATGTTTGGTTAACAACATCTTGCTCAGTATCAGCTGTCAGTGTAGCAGAATTAACCCTTTTACCCTTATGTTTCAACACAGCACTGCACGCAATAAAACAAAAAAACAGCACATGGTTTAAGGCAACAGCAAAAATACTGCGGCTGCTGCAAATTTGAAAATAACAACAGAAAAATGCTGGAAACACTCAGCAGGTCAGGCAGTATTCGTGGAGAGAGACACAGAGTTAACGTTTCAGGTTGAACTATAAGCCCACCGACTCCCACAGCTACCTGGACTACACTTCCTCCCACCCTGCTTCCTGTAAGGACTCTATTCCATTCTCCTAGTTTCTCCGTCTCTGCCGCATCTGCTCTGACGATGCCACCTTCCATACCAGTGCTTCCGACATGTCTTCCTTTTTCCTCAACCGAGGATTCCCCTCTACCGTGGTTGACATGGCCCTTGACCGTGCCCGTTCCATTTCCCGCACTTCTGCTCTCACCCCTTCCCCTCCCTCCCAGACCACGATAGGGTTCCCCTCATCCTCACCTTTCACCCCACCAGCCTCCTGTAGGAAGCGCGGCAGCCAATTTGCGCACAGCAAGCTCCCACAAACAGCAAAGTGATAATGACCAGATCATCCTCCGCCATTTCCGCCACCTCCAGCGTGATCCCACCACCAAACACATCTTCCCCTCCCCTCCCCTTTCAGCATTCCGAAGGGACTGCTCCCTCCGCGACACCCTGGTCCATTCCTCTATCACTCGCAACACCCCTTCCCCTTCGGCCGGCACCTTCCCGTGCAAGCGCAGGAGATGCAACACCTGCCCTTTTACCTCCTCCCTTCCCACTTTCCAGGGCCCCAAACACTCCTTCCAGGTGAAACAGCGATTTACTTGTACTTCTTGCAACTTAGTATACTGTATTCGCTGCTCACGATGCGGTCTCCTCTACATTGGGGAGACCAAACGCAGATTGGGTGACCGCTTTGTGGAACACCTCCGTTCAGTCCGTAAGGGTGACCCCGAGCTTCCGGTCGCCTGTCACTTTAATTCTCCGCTTCACTCCCACTCTAATCTCTCTGTCCTCGGCCTCTTGCACTGTTCCAATGAAGCTCAACGTAAGCTCGAGGAACAGCACCTCATCTTTCGATTAGGCACTTTACAGCCTTCTGGACTGAACATTGAGTTCAACAATTTCAGACCATAACCTCGGCCCCTATTTTTTTTTCTTTTTCCTTTTTTCTCTCTCACATGGCAGCTGTTGATGATTCTGCCATCGCCATTTACACCTCATCTAGACCCATCTTTTGTTTCTTAACTTGTCCCATTACCATCTCCTTTTGCCTCGCGCCATCATCCCTTTTGTCATTTAATCTCTCCTGCCTTCCACCCTATCACAGACCTTCCCTTTTGTTCTTTCCTTCCCCTCCTCCCTTACCCTGCCCCTACAGTTGCTTAAAAATCTGTTACATGATATAAGGTTACATCTCTGATCAAATCATCTTGTCACATCAGCCCAGACTGGATTGGAACGCAGGAAAAAAAAAAGACTTGCATTTCTATAGCGCCTTTCACGACCTCAGGGCGTCCCAAAGCGCTTTACGGCCAATGAAATACTTTTGAAGTGTAGTCACTGTTGGAATGTAGGAAGCGCGGCAGCCAATTTGCGCACAGCAAGCTCCCACAAACAGCAAAGTGATAATGACCAGATAATCTGTTTTAGTGATGCTGATTGAGGGATAACTATCAGCCCAGGACACTGGGGATAACTCCCCTGCTGTTCTTCGAAATAGCTCCATGGAATCTTTTACGTCCACCTGAGAGAGCAGACGGGGGCCTTGGTTTAACGTCTCATACTGAAAGACTGCGCGGCATACCCTCAGTACTGCACTGGAGCCCCAGCCTAGATTTTTCTGCTGAAGTCTCTGGAGTGGGATTCTGAACCCGCAACCTCCTGACTCAAAGGTGAGGGTGCTACCCACTGAGCCACGGCTGACACAGTACCAAAGGTGAGAAGTCAGCCTCTAACCCCCTTGTGTCCCCCTTCCCCCAATATCTTTCACTTTGACCAAGCAGTCAAAACAAATGAGTGCTTTGCCCTCAGTCTAATGTTCAGGCCCATGAGAGACCATGGTGACTGAATGGGGGAAGGGAAGAACTGCCACAGTGGGGTCCCCACAAGATCTAATTAATTCTTGCACGCCCTAAAATTATAAAGCTCAGTGAATCTCTGCAGTGAACACCTGCTGCCAATTACAAAACTCGCCGCAGAGTTGCTTTAATGCCGTTTTTTCATTAAACGGTGAATGGCGATCTTTAAAGTCCAGCTGAACCGGAGTCGAAGCAAATGGGGCATCGATTTAATGTCTCACTTGAAGGATAGATCACTGTCTGTCAGGCCTTGCTTCTTATGTGTCAGCAGTGGCTCATCTGAGTCAGAAGGTTGTGGGTTCAAGTCCCACTCCAGAGACTTGAGCACAAAATTCTAGGCTGACACTCCCAGTGCGGTGCTGAGGGAGTGCTGCACTGTCGGAGGTGCCGTCTTTTGGATGAGACGTTAAACCGAGGCCCCGTCTGCTCTCTCAAGTGGATGTAAAAGATCCCGTGGCACTATTTCGAAGAAGAGCAGGGGACTTCTCCCTGGTGTCCTGGGGCCCAATATTTATCCCTCAACCAACCTAACAAAAACAGATTATCTGGTCATTATCACATTGCGGTTTGTGGGAGCTTGCTGTGCGCAAATTGGCTGCTGCGATATCCTGAATTACAACAGTGACTCCACTCCAAAAAGTATTTAATTGGCTGTAAATCGCTTTAGGACGTCCTGTGGTTGTGAGAGGCGCTATAGAAATGCAACTCTTTCTTTTCTCTTTTTAAAATGGCTGCCTGGGAGCAGAGGTGACAAAATGGAGTTCAACTCACGCAACATAATAAATGGCGAGCGCAGTTCCCAGTTATGATGTCACGTGAGGGGCAGCTCCAAACAAGATGCCATAGAATCATAGAAACTTACCGCACAGAAGGAGGCCATTCGGCCCATCGTGTCTGTGCCGGCTCTTTGAAAGATCAGTCGCGCTCAGTCCCACACCCCTCGCTTCTTGTCCGTAACCCTGTGAGCTCCTCATCCTCGAGAACCCGTCCAACTCCCTTTTAAAATTATTGATGGAATCCGCTTCCATCACCTTTTCAGCTCGAGCGTTCCAGATCCCCACAACTCTCTGAGTGGGAAAAACTTCTCCTCATGTCAGCCTTCTCTTCCTCTTACAATCTAAAGGCCTTTATTGCAAGGGGTATGGAGTATTAAAGTAAGGAAGTTTTGATGCAACTTTACAGGGCGCTGGTGAGACCGCACCTGGAGTACTGCGTGCAGTTGTGGTCTCCATATTTAAGGAAGGATGTACTTGCATTGGAGGCACTGCAGAGAAGGTTCACGAGGTTGATTCCTGGGATGAAGGGGTTGACGTATGACGAAAGGTTGAGCAGGTTGGGCCTATACTCATTGGAGTTTAGAAGAATGAGAGGTGATCTTATTGAAACATGTAAGATTCTGAGGGGGATTGACAGGGTGGATGCTGAGAGGATGTTTCCCCTCGTGGGGGAATCTAGAACGAGGGGGCATAGTTTCAGAATAAGGGGTCGCCCATTTAAGACGGAGATGAGGAGGAATTTCTTCTCTCAGAGGGTCGTGAAGCTTTGGAATTCTCTACCCCAGAGAGCTGTGGAGGCGGAGTCATTGAATATATTCAAGGCGGAGATTGACAGACATTTGAACTACAAGGGAGTCAAGGGGTATGGGGAGAGAGCGGGAAAGTGGTGTTGAGGACAAGATTGGATCAGCCATGATCTTATTGAATGGCGGAGCAGGCTCGAGGGGCCGATTGGCCTACTCCAGCTCCTGTTTCTTATGTTCTTATGTTCTTAAAACCCAAAACTTGGTGTCGACTGATCACCACTGCTTGTTTCTGCCAGATATCAGCAGCATGAAGAACGCTCCTCACCGCTCCTTGCCCCCAGTTTTCTTTCCTTCTCTTCTCAAGGTAATTACTCGTGCGAGGATGTTTGTTCCGGGAACCCCAGCTGCCCTTTGCTACCTCGGTCAAGTGGCTACTCTTCGTGCGTGAGCCTGGACGGCGAGCTGTTTGACTGTGGGGGGGCATCACAGGCGAACATAGTCTGTCCTTGCCTGGACAGCCAAAAATGCTCACTTTCCAGCCGGGGCATCACTGGATAATAATAGGAGCCATAGCCAAAGGTGCCAAAGGCCAATTACAGCACGCTTGCTGCTCCATTGGTTCAGATCAGCTGCTTGACCACATTTTAGGAGTCAGACCCAGCAACGTCCCAGTCCTTGTGGCTCAGTACCTTACCTCATGGTGCGCCTGGTGCTCATCCGCTGCTGAAACTCTCATCTATGCCTTTGAACCTCTAGACTTGACTATTCCAACGCTATCCTGGCCGGCCTCCCATCTTCCACCCTCCATAAACTTGAGGTCATCCAAAACTCTGCTGCCCCGTGTCCCAACTCGCACCAAGTCCCGTTCACCCATCCTAGAAGTAAAGGGAATTAAGGGTTACGGGGAGCGGGCAGGAATTTGGACATGAGTCTAGGTTCGGATGGGTCATGGCCCTGTGGGTAGCGTAACGGGCCCAGGGGCCGTGTAGCCTGATCCTGCTCCTATTTCGTGTGTCCAATTCTGTTAGGTTCAGGAGATGGTTCTGTGATAGTAGATTGGCGGTTAGGATCAGATCAGCCTTGATCTTATTGAATGGCGGAGCAGGCTCGAGGGGCCAATTGGCCTACTCCTGCTCCTATTTCTTATGTTCACCCCCTGTGCTCACTGACCTACATTGGCTCCCGGTCCGGCAACGCCTCGATTTTAAAATTCTCATCCTTTGTTTTCAAATCCCTCCATGGCCTCACCCCCCTCCCTATCTCTGTAATCTCCTCCAGCCCTACAACCCTCCGAGATCTTTGCGCTCCTCCAATTCTGGCCTCTTGCACATCCCCGATTTTAATCGCTCCTCCATTGGTGGCCGTGCCTTCACCAGCCAAGGCCCTAAGCTCTGGAATTTCTTCCTTAAACCTCTCCGCCTCTCTACCTCTCTCTCTCTTCCTTTAAGACGCTCCTTAAAACCTACAAGCTTTTGGTCACTTGTCCTAATATCCCCTCATGTGACTCAGTGTCACATTTTGTTTGATAATCGCTCCTGTGAAGCGCCTTGGCACATTTTACTACCTTAAAGGCGCTGTATAAACACAAGTTGTTGCTGTTAGTGACTCGGGCCTGTTGCAATTCCTTCACTGCTGTCCTGACGAAAGTCGCTCAATCTTCGAACTGACTGCTTAGGCCTCACAACGTGAAGCAGCCACAGTGCGGAACAGCAGTTGGCCAGGCCGCTCAGCTAGCGTATGATCATAATTCATGTTGAGCTGCCCTTTCAGGAGAAGGATGAGGATGGTAAGCAAAAGTGAGCAGGATCTACAGGGAGTTGGACCTATCACACAGGGCATATTAGTCATGCTAATTTCTTGTCTGCGGTTCCAACCTGTTCCCAAACAGTCTGCTTTGGGGCTTTTAAATCTCTCTAACTGCGCCTGACTGTGCAAGGGAATGATTATAGCACACTGCACCTGGCTCCTGTTTCCAAACCTATGGGCAGGTTGAAGTCAACGTCTATACAACTCGCCATCAGCGCATGTGAAAGGGCGAGAAGACTATTCCACTGGTCGTCCGCTGTCCCAATTCAGATAAAGCATGGCGGGGGGGCGCGAATGCGACAACAACAACAACTTGCGTTTATATAGCGCCGTTAATGTAGCAAAACGTCCCAAGGCGCCTCCCAGGAGCGTTAGCCAGACACAATCTGACACCGAGTCGCATAAGGAGATGTTAGGGCAGGTGGCCGAAAGCTTGGTCAAAGAGGTAGGTTTTAAGGAGCGTCTTAAAGAAAGAAAGACAGACTTGCATTTCTACAGCGCCTCTCACGACCAGCGGACGTCTCAAAGCGCTTTACAGCCAATGAAGTACTTTTTGAAGTGGAGTCACTGTTGTAATGTGGGAAAAAAGGAGGAGAAAGAGGCAGAGAAGTGGCGGGGGGTGGGTGGGGAAATTCCAGAGCTTAGGGCCCAGGCAGCTTAAGGCATGGCTGCCAATGGTGGAGCGATTAAAATTGGGGCCTCACAAGAGGCCAGAATTGGAGAAGTGCAGCGATCTCATAGGGTTGTCGGCAACGTTGCCTGCGAGCTGCGCCTTGTTCTGCGCGGCCTGTTTCTTTTAGCGCACGGTCCCTTTAAATTTCCACGCGTGCTCGGTATTTACAATGGAGAAGCCGGCGAGAGGCCTGCGCGGGACCCTTCCCATTGCTGCCCGTCCACGCAGCTTAGCTGGAACATTGGTTGTAGGGCTGGAGGAGGTTACAGACATATGGAGGGGAGGGCGAGGCCATGGAGGGATCTGAAACCAAGGATGAGATCTGTAGAGTAAACATCCTTCTACATTACACCATCAGGCATTCCTGTATAGAGGGGACCATGGCTTTCCTGCTCATGAAAATACTCAGAAGAATCATCGCTGTGTTGAAAGTGGAGAAGAGTGGATTAAATCATGTTGGGAGAGCGATAGGAAGCACGAGATTGCGATGGAGGTAGGGCCATCCCAGCATTCCAGGTGCTTGTGAAAGTCCTCCATTGCTAAAGAAGCCCTAACGTTTTCATGGAAGACCTTCCACTATCTACCCTTGTGGATTCTGTGATGGCCCTGTCTCCATAGTGTTCCTCCGCTCACCTCACTCTTCAATTGCAGATGTAAAGGGAGGAAGAGAAGTAAAGAAGAAAAGGAAAGAAAAGATGGAGTGAGAGATGAGGAAAAGAAGATAAAAGAGAGGAGAGAAAAAGAATATGTTAATGCAATTCGATTGTCCCCTGTGAACCATGTGATAGAGGCGGATCAACCCCTTTTAGGTGTCAGCTGTGGCTCAGTGGGCAGCACTCTCACCTCTGAGTCAGAAGGTTGTGGGTTCAAGTCCCACTCCAGAGACTTGAGCACAAAAATCTAGGCTGGCACTCCAGTGGAGTGCTGCACTCTCGGAGGTGCCGTCTTTCGGATGAGACATTGAACCGAGGCCCCGTCTGCTCTCTCAGGTGGATGTAAAAGATCCCATGGCACTGTTTCGAAGAACAGCAGAGGAGTTAACCTCGGTGTCCTGGGCCAATATCTATCCCTCAATCAATATCACAAAAACAGATTATTTGGTCATTATCACATTGCTGTTTGTGGGAGCTTCAAAAGTACTTCATTGGCTGTAAAGTGCTTTGGGACATCCTGAGGTCATGAAAGGCGCTATATAAATGCAAGTGCTTTCTGTCTAAGTCTTGTTTAATATCTGTCTTGATGATGATGATGATGACTCAGGCTCAAGGCTTATAATCTCACTCCTCAGACTTGTCCAATGTTAACGACTCTGAATATGAATCACAGGTGACCCTAAGCAGTTGTTTCTGAGAAATCAGCTTGAAAGAATCGACTGTGCTGAGGCAGTCCAACATCACGCTATCACAGGGAGTGGTTGAGGCGATTAGCGTGGATACATTGAACGGGAAGCTGGATAAGCACATGAGGGAGAAAGGAACGGAAGGGGTATGCTGATAGCGTGAGATGAAAAGTAGGGTGGGTGGAGGCTGGTGTGGAGCATAAACACCGGCATGGACCGGTCGGGCCGAGTGGCCTGTTTCTGTGCTTGTAAAATTCGGTGCAATTCTCAGATTCGTGTGTTACGGTTCCTTCCCTAAATGCTTTGTTGAGAAGCAGTTAAACTGGCTACGGCCCTCGGGACTAGGTAACAATGAATTACAGCACATCAAAGAGCATTAATCAGAGCTTGAGCCAATCCTCTTGGGAAGGGGGAAGTTTGCTTGCCTGTTATGTTGATCAACGATCCAAGCACTGCCCCTCCTCGGCAAACTATTGGACTCGCAGAATTATGAGCGCTTAAAGAGATGAGCCTGGAATCTGAGGGGATAGGAAACAATCACGATTCATTTTATGAATTTTGAAAACACTTTGGTCTCATCCGCTTTGTTCCAGCGTTTCCTTTCCTTGCGAAATCTAGGCGAGTGCCCACGGTACAGGACATCATCCAAGATTGAAGCAAGTCGGAGAGAAGGTAAACTTGAGGTCATCCTAAACACTGCTGCCCCGTGTCCTAACTCGCACCAAGTCCCGTTCACCCATCACCCCTGTGCTCGCTGACCAACATTGGCTCCCGGTTAAGCAACGCCTCGATTTCAAAATTCTCATCCTTGTTTTCAAATCCCCCCCATGGCCCTCGTCCCCTCCCTATCTCTGTAATCTCCTCCAGCCCCACAACCCCCTGAGATATCTGCGCTCCTCTAATTCTGCCCGCTTGAGCATCCCTGATTATAATCGCTCAACCATTGGTGGCCGTGCCTTCAGCTGCCTGGGCCCTAAGCTCTGGAATTCCCTCCCTAAACCTCTCCGCCTCGCTACCTCTCTTTCCTCCTTTTAGACGCTCCTTAAAACCTACCTCTTTGACCAAGCTTTTGATCACCTGCCCTAATATCTCCTTATGTGGCTCAGTGTCAAATTTTGTTTGCTAAGACTCCTGTGAAGCGCCTTGGGACGGTTTACTACGTTAAAGGTGCTATATAAATACAAGTTGTTGTTGTTGTTGTGAGGATAATCAAGAACTAGGTGACGCAACGCTTGGATTTTAAAAGCCTGTAGGTTGAAAGGGAATACAGAGACACATCGGACCGTGGGGAAGATTGAGTTGGAAGAGGAGAGGGTGCGAAGTGAGGATACAAGCAAGGGGGAAGAACATCACCCGGGCTATATGTGTGTTTCTTACTGTTCTGCTTTGTACTAAGCGGTGATATTTATACAGATCTCAGCCATCCCTGTGGAATTTGTTACAAACCCACATCTAATAATCACAGCATTGTGTGCTGTGGGACAATAACTGGGACAGTTGTGGATAGGTATTAAGTGTTTCAGGATGTCGTTAGGGGAATGGAAGTTGAGGAAGAGCTGAAGAATCCAGCTCCTCGCCTCATAGCGCTGTACTCAGTTTGACAGTTTCATTTGCCTCCAACCATGATTTACGTGACCGATACAATAGCAGCTCCCAGGGACTCCGGTCATCTGTAACCTAATTCGCCAGCCGCCAGTTGTGGTCACACCTCAACAAGGGCCATTTCTCTTGTCTTGCCTCTTGACTGTTGCTGGGATATGTTTCCACGGGCACTGGCTGCCCTTCAGTCCTCCCACCCAAGTTATCCTCCTTCAGAGCTCCGTGACCAGCTGAAACTCACTCTGCGAGCTCACAGTGTCAGCCGTGGCTCAGTGGGCTAGCACTCTTCGCCTCTGAGATCATGAAGGGTTGTGGGTTCAAGTCCCACTCCAGAGACTTGAACACAAAATCTAGGCTGACACACCCAGTGCAGTGCTGAGTGAGTGCTGCACTGTCGGAGGTGCTGTCTTTCGGATGAGATGTTAAACCAAGGACCCGTCTGCCCTTTCAGGTGGATGTAAAAGACACCACTGTAGTTCTCCCCGGTGTCCTGGCCAACATTTATCCCTCAACCTACCTCAAGAAAACAGATTATCTGGTCATTATTACATTGCTGTTTGTGGGAGCTTGCTGTGCACAATTAAGCTGCCACATTTCATACATTACAACAGTGACTACGCTTCTAAGTAAAGCACTTTGGTGGCGTCCTGAGGTTGTGCAAGGCGCTATATAAATGCAAGTCTTTCTTTATATAAAGAATGGTTATGAGTATGGACTCATACTCTGTTGTCTACTCTGCCCAGCAACAAGCCTCAGCCCCAATATTGGAAGAACGCACCTCCCTACTACATTAGTGCAGCACTTTTCCATATCCCAGAAAAGCCACCCTATGTTCTCTCTGCTATACAAAGCCTTGGTTAGAGCACATCTAGAGCACTGTGTACAGTTCTGGGCACCACTCCGTAGAAAGGATATATTGGCCTTGGAAGGAGTACA
Source organism: Squalus acanthias (assembly GCA_030390025.1). Taxonomy (NCBI): domain Eukaryota; kingdom Metazoa; phylum Chordata; class Chondrichthyes; order Squaliformes; family Squalidae; genus Squalus; species Squalus acanthias. The sequence continues at coordinate 71,060,755 of CM059441.1, forward strand.
GCGCAGATTCATCAGAATGTTACCAGGGCTCCAAGGGTTAAACTATAAGGAGAGATTAAATAAACTAGGTTTATATTCCCTGGAATATAGAAGACTAAGGGGTGATTTAATACAGATTTTTAGGATTTTGAAAGTAATTGATAAGGTAGATAGAGGGAAACTTTTCCTGCTGTTGGGGGAGTCTAGGACAAAGGGACATATCCTTAAAATCAGAGCCAGGCCATTCAGGAGAGAAGTTTGGAAACATTTCTTCACGCAAAGGCTGGTAGAAGTGTGGAACTCTCTCCCACAAAAAGCAGTAGATGCTGGGAGTCCGTTAATAATTTTAAATCTGAGAGCGATAGATTTTTGCCTGCCAAGGGTATAAAAGGATATGGAGCCAAGGCAGGTGATTGCAGTTAAGATAAAATTCTGACAGGGCTAGACAGACTGGATGCAGGGAGGATGTTTCCCCTGGCTGGGGGGGTCTAGAACGAGGGGTCACAGTCTCAGGATACGGGGTAGGACATTTAGGACTGAGATGAGGAGAAATTTCTTCACTCAGAGGGTGGTGAACCTGTGGAATTCTCTACCACAGAAGGCTGTGGAGGCCAAGTCACTGAATATATTTAAGAAGGAGATAGATAGAGTTCTAGACACAAAAGGCATCAAGGGGTATGGGGAGAGAGCGGGAATATGGTATTGAGATAGAGGATCAGCCATGATCATATTGAATGGCGGAGCAGGCTCGAAGGGCCGAATGGCCGACTCCTGCTCCTATTTTTCTATGTTTCTATGTTTCTAGATACAGATCAGGCAAAATCTCATTGATTGGCTTAAGGACTGAATGGCCTACTCCTGTTCCTATGTTCCTAATCAGTTCCAAATTACAACAAGTGGACCTTACATAGCACCATTAACAGAATGAAACATCCCAAAGCTCTTCATGGGGGCAAACTTAACTGGAACTAAGAAATGGAGGAGAAGAGATAGGTTTTGAAGAGGCTTTTGATGCAGGGGAGTGAGATAACAAGACATAAGGATCCAGGGGAGAGTGTGGGGCGGAGATAGCTGGAGGATCTGGGGCGGAAAGTGGGATATAAAGTGGAAAGGGGACCAGAGTTGGAAGAACGCGGGGCATGTACAGGAACATAGGGCTGGAGGAGCATGCAAAGCTAAGGAGGGGTGAGGCTGTGGAGGGTTTTGTAGATGAAGAGCAGGGTTTTGAAAGTGATGCATAGCTGGATACGGAGCCAGTGAAGGCTGGGAGCACAGCGGTGTTAGAGAACAGGGCTTAGTGCAGGATAATAGAGTGGGCAATAGAGTTTTGGGCAACTGGAAATTTGTAACGGGTAGAACTCGGGAGGCCGGCACAGAGGGAATTGGAACGATCGGAAGTGAGAACGGCAGTGGAGGCAGTGTTATGGAGATGGAAATCAGTGGTCTTGGTGGTGACAAGATGTGGGTTCAGAGTCAAACAGGACACCAAGGCTGAGGCACCAGCAGGCTCAGTTTGAGGACATTTCCAGAGAGAGAGAGGAAGGGAGTCAGGTGCTAATGCGCAGAGTTTTAGTCAGGAGCTGAACAGAACGGCTTCAGTCTTGTCGATGTTGAGGTGATGGAAATTCTCGCTCATTCAGGACTTGATATCAGCAAAGCAGTTGGACAGCTACAAGATGCACTGCAGCAACTCGCCAAGGCTTCTTTGGCAGCACCTCCCAAACCCGCGACCTCTTCCACCTAGAAGGACAAGGGCAGCAGGCGCATGGGAACACCACCACCTCCAAGTTCCCCTCCAAGTCACACACACCATCCTGACTTAGAAGTATATCGCCGATCCTTCATCGTCGCTGGGTCAAAATCCTGGAACTCCCTACCTAACAGCACTGTGGGAGCACCTTCACCACACGGACTGCAGCGGTTCAAGAAGGCGGCTCAGCACCACCTTCTCAAGGGCAATTAGGGATGGGCAATAAATGCTGGCCTTGCCAGCGACGCCCACATCCCATAAAACATGGGGAGGGGGTAGCAGAGAGGTAAAGCTGGGTGCTGTCAGCATAAATGTGAAAGCTGAACCCATGCAAAGGGGCAGCATGTAGACAAGGAGAAAGGAGCCAAGGATGAAGTTTGGGGATGCCCAACCAGATTGGTGCAGTATGCGGGAGAAATCTTCTGAGGTTGGGATTGAGGCACCGTGCGAGGGCAGAGTGGAGGGGAAAAGGTCCGCCAGCACTGGATGTCCTGCGGGAGGAGACACCGTTACAGGAGATGCATTGGGACAGGTGGGGATAGAATCAGGTAAAGTAGTTTCACAGAGGAAGACTATAGAGGAGAAACAATGGAGAAGGACAGAATGATCCACTGTGTTGAAGGCAACAGAGAGGTCACAGAAGATGGAAGGTGGAAGGAAATTCGCCACAGTAACAGCCACAAAGAATGTCATTGGTGACTTTCAGGTGGACAGTCTTGCGGGAAGGGCATAAACCAGGTTGAGAGATTCAAAGAGGAAGCGATGGAAGAGGTGGACACAGAGCTAGATGGTAATGAGGTGTCCGAGGACTTTAGAGAGGAAGGGAAGGTTGGAGATATGGAGGTATTGGAGAGGGGTAGAGGGGTGGGTTCTGAAGAGGTGGGTGACAGTTTTGAATGGTGGGAGGACAGAGCCTGGAAAGAGGGAACTATTGACAATGTCAATGAGAATTGGACTGAACAAGGGTAGTTGTTTGATGAAACAATAACAGAAAAAGCTGTAAACACTCAACAGGTCAGGCAGCATCGTAGAGAGAGAAACAGAGTTAACGTTTCAGGTCGATGACCCTTCGTCAGAACTGCAAAACGTTGGAGAAGTAACAGATCTTTAAGCAAGTGTAGGGGCAGGGAAAGGGGGAGGGGAGGAAAGAACAAAGGGAAGGTCTGTGATAGGGTGAAGGCAGGAGAGATTAAAAGACAAAAGGGATGATGGTGCAAGGCAAAAGGAGATGATAATGGGACAAGTTAAGAAACAAAAGATGACTCTAGATGAAGTGTAAATGGTGATGGCAGAATCATCAACAGCTGCCATGTGAGAAAAAAAAGAAAGAAAACATAGTTGTTGTAGTTGTTGGATGAGTTGGGAGGGGTCGAGATAGGTTTCATGGAGAAAATAAACCTGGGAGGAGATGGTGAAACGCTGTTGCATGATTTGAAGTCAGACGGGGATGTGCGGGAGCTAGCTGAAGGACCTGAGCAGATAGTCTCCATCTTTGAGACAAAGCAAATCCATGAACTGCTCATATTTGACATTAAAGGTGAAAAATGGGCTGAACTGAAGAAGAGGATTGGAAGAGATGGTTTGTCACTGAGAGGAAAATAGGGTTGTCCTTGTCCTGCAGAATGGTATTGGAGTATCAAAGGGATTTGGATGAGGAAAGTGGAGGCTTGATTCCGCTGTAGATGATTGAGCTAGATCTGGCAGCGAGCTGTCCTGCCCCAGATATGTGGCTGTCCACTTTGAGGGCACAGAAATAATTAGAGGCTCTGTATTGAGACTGCTGCCACTCATTTCATGCAGAAATCTTCACAACCAGCCTGACAGAAAGAACTTTCCTCTCATCAGGTTAGGCTAGAGTTGAACCCAGTCACCCAGCACCACCGATCCCGACAGCAGTTTTACCTCTGATCCTTAAGCCTTGAAGCAGATGTCAACATGTATCTGTGGCATTTTGACAGTGATACTCATTACAACCCATCCCTCCCCACCACCTCCTCACTTCTGGTTTTCATCTGACTGCTCCACGAGCTCGTGGGAATGAATCCGCTGCTCTTCACCTTCGAGAGGTTGCCGGAACCAAGATAAGAGAGACAAAGAAAGAGAGGAAAGGAGAAAAAAAAGAGGCACTAACACAAAGAGAGAGAGAGAGAAAGAAAGAGAGACCAAGAGAGAGAAATAGGGAGAATATAGGAAGAGGATTCATCCATTCATTCTGTCCCTCTCCACTGTCTCTCCTCTCTGGTCTCCCTCTGTGGCATTACTTTACCAGTGTTTTAAAAGAATTAAGCGTGTGGAATTATTTTACGGTGGGTTTCACTAACAGAGCTGGAACTCACTGCCTGAAAGGGTGGTAGAGGCAGGAACCCTCACCACATTCAAGAAGCATTTAGATGAGCACTTGAAACGCCATAGCATACAAGGCTACGGACCAAGTGCTGGAAAATGGGATTAGAATAGACAGGGCTTGATGGCCGGCGCGGACACGATGGGCCAAAGGGCCTCTTTCTGTGCTGTATAACTCTATGGGCTGGATTTTCAATGACCCGTGGAGTCGGGTTTGGAGGCGTGTGGGGGGTTAAAGTTGCAGATTCGGGGGTCCCGACCCCATTCCGCCTCCACGCAATTTTGACAAAATCAGTCGCGGGGTTCCTGACTCCGTCCCGCCTCCAAGAGGCGGGAGAGGCCATTAAAGCCCTTAACAAGCCCTAAATTGGCTCTGTAATGCCATTTTGAAACATTTTAGCTAGTTTAACCCTTTTCCGACGTGAAGTACGCCTGGTGTGAAACACGCCAGTGAAACCTGGCGGGAGCACAAGTGGATAGCTGACTATCAGCTGCAGGTCCACTATACAACGGAGATGTGATGGTAGTAGTAGTATTGTGATGAAGGTAGCAGTAGTATTAGGTCTGAAAGTCGCCTCTGATGCTGCTGCATTGAATGTCTTCAGAGACTGCCTGGGAGGACTTGGTTGCAAAAAAAATGCTCTCTCTCTCTCTCTCTCTCTCTCTCTCTCTCTCTCTCTCTCTGAGATGCTGGTCATTTTGCATCCAGGTCCTCTCACAGCAAAGGCCAGGCAATCTCTGAGACCAGGCAGTCTCTGACCTGCAATGATGACATCATCAGAGGCGACTTTCAGACTGAAACCACTAATTGGTTCATGGGTTCCCACATGCTGGAACTCAATTGCCCAATTAAGTGAAAATTGCATCAATCTCCCACATCCAATTGCAGTCGGGTGGATAACACGAAATGCGGATGACACGACCCCAACCCGCCCCAGTATCAAAATCCAGCCCTATGACTCTATGACTCAAGGAAGTTGCTGAACTGAACTGTGGCCCTCGACAAAGATTAGTGAGTAGCCCTGAGTAATACGGTGGCAATACTTAATGAGCAAGAGGAAGGCACTATGGGAGCACCTTCACCACACGGGACTGCAGCGGTTCAAGAAGGCGGCTCACCACCACCTTCTCAAGGGCGACTAGGGATGGGCAGTAAATGCCGGCCTTTGCCAGCGACGCCCAGATCCCGTGAACGAATAAAAAAGAAGACAGCTTTTTTTTTAAAACTAAAAAGTTAACTTGATGACAGTGAGATGAAAGGACTTGGAGCTTGGTGTATTTTCTCACTGAGATGTGGCCGCCATATTGGAAATCACAGTGTGGAAGAGGGCTACAGCAAGTCATTAACAGCCAAACTGTTAAAACTCAAGACACCTCTGTTCTTCATAACAGCTGCTCCATTGCGTTCACAAGTCTTGGTAGGATTCCAAGTGTTTTTTTTTTGTATATTAAATAAATAGCGGCCGACACCTTTATTTGCAGCTAACACAGGAAATGTGTTCTTTTGGCACCTGCCAATTACAGGACACAACACGAAAAGTCAAGTTTTGAATTTGACTTGAAAGGTGCCGTCATCTCTTGATTGTCAATCGCAACGCACTTGACATTGTTGCTATGCAACAGCCGGCAGCAAAAAATAAAAATATTTCCTTTCGACTGAAGGCGAGTGCAGTCGGAAGTTGTGGGAATAAGGAGTGTTTCGTGAGAAAGAAGATGAGAATTACTTTTTCGCACGGAGCATGTTTTTTCATCAAGTGGCCAGGAATCGGAGCCAATCGAACCGGACAGAAGTGACTCGGCATGATTTATTGAGGAATGGGATCAGAACCGAATAGCCACAAGTGAGCATGAAGATTAGTAGAGTTAAAATGGCATGGTTTGGACATGTAGAAGGGATAGCTGGGAGAGGGGGGAATGAGAAGAGAGTGAAAAAGACACTAGCGTAAGAGGTGGGAGATCATGAGGTACCCCATGAATTCAATAGCACCAGATGATTGAGACAGAAGTTAAACACAGAAATGACCTTGGAAGAGGCGAGAGAGAGAAAGCGTAAGCAAGAGGCAATGGAGGACTACTCTGCTGAGGCCTCATGCTATCAGCCAGTGGTGGGAAGATAAGTCAAATCAACTAAGTTAAACCCTTCATAAATGTGTCAGTATAAAGTCCATCACACTTCAGATGCTGCAGTTCAAAGTATTACACTTGGTTAGAGATGCAAAGCAACCTTTTTTACAAAAGAGAGAAAACGAAGACAGTCGTTTCCTGCTGGTTTTTTTCTGACCCTGGGGTTGAGCCAGGGATTTAAGAAAGAAAGAAAGACTTGCATTTATATAGCGCCTCCAAACGCTTTACAGCCAATGAAGTACTTTTTGAAGTGTAGTCACTGTTGTAATGTGGGAAACGCGGCAGCCAATTTGCGCACAGCAAGCTCCCACAAACAGCAACGTGATCATGTCCAGATAATCTGTTTTAGTGATGTTGATTGAGGGATAAATATTGGTCAGGACACCGGGGAGAACTCCCCCTGCTCTTCTTCAAAATAGTGCCATGGGATCTCTTACATCCACCTGAGAGAGCAGACGGGGCCTCGGTTTAACATCTCATCATGGCACTCCCTCAGTACTGCAATGGAGCGTCAGCCTATAGTTTTGTGCTCAAGTCTCTGGAGTGGGACTTGGAACCCACAACCTTCTGACTCAGAGGCGAGAGTGCTACCCACTGAGCCACAGCTGACATGGCTGGGACTTGAACCCACAACCTTCTGCCAGAGAAACACTTACTCAGGTCTGTCAAAGAGGACATTCCCCTGTAAATGATATCACGGCCTATTCGACCTTGTGACCTTAAAGTGACACGGTTCCACTTCACACTGTGCGTTGCGTGGTCCAATCCTCCTGGTCCTCATAAAAGAAGACATCCTCTGGCTTACCGTGAACAATACCGCTAGTTTCTTGCAACTGATAACTCTTTATAAGGTCATTCTCATTTCAATTTCCTGCGCAAAAATGTAACTGGATATAGCAGACACCTCATTGTCCATGACCTTCGCTAGTTAGTCAGGGGCCTCCACAAACCCGTGCCATCCTGCTGCTCTCGTAATTAAATCAGTGACTCAGAACCGATGGGTTAGAACCAATTCCAACAGTGCAGGGAGCAAGGGCTCAGGATGAATTACAGCACTTAAAAGTCAATGAAATGCATTGCTCAGAGGTGCACAGTTTGTTTTTATCTCCGTTTTATATTTTCTCCTCCTCGCCTGACTTATGGTGGGGTTCATGACCCCCAGCAGCAACCTCCGAACCCCCTGTCCAAATGGCCACTCTTTATCGATGAGATGTAGGAACAAGGGGATTGGTTAATCCATTAACCTCACAGAGAATATTCTTCGGCAGTCCCTCAGAACTGAGGATGACTTGCTTCCACATTAAAAATGAATTCGCAGGTGACTGATGAGTCCAATGTGGGACCTACAGTCTCTGTCACAGGTGGGGCAGACGGTGGTTGAAGGGGCGGGTGGGGTGGGGTGCTTGGGTTGACGTGCGCTCCTTGCGCTGCCTGCGCTTGGCTTCTGCTTGCTCCCGGCAAAGAGACTCGAGGTGTTCGACGCCTTCCCGGATGCTTCTCCTCCACTTTGAGCGGTCTTGGGCCAGGAATTCCCAGGTGTCGGTGGGGATGTTGCACTTTTTCAAGGAGGCTTTGAGGGTGTCCTTGAAGCGTTTCCTCTGCCCACCTGGGGCTCTCTTGCCGTGCCGGAGCTCCGAGTAGAGCGCTTGTTTTGGTAGTCTTGTATTGGGCATGCGGACGATGTGGCCCGTCCATCGGAGCTGATTGAGCGTGGTCAAAACTTCGATGCACAGGAGAATATTAATCAAAGAAAGACTTGCATTTATATAGCACTTTACAGCCAATGAAGTACTTTTTGAAGCGTCGTCACTGTTGTAATGTAGGAAACGCGGCAGCCAATTTGCACACAGCAAGATCCCACAGGCGAAAGTGCTGCCAACTGCTTCCTTACCTAAGGAAGGATATATTTGCCATTGAGGGAGTGCAACGAAGGTTCACCAGACTGGTTCCTGGGATGGGGGGATTGCCCTATGAGGACAGATTGAGTAGACTCGGCCTATATTCTCTCGAGTTTAGAAGAATGAGAGGTGATCTCATTGAAACATACAAAATTCTTACAGGGTTTGACAGGGTAGATGCAGGGAGGATGTTTCCCCTGGCTGGGGAGTCTAGAACCAGGGGTCACAGTCTCAGAATAAGGGGTCGGCCATTTAGGACTGAGATGAGGAGAAATTTCTTCACTCAGAGGGTGGTGAATCTTTGGAATTCTCTACCCCAGAGAGCTGTGGAGGCTCAGTCGTTGAGTATATTCAAGACAGAGATCAATAGATTTTTGAATATTAAGGGTATCAAGGGATATGGGGATAGTGCAGGAAAGTGGAGATGAGGTAGAAGATCAGCCAGAATCTTATTGAATGGCGGAGCAGGCTCGAGGGGCCAAATGGCCTACTCCTGCTGTTATTTCTTATGTTCTTATGTTCAACTGAGCCACAGCTGACACTGTAGATCAAAGGATACCAAATGAATCCTTAACCCCTTTTTAGCACCTCTTCCTCCTTCTCCTCGTGTCCTCCTCCTCCGTCATCTCCTCCTCCTCCTCATGTCCTCCTCCTCATGTCCTCTTCCTCCGTCATCTCCTCCTCCTCCCCCTCCTCCTCCGCATTCTCACCCACTGCTCATTTTAATGAGGTGTATGATGTGAGATATTAGTTCATACTTGTACTGAAGATAAAGGCAATTGTCGCACAGTATTTCTTAAACAAGGCGAGTAGCTGTAATCTTCACTGACGTTCATTAAAAAAGACAGTTGTGTGGTACTTAGCCAATTACAGCAAGAAACGAACAGGGTCCATCCCAATTCTGATCTCAGCCATGGCAGTGGTTGGGACAGCACAGTTAGCCTCAGTGTCCCGGGACGAGTGAGGGGAAAATCAGCTAGGATTCCCAATCCTGATAACTATCCAGTGATCTCCATCGGAAAGTGGACACTAGGACCTTGGCTGGGGACATGAGTCTGCTTGGCTGTGATGCCCATCATTGTGAGATAGCCAGACTTGTGAATGGACTCTAACTCATGAAAAAGGGCCACTTGGGTGAAGTGTTCAAAGACTGCACGCAACCAGCAAGTGTCAGTGCCTTCAGGAGAGGAGGGGAGTACATTCGAATGTTTTTTAAAAGGCTGCTACATTCCATGCTAGGCTCAGTGAAATGAGCTGACATTGTACTGCTGTGAATGCGTCATTCTCCAAGGAGTTGCTGAATATAAATCTTCCGTTCATTTTCATTCTGATATTAAATGCTTGTGGCATTTTAATAACTGTGTTTTCTCAGTAAAAGGCATTTTAGAGAGCTGCTGAAATTAGCATCCACTGCTAATCTGCATCTCTGAACATACAAGTTTCCTTCTTTTCAAAGTCAATTGTGTTTTCATGGCAACTGTGTAAAACCGCATAGATTTTTTGTTAACCAAAGGTATTAAGGGATGTGGGGCAAAGGAGGTAATGTGGAGTTAGGTCGCAGTTCAGCCCATGATCTCATTGAATGGCGGAACAGGCTCGAGGGGCTAAACAGTCTACTCCTGTTCCTACGTTCCTATCAGGAATCCTAGGGGGATATAGCTACAAACTGGTTAATGACAAATTCTGGCCTGATCAGGAAGTACAACTTTTCTACAATATGTTCTCCAGGCAGGATAATGAAAGCAAAAGCCCTGAAGTCATTCAAGTGGCAGTTCGATACCGTGATGGGGGGATCACAGGCTTTTTTGTGAAGCAATGAAGTAAGTGGGCTGAATGGCCTCCCTTAGCTGCGTGACTGAGGGCACAGAGCCAGCTGCAACAGGCTTGGTTGAGGAGGTTACAACATTGGAATTTTTAAATGACCTGATGCCATCCAGGTGCAACAGATGTGCTCCAGTTGAACTCTGGAACTATACTTGCATATTGCACTGGGGATCTGCTCATTGTGGCACCCGGACCTAAAGTAGGTCAACACATGTTATTGTTTTATTTGTCGCTGGCAAGGCCCAGCATTTATTGCCCAGTCCTAGTTGCCCCTTGAGAAGGTGGTGGTGAGCCGCCTTCTTGAACCGCTGCAGTCCCGTGTGGTGAAGGTGCTGTTAGGGAGGGAGTTCCAGGATTTTGATCCAGCGACGATGAAGGATCGGCCGATATATTTCCAAGTCGGGATGGTGTGTGTGACTTGGAGGGGAACTTGGAGGTGGTGGTGTTCCCCATGCGCCTGCTGCCCTTGTCCTTCGAGATGGTGGAGGTCTGGGGCTTGGGAGGCGCTGTCGAAGAAGCCTTGGCGAGTTGATGCAGTGCACCCTGTAGATGGTGCACACTGCAGTCGCGGTGCGCCGGTAATTAAGGTGCTTTTATATTGTGCAAGACTGTGCGAGTAGCGCCAGGTTCATGCAAGCCAGAATATGCATGAATTTTCTGCTGGAAAGACTTCTTCTGAGCGTGTCACATGGGCTGCCAGTCACACACACACACACACACAAAATATATAATAAATTTGAGTACGGAGATTCTACAAGTGAGCTCCACCTGTTCGCTAGCCTCAGGCTGGCCTATGTCTAATCGTTTGAGTGATTATTTTTTTAAGCCATCTTTTCGCTATAACACCCACCGCTACCAAGTCACTGGGGCCATTATTTTTAAGTCTAAGTTGGCAGCGAGGTAAAAAAAATGGCGATCGCCATTGTTATCAGTGGGGAGGCGGAGCGCTAGAAATGATCTTCAAACGTATCGACGTGGGGCGGGGGGTAACGACACGGCAGTCGCGGGAAAATACGCAGCGATGGCATGAGTCACTCGCTCCGTTCAAGAGTCCCGGGCAGCGTAACAACCGCCGTCACGAGGTGCGCAAATCTCCAGGAAAAGCGGGGCCCGTCTGTCGGGCAGACCGAACTCCAGCAGGGCAGAGCTAAGATGCAATAAGGCAGCGGAGGAAGACGAGGTAAACGAGAAAAGCGGCGATCTGCTGAGGCCCGGCACGAGTTGTAAAAGCCCACAGATTGTTTGGGCCTATTGTGGGAACCCAGCTGTGTTCCTTCATGATAACATCTGAGCGTCACAGCGTGTGGTAGCGCTGCTTAATGAAATGTCCGACTCGTGGATTTCTTGTTAATTAATTTTTTGGTTTTAATTTTTTTATTTATATACAGATTAAACGCACGAAAGATGATTGTCTGGTATTACAAGCTGGGCTGAGAAGATAACAACCCTGGCTCACACAGTGAGGAAGTCAATGCATGATGAAACTATATATATCTTTAATATTCTCTGCTACCAATAATTGACCTCATTATAATAGAGCTTGCAAGGCTCGCGATGTATTTTACAATTATTAATTATCCATTCAGATAAAAATCCGCAATACGAAAATGCTGCAGAAAAGGAAATTTGATGGACAAGGGTTGGTTTGATGGAAGTAAGATGAAGGTGTGTTTTGAGGACAGTGTAGAGGACATTTTACTCTGTATCGAACCCGCGCTGTACCTGCCCTGGGCGTGTTTGATGGGACAGTGTAGAGGGAGCTTTACTCTGTATCTAACCCGTGCTGTACCTGCCCTGGGAGTGTTTGATGGGACAGTGTAGAGGGAGCTTTACTCTGTATCTAACCCGTGCTGTACCTGCCCTGGGACTGTTTGATGGGACAGTGTAGAGGGAGCTTTACTCTGTATCTAACCCGTGTTGTACCTGCCCTGGGAGTGTTTGATGGGACAGTGTAGAGGGAGCTTTACTCCGTATCTAACCCGTGCTGTACTTGCCCTGGGAGTGTTTGATGGGACAGTGTAGAGGGAGCTTTACTCTGTATCTAACCCGTGTTGTACCTGCCCTGGGAGTGTTTGATGGGACAGTGTAGAGGATATTTTACTCTGTATCTAACCCGTGTTGCACCTGCTCTGGGAGTGTTTGATGGGACCGTGTAGAGGGAGCTTTACTCTGTATCTAACCCGTGCTGTACCTGCCCTGGGAGTGTTTGATGGGACAGTGTAGAGGGAACTTTACTCTGTATCTAACCCGTGTTGTACCTGCCCTGGGAGTGTTTGATGGGACAGTGTAGAGGGAGCTTTACTCCGTATCTAACCCGTGCTGTACTTGCCCTGGGAGTGTTTGATGGGACAGTGTAGAGGGAGCTTTACTCCGTATCTAACCCGTGCTGCACCTGCTCTGGGAGTGTTTGATAGGACAGTGTAGAGGGAGCTTTACTCTGTATCTAACCCGTGCTGTACCTGCCCTGGGAGTGTTTGATGGGACAGTGTGGAGGGAGCTTTACTCTGTATCTAACCCGTGCTGCACCTGCTCTGGGAGTGTTTGATAGGACAGTGTAGAGGGAGCTTTACTCTGCCTCTAACCCGTGCTGTACCTGCCCTGGGAGTGTTTGATGGGACAGTGTGGAGGGAGCTTTACTCTGTATCTAACCCGTGCTGTACCTGCCCTCGGCGTGTTTGATGGGACAGTGTGGAGGGAGCTTTACTCTGTATCTAACCCGTGCTGTACCTGCCCTGGGAGTGTTTGATGGGACAGTGTAGAGGGAGCTTCACTCTGTATCTAACCCGTGCTGTACCTGCCCTGGGAGTGTTTGACGGGATAGAAGGACAAAGGCAGCAGGCGCATGGGAACACCACCACTTCCAAGTTCCCCTCCAAGTCACACATCATCCTGATTTAGTATATCGGCCGATCCTTCATCGTCGCTGGGTCAAAATCCTGGAATTCCCTACCTAACAGCACTGTGGGAGCACCTTCACCACACGGACTGCAACGGTTCAAGAAGGCGGTTCACCACCACCTTCTCAAGGGCAACTAGGGATGGGCAATAAATGCTGGCCTTGCCAGCGACGCCCACATCCCACAAAAACGAATTTTAAAAAATTTATAAATAGTGTAAAGGGAGCTTTACTCTGTATCTAACCCGTGCTGTACCTGCCCTGGGAGTGTTTGATGGGACAGTGTAGAGGGAGCTTTACTCAGTATCTAACCCGTGCTGTACATACCTGCGTCTTTTGGATGAGACATTAAACCAAGGCCCCGTCTGCCCTCTCGGGTGGACGTAAAAGATCCCACAGCATTTTTCGAAGACCAATATTTATCCCTCAACCAACATCACTAAAACAGATTATCTGGTCATAATCACATTGCTGTTTGTGGGAGCTTGCTGTGTGAAAATTAGTGCCGCATTTCCTACATTACAACAGTGACTAAAAGTTCTTAATTGGCTGTAAAGAGCTTTGGGACGTCCTGAGGTCATGAATAGCGTAAGTCATTCATTTTTCTCCATCCTCAGTGTTCTGAAATCAAGGCATCTCCCCAGTTCATGCAGGTTTGATATGTTCTGTTGAGAAGATAGATCTTTATCGGCAGCTGTCTTTAAGAGGGCAATGCAGAATGATTTCACATTGCCATACATTTTAGGAAGCCTCCTACAGTCTGCGACTTAAAGGCTAAAACTCCTCACTTCAGTAAAGAAAGAATTACATTTCTATAGCGCCTTTCACAACCATCAGATGTCCCAAAGTGCTTTACAGCCAATGAAGTATTTTTGAAGTGTAGTCACTGTTGTAATGTAGGAAACGCGGCAGCCATTTTGCGCACAGCAAGCTCCCACAAACAGCAAAGTGATAATGACCGGATAATCTGTTTTTGTTATGTTGGTCGAGGGATCAATATTGGCCCCAGGAATAACTCCCTTGCTCTTCTTAGAAATAGTGGCCGTGGGATCTTTTACGTCCACTTGAGAGGGCAGACAGTACCTCGGTTTAGCGTCTCATCCAAAAGACAGCAACTCCGACAGTGCAGCGCTCCCTCAGCCCCGCACTGGGAGTGTCAGCTTAGATTTTTGTGCTTGAGTCTTTGGAGTGGGACTATGAACCCACAACCTTCTGACTCAGAGAGCAAGTCAGAGCCACAGCTGCCACACAGTATTACAGAGATCACTCTCACTCAGGGCAGGTCCTCTTAGAATTCAAGCTGCTCGATCCTCTAAGCAGCTCAGTCCTGTTTGTTGTAAGTTGTGACTAAGACAGATCACTAAAATGTCGAGACCAGCTACAAAAAAATATCACAAAAGGCTAATGGAATTTTAACCTTTATAACTTGAGGGCTAGAATATAAAGGGTAGGAAGTTTGTGTACAAGTTGCTGGTTAGACCTCATCTGGAGTACGGTGTACAGTTCTGGGCACCACACCTTAGAAAGGATATATTGACCTTGGAAGGAGCGCAGTGTAGGCTCACTGGAATATTACCAGGTCTCCAAGGGTTACATAAGAACATAAGAAGTAGGAGCAGGAGTCGGCCATACGACCCTTCGGGCCTGCTCCGCCATTCAATAGGATCATGGCTGATCCGAACCTAGACTCACGTCCACTTCCCTGCCCGCTCCCCATAACCCTTAATTCCCTTATCAGCTAGGAAACTGTCTATCTCCGTTTTAAATTTATTTAATGTCGCAGCTTCCACAGCTCTCTGAGGTAGCAAATTCCATAGATTTACTACCCTCTGAGTGAAGAAGTTTCTCCTCATCTCAGTTTTATGATTATGAAGATTATGAGGAGAGATTACATAAACTAGGCTTGTATTCCCTGGAATATTGAAGGTTAAGGGGTGATTTGAATGAGGTTTTTAGGATTTTGAAAGCAATTGATAAGGTAGGGAGAGAGAGAAACATTTTCCGCTGGTGGGGGGAGCATAGGACAAGGAGACATAACCTTCTGGCTTTTCAGGAGAGAAGTTAGGAAACACTTCTTCCTACAAAGGATGGTAGAAATGTGGAACTCTCTCCCACAAAAAGCAGCTGATGTTAGCTCAATTAATCATTTGAATATCCAAGAGTATTAAGGGATATGGGGGGAGAAATTCCGTATCGCCCCGTTTGGGGCGCGATTATCGGCCGGGCGCAAAGTTTAGCGCCTGGCGCTAATTATCGCTTCCAACTGCAAACTTGGCTTTTATCGCCCCTGGAGGTGATTGGAGCGCTAAATCAGGCGTTGCACACCTGTCTTAAGGTGCAAAGGCCAAGGAGCGAGGCGCTAACTCAGAGTGCTGGCGAAGCTCATGTGATGTCAGTCAGCAATGGAACACAGACACACTGTCGCCGGCCAGTTCTTAAAGGGGATGGTTGATCTTGCTCTCCATCCACACCCTGCTCATTGCAGCCTTGAATCTCGGCCTGGAGAGACCTGCACATCAAATCTGTTGGAAAGAACAATGGAGAGGCCCAGGGAAAGAGCTCAGAGTGCAGCCCCACAGTCTCTTCTAAATCGAAGCAAGGAAGATCAAAAGAAAAAGAACCTGCAAAGTGCTGCTCAGTACCCAAAACTCCTCAACACAGCTTTGAATATCTCCTGCAGTCTCTCTCTCTCACTCAGAATGCGTGGTGAAAAAATTTCGCCGACAAAAAAAGGCAGGAAGCAGTCGCCTTTAAATAGCGCTCCCCCAGTCCCTTCCCGACTGCAAAACGCTCCCCTCAACCTGTCGTTGCTAGCGGCAGGCGGTAAGACAGGGGGCGCCACTCAATATCCGGTCCGGGGCGTTGCACGCTCGACTGACGTCACGATCTGCGGGCGCAGGAGATCATGGCGGTAGCGTTTAGCGCCGCCGCAAAACGTCTGGTCAATTTCGTGAGCGGCGCAAACATCGCCGCGCACGGGCGCTAGTTGCTTTGCGCCCCATTAGCGCCCTCTTAAGGCGCTAACGGGAGGCGCAAACCAACTGAATTTTTCTCCCATGGAGTCAAGGTGGGTGGCTGGAGTTAGCATTGGTAAACTTGATAGAAATCCTGATGCTATTATCTAACTGAATGGCAGAACTGGCTCAAGGGGCTAAATGGCCTATTCCTGTTCCTATGTTTCTATGTCCTATGCTCCTATACACTCTTCAGGGTACAGCAGGAACAATAAGGGCCCTCGACTCAGTAGGATAGTCTTGCATGCTATGGAGTACCATTTGTATTTGATAGAAAGGATGAGTTTATAACTCAATGAGCAACACAATCTTGTGGGTAGATTTTCTTCCTCAGTGTTCGTCTGTTATTCAGGAACTGTGGATCACCCACCCTTTATAGAACCACCGCGCCCCCCCCCCCCCTTCAATCTTCCAAAGGGTTCAAGGGGTACAGATACACAAATCACTAAAAGTAGCGACACAGGTTAATAAGGCCATAAACAAAAGCAAACCGAGTACTGGGGTTCATTTCTAGAGAGATAGAATTGAAAAGCAGCGAAGTTATGTTAAGCTTGTATAGAACCTTGGTTCGACCTCACTTGGAGTACTGTGCGCTGTTCTGGTCTCCACATTATAAAAAGGATATGGAGAGGCACTGGAGAAGGTACGAAAAAGTTTCACAAGGATGATGCCAGAACTGAGAGTTTATACCTATATAGAAAAAAGAAGACTGAGGGGTGACCTGATAGAGGTCTTTAAGATTATTAAATGGTTTGATAGGGTAGACTTAGAGGTGGAAAAAGTTGAGTTGTGCCCCCTTTGGGGCGCTAACTTCGCTGGGGCGCTACTTTTAGCGCCCCGAAGAAATTAGCGCCCCCGCGGCTGAAATTCATCGGTAGCGCCCCAAGGTGGTGGGTTGGGGGTGGTGGGTTGGGGGTGGTGGGTCTGGCGGGGGTGGTGGGTTGGGGGTGGTGGGGGGTTGGGGGGGTGGGGGGGAGGGGGCTGGTGGGTTGGGGGTGGTGGGTTGGGGGGGTGGTGGGTTGGGGGTGGTGGGTCTGGCGGGGGTGGTGGGTTGGTGGGGTGGGTTGGGGGTCGGGGGGCTGGTGGGGTGGTGGGTTGGGGGGGTGGGTCTGGCAGGGGTGGTGGATTCGGGGGGTGGTGGGTTGGGGGGGTGGGTTGGGGGGGGTGGGTTGGGGGTGTGGGTCTGGCGGGGGGGTGGATTGGGGGGGGTGGGGGGAGGAGGGGTGGTGGGTCTGGTGGGGGGGTGGTTTGGGGGTGTGGGTCTGGCGGGGGTGGTGGATTCGGGGGGTGGTGGGTTGGGGGGGTGGTGGGTTGTGGGTTGGGGGGTGGGTCTGGCGGGGGTGGTGGGTTGGGGGGGTGGGTCTGGCGGGGGTGGTGGATTCGGGGGTGGTGAGTGGGGGGGGTGGTGGGTTGTGGGTTGGGTTGGGGGATTGGGGGGTGGGGGGGGTGGGGGTGGTGGGTTGGGGGGTGGGTTGGGGGTTGGGGGGTTGTGGGGGTGGTGGGTTGGGGTGGTGGGTTGGGGGAGGGGGGGTGGGTTGGGGGTTGGGGGGTTGGGGGGAGGGGGGGTGGGTTGGGGGTTGGGGGGTTGTGGGGGTGGTGGATTCGGGGGGTGGTGGGTTGGGGGGGTGGGTTGGGGGTTGGGGGGGTGGTGGATTCGGGGGGTGGTGGGTTGGGGGGGTGGGTTGGGGGTTGGGGGTTGGGGGGGGGTGGGTTGGGGTGGTGGGTTGGGGGGGTTGGGGGTTGGGGGGGGTGGTGGATTCGGGGGGTGGTGGGTTGGGGGTTGGGGGTTGGGGGGGGTGGGTTGGGGGTTGGGGGGTGGTGGATTCGGGGGGTGGTGGGTTGGGGGTTGGGGGTTGGGGGGGTGGGTTGGGGTGGTGGGTTGGGGGGGAGGGGGCGTTGGTCAGACACTCATTACCTTGCTCAACACAGCAACGACTTGGATATCTATAAGCGCTCCTTGTGGGTGGAGAGATCTTTCTGAGCACTGTACAGGGCAACGGACAAAAGATGGGCACTGAGCGAAACAGAAAGGTTTGGAAATGGATGGGAAAGTGTGGCAAAAACAACGGGTTTTATGAGGCTTAGAAATAAAGAAAGACTTGCATTTCTACAGCGTCTTTCACGACCTCAGGACGTCCCTTTTTCAAGTGTAGTCACTGTTGTAAAACACGGCAGCTAATTTGTTTGGGAACAAACAGCATTGTGGATAATCTGTTTTTAGTGATGTTGATTGCGAGTTAAATATTGGCCCTGGGACACCGGGGAGAACACCCCTGCTCTTCTTCGAAAAAGTGCCGCGGGATCTTTTACGTCTAGCTGAGAGAGCAGACGGGGCCTCGGCTCAACGTTTCATCTGAAAGACGGCTCCTCCGACAGCGCAACGCTCCCTCAGCATTGGTACTGGAGTGTCACAGCCTAGATTTGTGTGCTGGAGTCTCTGGAGCGGGACTTGAACCGACAACCTTCTAACTCAGGAGACGAGAAGCGCTACCCACTGAGCCACAGAGTGAGGTGGCAAAGCAGAGGGAGTTGCAGAGATGAAGGAGTGGAGAATGTGAGGAAGTCACCTGAGGAGGGGAGTATGCGTGCGGGGACGCGCAGCTATGTTTTAATTGCATTCACCACCGGAAGCAAAATACATCCTTGTGTGCATGCAGAACCTGAACCTGGCCACGTTGAAGAACAATCAGAGCTGACGTGATTGCTAATATTAAGTCAATTCTATTGATTCAGGCTGTTCAGAGATAAATTTGCTTTGAATGCAGCCGCCATGAATTATATGTCAAGCATATCTGGGGGCTGCAGTCAGACCCAGATCACCATGAAATATTAATAAGCCTGTGGTCGTAGATTATGGAGTTTACTTACTCTCTTTTCCCCTATGGCTAATTTTTCTAGTTTTGAATTCTTGATAAAATATTCATGTGTTGAAAGAGTCATGGATTTAATGATAATTTAGCTTTAATACCCACCCTCTGTCCTGTGTATGTTTAAGTACGAGATGTAATTTATACTGTTCGTTAATAATTGAAGAGCAAAAAACAAAGACAGTGCAATTAAGAATGGGTTGGCCTCGTCTGCTCAAGGCAAGTGATTAGAAAATGATCCAACTGAAGATTGCTAAATACGATTAAGGCTTTTGTTTTTTTATGTGGAAAGAGCAGCTGAATTTGGGCCTCTGCTTTCAGAGATAGAATGGAATGAGGAATCTCGGATCTACTTGTATTAAATGCAATGGGCCTGCCCCTGGAGCTGCTCGTGGTGAGTCAGGGGATTGAGCGTTCTTAGCAAATCCTTTTGGCCAATTAAGCAGTCGCAGACACGAAGATTGGCGTGTGTGACGTACACCGGACACGACCACGTGGAGATTCCACAGGGGAGGGTGGGCTCTCCCGATCTACGATAGAATCGTAATATGATACAGCGCAGAAGGAGGCCATTCGACCCATCGTGCCTGTGCCGGCTCGTTGAGAGAGCAATTAGTCCCACTCCCCCGCTCTTTCCTCATAGCCTTGCAAATCTTTCCCCTTCAAGTATTTATCCAATTTGCTTTTGAGAATTATTATTGAATCTGCTTGCACCGCCCTTTCAAGCAGCATGTTCCAGATCGTAACAACGCAGTGCGTAAAAAAAATCCTCATCTCTCCTCTGGTTCTTTTACCAATTACCTTCAATCTGTGTACTCTGGTTACCGACCCTGCTGTTACTGGAAACAGTTTCTCCTTAATTACTCTTATCAAAACCATTCCTGATTTTCAACGCCTCTATTAAATCTCCTCTTAACCTTCTCTGCTCTGAGGAGAACGACGCCAGCTTCTCCAGTCTCTCCACATAACTGAAGTACCTTATCCCTGGTACCAATCTAGTAAATATCCTCTGCAGCCTCACTAAAGCCTTGACGTCCTTCCTTCATTATTATATTACGGTATTATTTCAGCGAAATATCAGCAGAGACCCTGGACACTGTTTCTCCAGGGTTTCGGCTGAGGTTACAAAGGGAGATTTTACCACAACATTTTTATGAATGTGTGGAAAGAGAAAGAGAGAGTGAGAGAGAGTGTGTGTGTGTATGTGTGAGGGTTCGTATCTGCTTGACCCATTTGGTAGCACTCTTGCCTCTGGCTTAAAAAGGTTATAGCATCAAAGACCACTACAGACCACGACAGACTTGAGGACATAACCGAGGCCGGGGCACTGAGACCGTGCTGCCTTTTTGGATGAGAAAATAAACCAAGGCCCTCTCTGCCTGTTCAGGTAAAGAACCCTTGGCCCTATTCAAATAAAAGCACGGGGTTTCTCCTAGTGTCCTCGAAAGGATTTTGTGAGATGTCCTCAGAGACAGTGAAGTAAGTGTTAGTGTTTATGGTTGGCTTCTAGGAAGTTGGAGGCATTCTCAATCCAGTATATGGTCCACATCATGACATCAACCTTAAAATGGCAATCCTACTCGGAGAGGCAGGTGTGGGAAATGGGAAATTGTCACGTTAGCCCTGGACATAGCTGTCTGGTATGATTGCAATTGAGGTGAATTGGAGGAGCAGTGTAGAGGGATCTTTACTCTGTATCTAACCCCGTGCTGTACCTGTCCTGAGAGTGTTTGATGGGGACAGTGTAGAGGGATCTTTACTCTGTATCTAACCCCGTGCTGTACCTGCCCTGGGAGTGTTTGATGGGACAGTGTCGAAGGAGCTTTACTCTGTATCTAACCCGTGCTGTACCTGCCCTGGGAGTGTTTGATGGGACAGTGTAGAGGGAGCTTTACTCTGTATCTAACCCCGTGCTGTACCTGCACTGGGAGTGTTTGACGGGACAGTGTAGAGGGAGCTTTACTCTGTGTCTAACCCGTGCTGTACCTGCCCTGGGCGTGTTTGATGGGACAGTGTAGAGGGAGCTTTACTCTGTATCTAACCCGTGCTGTAACTACCCTGGGAGTGTTTGATGGGACAGTGTAGAGGGAGCTTTACTCTGTATCTAACCCGTGCTGTATCTGCCCTGGGAGTGTTTGATGGGACAGTGTGGAGGGAGCTTTACTCTGTATCTAACCCGTGCTGTACCTGCCCTGGGAGTTTTTGATGGGACAGTGTGGAGGGAGCTTTACTCTGTATCTAACCCGTGCTGTACCTGCCCCGGGAGTGTTTGATGGGACAGTGTAGAGGGAGCTTTACTCTGTACCTAACCCCGTGCTGTACCTGCCCTGGAAGTGTTTGATGGGACAGTGTGGAGGGATCTTTACTCTGTACCTAACCCCGTGCTGTACCTGCCCTGGGAGTGTTTGATGGGACAGTGTAGAGGGAGCTTTACTCTGCAGCTAACCCGTGCTGTACCTGCCCTGGGAGTGTTCGATGGGACAGTGTAGAGGGATCTTTACTCTGTATCTAACCCCGTGCTGTAACTGCCATGGGAGTGTTTGATGGGACAGTGTAGAGGGATCTTTACTCTGTATCTAACCCCGTGCTGTACCTGCACTCAGATTGTTTGATGGGACAGTGTAGAGGGATCTTTACTCTGTATCTAACCCTGTGCTGTACCTGCCCTGGGAGTGTTTGATGGGACAGTGTGGAGGGAGCTTTACTCTGTATCTAACCCGTGCTGTACCTACCCTGGGAGTGTTTGATGGGACAGTGTAGAGGGAGCTTTACTCTGTATCTAACCCATGCTGTACCTGCCCTGGGAGTGTTTGATCGGAAAGTGTAGAGGGAGATTTACTCTGTATCTAACCCATGCTGTACCTGCCCTGGGAGTTTTTGATGGGACAGTGTGGAGGGAGCTTTAATCTGTATCTAACCCGTGCTGTATCTGCCCTGGGAGTGTTTGATGGGACAGTGTAGAGGGATCTTTACTCTATATCTAACCCCGTGCTGTACCTGCACTCAGATTGTTTGATGGGACAGTGTAGAGGGAGCTTTACTCTGTATCTAACCCTGTGCTGTACCTGCCCTGGGAGCGTTTGATGGGACAGTGTGGAGGGAGCTTTACTCTGTATCTGACCCATGCTGTATCTGCCCTGGGAGTGTTTGATGGGACAGTGTAGAGGGAGCTTTACTCTGTATCTAACCCGTGCTGTACCTGCCCTGGGAGTGTTTGGTGGGGTAATGTAGAGGGAGCTTTACTCTGTATCTAACCCGTGCTGTACCTGCCCTGGGATTGGTTTATGGGACAGTGTAGAGGGAGCTTTACTCTGTATCTAACCTGTGCTGTACCTGCCCTCGAAGTGTTTGATGGGACAGTGTAGAGGGAGCTTTACTCTGTATCTAACCCGTGCTGTACCTGCCCTGGGAGTGTTTGATGGGACAGTGTAGAGGGAGCTTTACTCTGTATCTAACCCCGTGCTGTACCTGCCCTGGGAGGACAAATTCATGGAATGTATACAAGATAGTTTTCTGGATCAGTATGTTGAGGAACCAACTAGTGAACAGGCTATTTTAGATCTAGTATTGTGCAATGAGAAAGCGTTAATTAATAAACTTGCAGTAAAGGGACTGTCTCGGTGAGTAAAATCCAGCCCATTGTGTTTGTCTTCATGGAAGATGATGCAAAAAACCTCCAGGAAATAGTGGAAAACTATGGGCTGGATTTTACTCACTGAGTCGCATTGGGGGCAGGACTGCTGCCTTCCGGGTTTTGGTCCCACCCCCAGCGACGTCCGATGCACAGACGCTATTTTCCCCTGATTGGCCTTGTTAAGCCCGCCCTGCAGGCTTGCCGGCCAATTAAGGGAAAGCCAGTGTCAGATGATGTTTTCTTAAAGGCACATGAACCATAAATTTTTGACAGATGATTTGACAGTGTTTGACAGCATTGAGGTGCTGTCAAACACTGACACAGGTGAGCCCTTGCACCCCGGCTCTCCAGTGACTCTCTCCTTAGGATGAAACAGATGGCAGCTGCAGGTGAGGTTACAGAAGCGATCTGTCACTTCTCCCATTGAGGTGAAACCACACAAACACTTCAAAGCTTGTCACCTACAGAAAAATCTAAACACATTAAATATGACTTTCCCAACATTTCCTTACCTCTGATACTCACCAGTGTCCCATTGCATCCTTCACACCACTTCTGCAGCTGTCATCTGTACACCAACATTACAACAGACCCGCAGCACACCTCACTTACCCTGGCGGGGTTCCCCTACATCGGGAAGCCCGCAGCAGAAGTCTAAAAATTGGAAAAAGCCTCTCAACTGCCTGTTAATTACCTATAATCCTCTTCCCGCCGCTAGGAGTCAGGCCCCTGCGCAAATCGGGGACCCGACTCCCGGGAAGATTGTTTGGAGGTAGGTTGGGAGTGGGTTCGGGACCCGCACCCATTCTTTTTGACTTTCCCAGCAATCCCGCCTCCAAACCCGCCCCAAGGGTCTAGCGAGAAAGAGGAACTGAAAGAAATTAGTATTAGTAAAAAAATAGTACCGGAGAAATTAATGGGACTGAAAGCTAATAAATCCCCTGGACCTGATGGCCTACATTCTAGGGTTTTAAAAAAGGTGGCCATGGAGGTAGTGGATGCATTGGTTGTCATCTTCCAAAATTCCATAGATCTAGAAAGGTTCCTGCGGATTGGAAGGTGGCAAATGTAACGCCACTATTTAAGAAAGGACGGAGAGAGAAAACAGGGAACTACAGACCAGTTAGCTCGACATCAGTGTCGGGAAAATGCTAGAATCTATTATTAAGGACTTGGTAACAGGGCATTTAGAAAATAATAATAGGATTGGGCAGAGTCAACACGGATTTATGAAAGGGAAATTATGTTTGATGAATCTGTTAGAGTTTTTTGAGGTTGTAACGAGCAGAATAGATAAGGGGAAACCAGTGGATGTGGTGCACTTGGATTTACAGAAGGCATTCGATAAGGTGCCACAAAAGAGGTTATTCAGCAAAATTAGGGCTCATGGGATTGGGGGTAATATACTAGCATGGATTGAGGATTGGTTAACAGACAGAAAACAGAGAGTAGGAATAAACGGGTCATTTTCCGGTTATCTGTAACTAGTAGGGTACCGCAAGGATCAGTGCTTGGGCCTCAGCTATTCACAATCTACATCAATGATTTGGATGAGGGGACCAAATGTAATATATCCAAGTTTGCAAATGATACAAAGCTGGGTGGGAATGTAAATTGTGAGCAAAGAGGCTTCAAGGGGATATAGACAAGTTAAGTGAGTGGGCAAGATCGTGGCAAATGGAATATAATGTGGAGAAATGTGAAGTTATCCACTTTGATAGAAAAAATAAAAAAGCAGAGTATTTTTTAAATTGTGAGAGATTGGGAAATGTTGGTGTTCAGAGGGACCTGGGTGTCCCTGTACACAAATCACTGAAAGTTAACATGCAGGTACAGCAAGCAATCAGCAAAGCAAATGGAATGTTGGCCTTTATTTCAAGAGGATTTGAGTATTAGAGTAAAGACGTCTTACTGCAACTATAGAGGTCCCTGGTGAGACACCTGGAGTATTGTGTATAGTTTTGCTCTCCTTACCTAAGGAAGGATATACTTGCCATAGAGGGAGTGCAACGAAGGTTCACCAGACTGGTTCCTGGGATGGGGGGATTGTCCTATGAGGAGAGATTGAGTAGACTAGGCCTATATTCTCTAGAGTTTAGAAGAATGAGAGGTGATCTCATTGAAATATACAAAATTCTTACAGGACTTGACAGGGTAGATGCAGGGAGGATGTTTCCCCTGGCTGGGGAGTCTAGAACCAGGGGTCACAGTCTCAGAATAAGGGGTCGGCCATTTAGGACTGAGATGAGGAGAAACTTCTTCACTCAGATAACATAGAAACATAGAAGATAGGAGCAGGATTAGGCCATTCGGCCCCTCGAGCCTGCTCCGCCATTTAATGAGATCATGGCTGATCATCCAAATTCAGTACCCTGCCCCTGCTTTCTCCCCATATCCCTTGATCCCTTTAGCCTTAAGAAATATGTCTAACTCCTTCTTGAATATATTTAATGAATTGGCCTCAACTGCCTTCTGTGGTAGAGAATTCCACAGGTTCACCACTCTCTGGGAGAAGAAATTCCTCCTCATCTCTGTCCTAAATGGCTTACCCCTTATCCTTAGACTGTGACCCCTGGTTCTGGACTCCCCCGCCATCGGGAACATCCTTCCTGCATCTAGTCTGTCTAGTCCTGTTAGAATTTTATAAGTTTCAATGAGATCCCCTCTCATTCTTCTAAACTCCAGCGAATATAAGCCCAATCGACCCAATCTCTCCACATACGTCATTCCTGCCACCCCAGGTATCAGTCTGGTGAATCTTCGCTGCACTCCCTCTATGGCAAGAACATCCTTCCTCAGATAAGACGACCAAAACTGCACACAATACTCAAGGTGTGGTCTCACCAAGGCCCTGTACAACTGCAGCAAGACACCCTTGCTCCTGTACTCGAATCCTCTCGCTATGAAGGCCAACATACCATTTGCCTTCTTAACCGCCTGCTGCACCTGCATGCTTACCTTCAGTGACTGGTGCACAAGGACACCCAGGTCTCCACTTCCCCTTCTCCCAATCTATTGCCGTTCAGATAATAATCTGCCTTCCTGTTTTTGCCACCAAAGTGGATAACCTCGCATTTATCCACATTATACTGCATCTGCCATGCATCTGCCCAATCACCCAACCGGTCCAAATCATACTGGAGTTTCTCTGCATCCTCCTCACAGCACACACGCACAACCAGCTTTGTGTCGTCTGCAAACTTGGAGATATTACATCTAGTTCCCTCGTCTAGATCATTAATATATATTGTGAATAGCTGGGGTCTTAGCACCGATCCCTGCGGTACCCCACTAGTCACTGCCTGCCACTCGGAAAAAGACCCATTTATTCCAACTCTTTGCTTCCTGTCTGCCAACCAGTTCTCTATCCAAGTCAATACCTTACCCCCAATCCTATGTGCTTTAACTTTGCACGCTAATCTCTTATGCAGGACCTTATCAAAAGCCTTCTGAAAGTCCAAATGCACCACATCCACTGGTTCTCCCTTATCTATTCTACCAGTTACATCCTCAAAAAAGTCCAGTAGATTAGTCAAGCATGATTTACCTTTTGTAAATCCATGTTGACTTTGTCCGATCCTGTCACTGTTTTCCAAGTGCTCTGCTATTACATCTTTTATAATGGACTCTAGCATTTTCCCCACTACCGATGTCAGGCTATAATTCCCTGTTTTCTCTCTACCACCTTTTTTAAATAGTGGGGTTACATTAGCTACCCTCCAATCCATGGGAACTGTGCCAGAATCTATAGAATTTTGGAAGATGACCAGCAATGCATCTACTATTTCTGGGGCCACTTCCTTACATACCCGAGGATGTAGATCATCAGTCCCTGGGGATTTATCGGCCTTCAATCCCGTCAATTTCCCAAACACCATTTCCCTACAAATACTGATTTCATTCAGTTCCTCCCTCTTATTAGACCCTATGTCCCCCGACATCTCTGGGAGGTTATTTGTGTCCTCATTTGTGAAGACAGAACCAAAGTATGTATTTAATTGGTCAGCCATTTCTTTGTTCCCCATTATAAATTCCCCTGATTCTGACTGCAAAGGACCTATGCTTAACTTCACCAATCGTTTTCTCTTCACATATCTATAGAAGCTTTTACAGTCAGTTTTTATGTTCCCTGCAAGCTTACTCTCATACTCTATTTTCCCCCTCTTAATTAATCTTTTTGTCCTCCTTTGCTGAATCCTAAACTGCTCCCAATCCTCAGGTTTGCTGCATTTTCTGGTCAATTTATATGTCCTCTCCTTGGATCTTATGCTATCCCTAATTTCCCTTGTTAGCCACGGTTGCACCACCTTTTTTGTTTTATTTTTATGCCAGACAGGGATGAACAAATTCTGTAGTTCATCCATGCGATCTTTAAATGTTTGCCATTTCCGATCCACCGTCAACCCTTTAAGTAACATTCCCCAATCCATCCTAGCCAACTCGCGCCTCATACCATCATAGTTTCCTTTATTTAAATTCAGGACCCTAGTCTCTGAGTCAACTACATCACTCTCCATCTTAATGAAGAATTCTATCATATTATGATCGCTCATCCCCGACGAGCCTCGCACAACAAGATTGCTAATCAATCCTTTCTCATTACATAATACCCAGTCTAAGATGGCTTGATCTCTAGTTGGTTCCTCGACATATTGGTCCAGGAAACCATCCCGTATACACTCTAGGAATTCCTCCTCCACAGTATTGTTACTAATTTGGTTAGCCCAATCTATATGTAGATTAAAGTCACCCATGATAACTGCTGGTTGTAAATCTTTTAAATTCTCTACCCCAGAGGGCTGTGGAGGCTCAGTCATTGCGTATATTCAAGACAGAGATTGATAGATTTTTAGATATTAAGGGAATCAAGGGATATGGGGATAGTGCGGGAAGGTGGAGTTGAGGTCGATGATCAGCCATGATCTTATTGAATGGCAGAGCAGGCTTGAGGGGCCGAATGGCCGACTCCTGCTCCTATTTCTTATGTTCTTATGTCCTTGACGCGATAGTATAGTGGGAGCTTTACTCTGTAGCTAAAATGTGCTGTATCTGCCCTGGAGATGCTTGCTGAGGCAGCATTGAAGGAGGTTTACTTTTGCATCTAATCTGTTCTGTATCTGAGCTCATGTGTTAACTCCTGCCACTCTCTTCACATGTTGCTGTCTGCTGCAGTCCCACCAGCACAACCTGGGGATCATTCAATTGACAGCTGCACTGATACACATGTTTGAAGATATGGTTAGCAAAGCATATGGGACCTTGGGCTTCATAAATAGAGGTATTGAGTACAAAAGTAGAGAAGTTATGCTGAACCTTGATAAAGCGCAGGTTAGGGCACAACTGGGTCCAGTTCTAGTCACCACATTTTAGGAAGGATGTGAAGGCACTTGAGAGGGTGCAGAGGAGATTTACCAGAATGGTTCCGGGGATGGGGGATCTTAGCTACAAGGACAGGTTGGAGAAGCTGGATTTGTTTTCATTAGAGCAAAGAAGGTTGAGGGGTGATTTGATAGAGGTGTACAAGATTATGACGGGTTTGGATAGGCTAGACGGGGAAAGGCTGTTCCCACTAGTTGATGGTACAAGGACTAGGGGACACCGATTTAAGGTTTTGGGCAAGAGATACAGGGGGGATGTGAGGAAAAACTTTTTTACGCAGCGAGTGGTGAGGACCTGGAACTCGCTGCCGACGGAAGTGGTGGAGGCGGAGACACTCAATGTTTTCAAGGGGAGACTGGATTGACACTTGAGGGAAATAAACTTGCAGGGCTACGGGGATAGAGCGGGGGAATGGGACTGACTGGATTGCTCTACAGAGAGCTGGCACGGACTCGATGGGCCGAATGGCCTCCTTCTGTGCTGTTATGACTCTAACCACAGGGCAATCTAAAACATAAACAGGAAATGCTTACCGTACACAGCATGTCAGTGCACCTCCGCAGAGGGGGAAAAAAGGACAAGTTAAAGTTACAGGCAGGACCCCTCTTCAGAAATAATAGGCGGAAAATCCCTTGGTACCTGTTTCTGCTGTTGGAGCTAGACCCAAGGGGCTGAGGGAGGACTGAGGCTACAGAGCCACCGTTATCAAAGACAAATAATTGTGACTCGGTGATGCTGAACAGAAAACCAGACCCCACCCAAATTCCTGACTCCTCCCCTCCCCGCCCCCCAGCAGTCTCCTGGAGCTCAGTGGGCTACCATAGGACACTGAGAAGTAAGGAAAGGAATTTCAGATTGGGAGTGCGTTGCCCACACAATGTTCAGACTGCTCCTCCTACGTCTGTGCCTATTCCAGTGCCAATTGGTGACGGGAAAAAAAATCATGGACAAGTTCCGCAACTGAGGAACAGCTTGCATCCCATTCAACCAAACAATAATTCTGTTGGTATCACACACTTAAAGCGAAGCAGATGGAGGTTGACGTAAGAAAACTACTAGGCACTTGGTCTAAGCGTTAAACAAAGCTTTAATCAACTGTTTTACAACATGGAGGTCTAGTTGTGTCCTTCACTAGTTCCTGTTAAAGAATGTCCCGTGCAAGCTGGGCCCATGCCCGAGTATTTAGACTCTCCCTGGACAGCGCCACCAGCAGGCCGCCCAGTATTATTTCATAAGTCATTTCCACATGAATGACAAGATTCATGTCAGAGGTGTTGTTTTTAAAGGTGACCCATGGTGATCCTGCGATCGTGCAGTGGTTCCTGGGTTGTTGGTTTTTTTTGTCTCTTCATGCCATCTCCATGAAATCCACAAACTATTGCTTGGAAACAATGAGGCCTCCAAATGCTCATTAGAAGAGAACCCCTCGTGGAACCGGAGTGTGTGGGACCAGGTTGCCATAAAGGGTCAGCCTGTCACCTTTGGACCCCAGGTTCAAATCTAGCCCTGGCCGGGGGCGGGAATGAAAGCCTCATCAGGGCCGCCCCTGAAATGAGTTTGCAGCGGTCTCAGCCCAGTTCCCCTGTCGTTGGGGGCTGAGGCTTGTTCTTTGGGAGAGTGGGCAGGAAGGCTTTCCTCGATATCTAACCCATGGTGCTACACCCAGCTTGGAACAGCCTCATGCTGGCAATCAGTAGCCTGAAATGGAAAATGATCCACTCCCCCAGCACGAACACCAGTCCACCTTGGCGAGCACAAGTTTACAAATAAATGCAAAGCACTTTGACATGAATCTGTCGTTCATGACTTGTGAAATAATACTGAGTGGCCTGCGGGTGGCGCTGTCCAGGGAGAGTATAAATACTCGGGCACGGGCCCAGCTTGCTCAGGACATTCTTTAACAGGAACTAGTGAAGGACACAACTAGACCTCCATGTTGTAAAACAGTTAATTAAAGCTTTGTTTAACGCTTAGACCAAGTGCCTAGTAGTTCTCTTACGTCACACATGTTTCTTACTAAGCGGCAATATTTATGCAGATCTCAGCCATCCCTGTGGATTTGTTATAAACCTATATCTAATAATCACAACATTGTGTGCTCTGATGACTGTGACAACTGTGGATAGGTATTAAGTGTTTCAGAATGCCGTTAGGGGAATGGAAGTTGCGGAAGAGCTGAAGAATCCAGCTCCTCGCCTCATAGCGCTGTACTAAATTTGACAGCTTCATTTTTTCTCCGACAATGATTTACGTTCCTGATACAGCAGCAGCTCCCAGGGACTCCTATCATCTGTAACCTAATTCGCCAGCCGCCGGTTGTTGTCGCACCTCAGCAAGGACCGTTCCTTGATCCGAAGAGGCCTTCTCTTCTCTTGCCTCTTGCTGCCCTTCAGTACCGGGCCCAATTGCCCACTCTTTATGTTGTCAGCCCTGATGGCAAGTCATTCCAAATATGTCCGAGACAGTCCTCGCCCGATCCCCTTAGACTCATACAATTTCTACCGGGGTATCTGAGGACCCGTTGAAATGCTCCAAACATGGCTCAGTGGGTCACACTTCTTGCCTCTGAGTCAGAACAGTTGTGGGTTCATGTCCCACTCCAGGGACCTGAGCGCAAAAATACTAGGCTGTTACTTCCGTGCGGCATTGAGGGAGTGCTGCACTGTCGGAGGTGCCGTCTTTCAAACAAGACGTTAAACCGAGGCCCCGTCTACTCTCTCAGGTGGACATAAAAGATCCCACGGCACTATTTTGAAGAAGAGCAGGGGAGTTCTGCCCGGTGTCCTGGCCAATATTTATCTCTTAATCAACACTGAAACAGATTATCCGGTCATTATTTGTGGGAGCTTGCTGTGCGCAAATTGGCTGCCACGTTTCCTACATTACAACAGTGACTACACTTTCAAAAGTGCTTCATTGGCTGTAAAGCGCTTTGGGATGTCCTGAGTTATCTGAGGAAGGATGTTCTTGCCATGGAAGGAGTTCAGCGAAGATTCACAAAGCTGATACCTGGGATGGTAGGAATGACATATGAGGAGAGATTGGGTCGATTGGGCTTATACTCGCTGGAGTATAGAAGAATGAGAGGGGATCTCATCGAAACATATAAAATTCTGACAGGTCTGGACAAACTAGATGCAGCAAGAATGTTCCCGATGATCGGAGAGTCCAGAACCAGGGGTCATAATCTAAGGATAAGGGGTAAGCCATTTAGAACAGAAATGAGGAAGAATTTCTTCACCCAGAGAGTGGTGAACCTGTGGAATTCTCTACCACAGAAGTTAGTTGAGGCCAAGTCATTGAACATATTCAAGATTGAGTTAGATATATTTCATAAAGCTAAAGGTATCAAGGGATATGGGGAGAAGGCAGGTACAGGGTGCTGAGTTTGGATGATCAGCCATGATCTCATCGAATGGCGGAGCAGGCTCGAGGGGCCGAATGGCCTACTCCTGCTATATGTTTCTATGTTTCTATGAGTTCGTGAAAGGCGCTATAGAAATGCAAGTCTTTCTTCTTTAATTGCAGCTCCAGTTGAGATAAGTACAGGCCAGGAATAAAAGCTGGAACCTTCCTGGTCTGTGTGGCATGATAGCAACATTGGCGACTGAGCTGTGGGGTGGGACGTGTAGATCCAAAAATGTCAGTGATAATGAGTGGTTGCCTTTGAAATGGTGGGAGCAATCAAGCTTGGATCACTGAACAGGTAAATTGTAAGTAACTAGCTAGGAGTACTAGAGTAAAGCTTACAGAGGTGTGACGGGAGAGGCCAGTTTTTGCTTCCCAAAGGAGCTGGCGTGTCTTCCGAATCAACTCCCAGAGCAGCTACCGTACAAGTCAGATGCAGAGCAAAGTTGCTTCTACACCAATATGCCTTGATTCCAAGCCAAAAGAGCACATCCTACTTGCTAATGTAAGATTTCCTATTTTGCACAGCTGTAGTCTCTTGGCCTCTCTGAGTGAGGTTGACTGATGTAGGGTGTTTTTGCGTGCCCCGTGTTTCTATGACTCTCCCTTGAGTCGACCCGTGCATTAAAAGCTACCCGGTTTGGGTTGTTTCCCTTGGACAGCAGGAGCTTTTGCCAATAGTCCCTGCCTAGCCCGTCGATTAGCGGGTAATCCCACACAGGGAGAGAGAGACCAAGGCCAGATAGGTCTTCTCCTCTGCCCGATGCGCAGCGTCCCCAGCGGGATTACTGTGTAACCCGGCCGTGACCGGATGCCACCCGGTTGGTCTTCCGAATTATACCGCAAACCACAAGCCCCACAACCCCCAAGTTCGGACCCAAGGAGTTACTATGGATAGATTATAATTGACTCAGACGAAACTAAACGGTTCAGGTTGGTCAAAGATCGATTCCTTTTATTACACTCACAAAACGACAGCCCCTACTCCTCTCACTTACAGCATAATGAGTAGGTGACCGTGGACACTAGCTTATAACCTTAGACTAAAATACCCACCCTGTCGGTTACGTCGAACCAACCCCCTTCCCAGAATCTAAGCCTAGATAATGGAAAAAAAACCCTTCTAACTAAACCCCTCTCCCGGTTTGGTCAGAACCCACACTTTGAAGCCTCCTCACACACGCACACGTGTTAGCCTGCGTCATTGGACACTTGCAGTTCCTCAGCAGCGGGCGGTCCTGGGGATTTCTAGAGGTGTATGCTGGATATAATTACCAGCCCTTGTCGTTGATTCACGCGGTCCCGGGTCCGTTCGACTCCAGAGACAAAACCGTGCCTAACAAAGGCATGCGATGAGGCCTGGAGAGTTACGTTCAAGGCGGTAAGGCAAGGCACTCACTTCCGGCGTTCCTGGAGAGTTGACGGATGCGTAGCTACGCGGAGAACCCCGTTCCAGATGGTGGAGAAAAGCAAGCGCAAAATCCCCAAAGTTCAGCATATTTATACCTCGTATAATACACAAAACTGGCTGGGCGATTCCTAGTTACAATGGTCACAGAGACGCTAGTTGGTCTTCCTGGTGACGTCTCTGTCCTGGATTGGTCATCTTGATGAAAACAATGGTAGGCCATTACTGTAGATGAGCAGTTCTCGAAGTGCTAACTGTTTGTTAAGTTCCTGACTGCTCCTTCATTGAAAGAGTCCAGAGGTGTTACTTTTGGCCTGCAAACCTCATTGTCCATCCAGACATCCCGGCTCCATGGACAAAAGGTGTTTTTCCACAAATCACACAAGTTCGAATATGAAAAGGCCCCTGCCTTTCATGACGTCCGCGTTGAGACTGGTCCCATGGCAACCCAAAAGACAGACAGTTCCTGCTATCTTCACAGAAACCAAAAGTCAGTCCTTTTTTTAAAAAAGTGGAGAAGTCCAAACTCCATTTTAAAAGTCCAAAAATCCTTCAGGCCCATGCACCCACTGATGTTGGCACCGGCCAAACCCTACACTGATTTCATGTTTACTTCATGTCAATTGATGTTAACTATGGGACCCATGCCCACTAGGAACTATGATCTGGAGATGCCGGCGTTGGACTGGGGTGGACAAAAATGAGAAGTCGCACAACACCAGGTTATAGTCCAACAGATTTATTTAATTTTACAAGCTTTCGGAGCAGTTCGCTCCTTCGTCAGGTAAGTTTAGCAGTGAGAGAATCTCCCAGAATTCACAATTTAAACACAGACAAAATATATTCAAATCACTAGGAACTAGGTTTGGATCGCTCCAAGTGCTCCCGCGTGGAACCCTTACAGCCAACAGATAGCAGAAGCTTTCATCCGAGCAGGATGGGCGGGATTTGAGATCAAGTCCCAGAGGTGTGCCACCAGCCTCAGTTTTTGAAACGATTTCGTTTGCCTTTTCGCACGCCCGACATGAGGGCATAACACCCCGACCTGGCCCTGGGCCACCAAGCACCCTGATGC
The DNA here is from genome assembly GCA_030390025.1 of Squalus acanthias. Lineage (NCBI taxonomy): Eukaryota > Metazoa > Chordata > Chondrichthyes > Squaliformes > Squalidae > Squalus > Squalus acanthias. The sequence continues at coordinate 71,094,354 of CM059441.1, forward strand.
TGTGTATGCCTTGGTTTTGTTGGGGCCACTCAGGTCAGCCTGCTAACTGTTGCAAGAGAATTTGGTTGCAAATGTGAATCTGATTCTTGATCCTGCTCGTTCCTGTGTATTTTGTCCATTTAGCACCATCACCAGCAGGAAAGGACTCAGCTTCAGATTCCAGGTACCTAGGGGAGGGAGCCAGCCCATTCATGCATAGGGCATTGTTAGACCGTGGGCCTGCAGATCAGCTGCCCCACTATTAACACCTCGGACCTTGCTAGAGGGTGGGGGCTCCATTGGACTATTGGGCAGATTGGTGTCCATGGGTCAAGAACCTCAACCAGATCATTTCTTCCACTCTGGGATACCTTTCCTGTGTCATAAGTTGGCATGACAACGGAATCAGAGGCAGAAGCCTCTTCAACACGGTGGCATAGTGGTTAGCACTGTTGCCTCACAGCGCCAGGGACCCGGGTTCGAATCTGACCTCGGGTGACTGTCTGTGTGGAGTTTGCACATTCTCCCCGTGTCTGCGTGGGTTTCCTCCGGGTGCTCCGGTTTCCTCCCACAGTCCAAAAATGTGCGGGTTAGGTTGATTTGGCTATGATAAATTGACCCTTAGTGTTAGGGGGGGATTAAATATGTGGGGTTATGGGGATAGGATGGGATATGTTAGGGGGAATTAAATACGTGGGGTTACGGGGGTAGGGTGGGATATGTGTACTGTGGGGATTAAAGCAGGGACAGGGTACTGGATTTGAATGATCAGCCATGATCGTATTGAATGGTGGAGCAGGCTCGATGGGCCGAATGGCCTACTCCTGCTCCTAGATTCTATGTTACTATGTTTTAAGATGACCCCGGTGATTGCTGACAGCACAGATTGCTGGGTAGCAACAGATTTCTCAAACGCCCATCAACAAATCGTTGAACTGCCACCAACTGGGCTTGGTTGATGGTCCTCTCGCCTCTGTGTCAGGAGGTTGTGGACATAGCTTACATTGACACTCCAGTGCCGTACTGAGGGAGTGCTGCATGGTCAGAGGTGCTCTCCTTTGCATGAGGTATCAAACCAGGGTCCCGTCTGCCTGTTCTGTGGTTCCTGTGGATGTTAAATAAAGCATACCACTTGCTGGCCTGGCCAGCATTCCCCCCTCCACCTACACCGCCAGAAGCAGATGAATTGCTGGTTGTAAATTGACGGCCGTATTTGCCCCGAGAACAAAATTCACTGCACTTAAAAGTAATTGATTGTAAGTAGGCGCTGTATGATTGCAAGTCTTTCTAAGTATATGGGACAAGATTTCCAAGTGAGGACACTCGCTGGGAGAGAGAGCAGAGGAAGTGGTGCATCAATAGAAAGTGTGTGGCTGTGTTGCTCTCTGCACCATCCAGGACAAAGCAGTCCGCTTGATTGGCACCCCATCCACCACCTTAAACATTCACTCCCTCCACCACCGGCGTACCGTGGCTGCAGTGCGTACCATCTACAAGATGCACTGCAGCAACTTGCCAAGGCTTCTTCGGCAGCACCTCCCAAACCCGCGACCTCTTCCACCTAGAAGGACAAGGGCAGCAGGCGCATGGGAACACCACCACCTCCAAGTTCCCCTCCAAGCCGCACACCATCCTGACTTGGAAATATATCGGCCGTTCCTTCATCGTCGCTGGGTCAAAATCCTGGAACTCCTTCCCTAACAGCACTGTGGGAGCACTTTCACCACACGGACTGCAGCGGTTCAAGAAGGCGGCTCACCGCCACCTTCTCAAGGGCAACTAGGGATGGCCAATAAATGCTGGCCTTGCGATGCCCACATCCCATAAATGATTTTTTTTTAATGAGTAGCCAGCTTTCACTTACTGTCTGGGATCCACGCGTGGAGGGTAGCCACTAGAGTTAGACGCTGGAGGATACCTCAGACCTGCCCAGCAAGGGCTCAAAGGGAAACATCTTAAACCAATTTGGGCCCAGACTTTGGAAATGAATAACACATCGAGACATGCCCATCGAGAGATACCAGTCCAGGAAAAGATTTCCTGCCTCAATTTTGCAATCAGGTGATCCTATATAAGTTCTGAATAAGCAGGATTTGCCAGTAAGCTGTCAGTGCGTCCCACCTGTGATGTTTCACCATTGTAACCCTGATCTGGTGACAAACTGAGAGAGTTGTCACTGTACAGAGACCGGTGACACCCTGCGCTGGCATATTTCATTCGCTCCGCAGGGCCAGACCTGAACTACCCGTAGACAGCTCCGCATTAAATATTCATCAAACTGAGCCTATTATTTTTCTACCACTGAGTTTTGGGAAATTGAACAGGTTTCCCATTGTTGTTTGAAGCTTGACAATTGAGTTGAATTGACAATTCCCCCCCTTCTAAGGTATCATGGCTATTTGTGGGATCTTGCTGTGTGCAAATTGCCTGCCACATCTATCTGCATGACAACGCTGACAGCACTTCATTATTACATCATTGGCTGTGAAGCACTTTGGGGCGTGTTGAGGTTGTAAAAATCGCTGTATGAAGGTCTTTCTCTATTCTTTCTAATTTTCACAAAATGATTGGAGTATAAGAATAAAGAAGTCTCACTGCAATTATACAGGGCCTTGGTGAGACCACACCTGGAGTACTGTGTACAGTTTTGGTCTCCCTTACCTAAGGAAGGATATACTTGCCTTAGAGGGAGTGCAACAAAGGTTCAATAGACTGATTCCTGGGATGGGGGGATTGTCCTATGAGGAGAGGTTGAGTAGACGAGGCCTATATTCCCTAGAATTTAGAAGAATGAGAGGCGATCTCATTGAAACATATAAAATTGTTAAGGGGCTTGACAGGGTAGATGCTGAGAGGCTGTTTCACCTGTATGGGGAGTCTTTGGAATTCTCTGCCCCCGAAGATCAGCCATGATCTCATTGAATGGTGGAGCAGGCTCGAAGGGCCGAATGGCCTACTCCTGCTCCTAGTTCTTATGTTCTTATGTTCTTAAGGCTGTGGATGCTCAATCGTTGAGTATATTCAACACAGAGATCGATAGATTTTTGGACTCTAGGGGAATCAAGGGATATGGAGATCGGGCGGGGAAGTGGAGTTGAGGTCAAAGATCAGCCATGATCTTACTGAATGTCCGACTCCTGCTCCTTATGTTCTTATGTTTTCCTCTCCTACTGAAGATGCTGACACTTGCTCTGGTACTGTTCCTCGGGTACCTCGAGCAAGTGGTTATACTTCATGCCTAAGCCAAGGCAGTGAGTGCTTGCAGGCATTTCCCCTATAGAAGTCATTATAGCTGAGCCAATTTGGCCAGGCAAGCCATCACTGCCCTGTGAATACTCAATTTCATGATTGTTTCATTGGGAGCTGTCTGTAAGTGCCCTGCAACCCGGCCCCTTTGTTATGACTCTTCCCTGCCCAGCACTGTTGAGAAATTCCATACTTTGCCCATGGAAATTTGGGCCTTTCACTTTGGTCAGAGAGAATTTAAATCAATCGATTTGTGTCTTCACTTCACATTGCCTTGCCCTTCCCATACCGTTAAAATTTCCTTATGTATCCCAATTAAATAATGCCATCCCTCAGCCTAATTTTATACCAACTTATATCACACAGCAGCCAGCTGGGGAGTCCCAGAAATAACCATACCTGTTAAACATAAGAACATAAGAACATAAGAAATAGGAGCAGGAGTAGGCCAATCGGCCCCTCGAGCCTGCTCCGCCATTCAATAAGATCATGGCTGATCTGATCCTAACCTCAAATCTAAAGAACACAAGAAGTAGGAGCAGGACCAGGCCACTCGGCCCCTGGGCCCGCTCCGCCACCCACAGGGCCTTGACTGATCCGAACTCAGCCTCATGTCCAATTTCCTGCCCGCTCCCCGTAACCCCTAATTCCCTTTACTTCTAGGAAACTGTCTATTTCTGTTTTAAATTTATTTAATGATGTAGCTTCCACAGCTTCCTGGGGCAGCAAATTCCACAGACCTACTACCCTCTGAGTGAAGAAGTTTCTCCTCATCTCAGTTTTGAAAGAGCAGCCCCTTATTCTAAGATTATGCCCCCTAGTTCTAGTTTCACCCATCCTTGGGAACATCCTTACCGCGTCCACCCGATCAAGCCCCTTCACAATCTTATATGTTTCAATAAGATCGCCTCTCATTCTTCTGAACTCCAATGAGTAGAGTCCCAATCTACTCAACCTCTCCTCATATGTCCACCCCCTCATCCCCGGGATTAACCGAGTGAACCTTCTTTGTACTGCCTCGAGAGCAAGTATGTCTTTTCTTAAGCATGTGGCACTTTCAGAGACCAAAACCCATTTCCAGATTTGCCGCTCACTCGCATTCGTCCTCGCTCTTTCTGTATTGATCAGCGTCTCTTTCTAGTTTGCTGTCTTTCTCCCTCCTTGTCTCTCAGTCGTGGCTGCACTCCAGCTCTCCTGCTTGGTCTCTGTCTCTGTCTCTGTCTGTCTCTCTTTTCCTATCTGCCTCGATCTCTCTTTCTCCATCTCTTTGTTTCTTTGTCTACCTCTGCCTTTTTATTCCATTCCAGCGCACTCCTGGCCCGCCTCCCACGTTCTACCCTCCGTAAACGTGAGGTCATCCATAACTCTGTGACCCGTGTCCTAACCCGCACTAAGTCCCAGTCACCCATCATCCCAGTGCTCGCTGACCTGCATTGGCTCCCGGTTAAGCCGATTTTAAAATTCTCATCCTTGTTTTCAAATCCCTCCATGGCCTCGCCCCCCTCCCTAGCTCTGTAATCTCCTCCAGCCCCACAACCCTCCGAGATCTCTGCACTCATCTAATTCTGGCCTCTTCAGCATCCCTTGTTGAGATTAGCCAATTTGTTGATATTAGCTTATCTCTGGTCTTTCAGATAATCAGGATCGACTGCAAACCAATATGGTGGGAATATTGTGTTTAATCAGAGTTTAAGACGGAATATAACACACTAGTTATACAGCAAAAACATTGGACCGTGACCAGCAGCTGGTACCGGTCCCGATCGGACAGATGGCTGGCGTGCGTGAATAGTTCTCCGGCTTACGGCCTTTCTCCCTCTCATCTAGAAACTCCAGAAATGGGTTGAGTCCGCTCCCAGAAGAGTGTTAGGCCAGCCCCACTCTTATACGGCTCTCCCTTCCACCGTCTGTGCTAAGGGCTTTTCAGGTCTTTCTCTTATACCCTTTTTTAGGGGTGGGCCTGATGTAAAATATGGACAGGACCATTTAACCTACAGACGTCTGAAGGCTGAGGTCCAACAAAAAACTCGCGACCTAAAGAACAGATGGTGGGTGGAGAAAGCGCAGGAGATCCAGCAGCTAGCCGACAACCACGACGTGCGTGGATTCTTTAGCGCAGTCAAGACAGCCTACGGCCCAAGCACCCAAGGTCCTACCCTACCGCGGGCCAAGAACGGAGAGGTACTCATCAAGGACAGAGAGGCAGTCAGTGACCGCTGGAAGGAGCACTTCGAAGATCTCCTGAACCAAGCCTCTGTCTTCGACGTGAGTGTCCTCAACTCCATCCCACAGCATGCTACCCACCACCACCTCAGCACAACCCCAGCCCGGCATGAGGTTGAAAAGGTCATCGGACAACTGAAGAACAACAAGGCCTCAGGAGCAGATGGAATCCCTGCTGAGGTGCTAAAACATGGCGGAGAAGCACTACTGGTACAAATTCATGAACTCATTTCTCTTATTTGAAAGGAGGACAGTATGCCAGGGGATCTCAGAGTTGCCGTAATTGTGGCCATCTTCAAGAAAGGTGACAAGTCCGATTGCGGTAATTACAGAGGAGTCTCCCTGTTGTCTGCCACAGGGAAAGTCATCGCAAGAATCCTCCTCAATCGCCTTCTCCCAGTGGCTGAAGAGGTCCTCCCAGAGTCGCAATGCGGATTCCGCCCACTAAGGGGCACAATGGACATGATCTTCACCGTGCGTCAACTACAAGAGAAATGCAGGGAACAGCACCAACCGCTGTACATGGCCTTCTTTGACCTCGCAAAGGCCTTCGACACCATCAATCGTGAGGGATTATGGAGTGTCCTCCTCAAATTCGGCTGCCCTCAAACATTTGTCACCATCCTCTGCCTGCTTCACGATGACATGCAAACCGTGATCCTGACCAACGGATCCACCACAGACCCAATTCAAGTACGGATCGGGGTCAAGCAAGGCTGTGTCATCGCACCAACGCTCTTCTCGATCTTCCTGGCTACAACGCTCCATCTCACCCTCAGTAAGCTCCCCGCTGGAGTGGAGCTAATCTACAGAACAAACGGGAAACTGTTCAACCTCCATTGCCTCCAGTCCAGATCCAAGGTCGTCCCATCCTCTGTCATCGAATTACAATATGCAGACGATGCTTGCGTCTGCACACACTCTGAGGTCGAACTCCAAACCATCGTCAACACCTTCACCGAAGCATACGAGAGCATGGGCCTTACACTAAACATCCGTAAGACAAAAGTCCTCTACCAACCTGCCCAGCCACACAGTACTGCTCCCCGATTATCAAAATCCATGACGAGGCCTTGGACAACGTGGACCACTTTTCATACCTCGGGAGCCTACTGTCAACAAGGGCAGACGTCGATGACGAAGTCCAACACCGCCTTCAGTGTGCCAGTGCAGCCTTCGGTCGCATGAGGAAGAGAGTGTTTGAAGACCAGGACATCAAACCCAGCCTCATGGTCTACAGAGCAGTAGTGATACCCGCCCTCCTGTATGCTTCAGAGACATGGACCATGTACAGCAGGCACCTCAAAGCACTGGAGAGGTAGCACCAGCGCTGCCTCCACAAGATCCTGCAAGTCTATTGGCAGGATAGGCACACCGTCAGTGTTCTCGCTCAGGCCAACATCCCCAGCATCGAAGCTTTGACCACGCTCGATCAGCTCCGATGGACGGGTCACATTGTCCGCATACCCGATACGAGACTCCCAAAACAAACACTCTACTCAGAGCTCCAACACGGCAAGAGAGCCCCAGGTGGGCAGAGGAAACGCTTCAAGGACACCCTCAAAGCCGCCTTGAAAAAGTGCAACATCCCCACCGACACCTGGGAATCCCTGGCCCAAGACCGCACAAAGTGGAGGAGAAGCATCCGGGAAGGCGCCGAACACCTCGAGTCTCTTCGCCAGGAGCAAGCGGAAGCCAAGCTCAAACAGCGCAAGGAGCGCACGTCAACCCAAGCACCCCACCCACCCGCCCCTTCAACCACCGTCTGCCCCACCTGTGACAGAGACTGTAGGTCCCGCATTGGACTCATCAGTCACCTGAGAACTCATTTTTAGTGTGGAAGCAAGTCATCCTCGGTTCCGAGAGACTGCCTAAGAAGATAAGAAGAAGGGCTCTCCTAAAAACTCAGTGCCCAATGGCACATCGAGTGCTTTGTCTCAATTCTTAGGTGAAGGCCCTCCCTCAAAGGGGTCTCATGTCCTTTGCCAATTTATCTTTCTTGTTTTTATATTTTGAAGGTTCCTCCATTGGAATTCGTCCTATCTCTCTTTGTCCCTAACCTCCCTGGCACAGCCAGTACAAGGCCTGACCTCTTACCCTCTCCATCAAGGGGCCCACTTCAGTGTTGTCTCGCTCATCCTGCCGTTATCCAAACTATCTCCCTTTAATCTAACAGACTGTTCCATCCTGAGATGGATACCAAGGGCTAGATTTTGTGAATGGAGACGTGCTGGGGGCAGGAACTGCTGCTTGTCGGGTCTAAGTCCCGCCTCCATCATGTTCTGGCCAACCAGCGGGATTTTCCCCTGATTGACCTTGTTAAGCCTGCCCAGCGGGCTCAGCAGGCCAATTAGGGGGAAGTCACTGACAGAACACGTCAACGTCTGACGTGCCATCTGTCAAGATTTCTTAAAAGAAGAAATGTCAGCGTTTGACGGCTCTGTGAAGCTGTCAAACACTGACATTCTGTGTAGTTTGATGAGGCCTTGTGTTCAGGACTCATCAAACCTTTCAACTTTGTAGAAAGCAGATGACTGTTGGTTCGGAGGATCCAACAGCCAGTCTGTGAAATCTACAACGAAGATGTCGGGACTCCGGAACCACCGCGGCTGAAGGCTGTAGGCAGAAACAAAGGTAAGTGAACATTTTCTAACACTTAGCACTCACCTTACATACTTACCACTCCACACTTGCACCCATCACTCACCTCTACATCTTACTTCCAGGTGCCTCCGACCCCCGCAGACCTCCTACTCGACTCCTCCAACCCGGCGGGGTTCTCCGAGGTCGGGAAGCCTTCACCTGAAAAGGTAAAATGGGACTAATCCTTTTTTCTGCCTGTTCACTACCTGTGAACAGGCAGTTAAAAGGATTTAATCCTTTTCCCGCCTCGAGGAGATGGGACCCAAAGCAGGACATCTTCCCGCCTCCTGGCAAAAGGGCACGGAGGCGGGTTGGGGGCGGGTTTGCCACCCGCCCCCACTTTCTGCAACTTTACCGGCAGTCCCGCCTCCATACCCGCCTCCTCGGGGCTGACAAAATCCAGCCCCTTACCTCCCCTAAATTCCTTTAATTCTATGTCTTTTGTACTAATTAACTTTTAATTATCTTCGCAAGCAGTTCTATTAAGCAAACTCTGATTCCTCCCTCAGTATTATAACATGGTTATTAGCAATGATAGAAGAAACGTAGGCATTGGGCCTTAGTTGGTCAAATTAGAGATACATAAACAAAATTGAAATCCTAACTGGAGAACAGCAGATAGCGAGCTTGAAAGCAAGATTATTTATGACCGTCACAGTACAGAATGCTATCACATCCGCAGAGAACCAAAACACAAACAGATTCTAAGCATCTATCCAGTTATTCTAATACTAATCCGAAGAGATTTTTTGTCTCTAGTTCTAATACCATCATGTAAACACAGCGTTATTCGCGTCACAATTTTATCCGCATAACCATATACATTTTGGACACCCCTGATTTTTAACATAGTCCCCGCCTTGAGAGGGAGAAAACTCTATTTCAACCTCTCACTTTCGATTTTGCATACATCGTGCCAGCTCTAAATTGTTAGTTCGACGGTTCAATTGGAGGGTTAGATGTTTCAAATAACAAGACATCATAATAAGGACTGGTAAGACCAGACCCTGGGCAACGACTAGGCCTGCTGATATCATCCGTGCCCAGGGATGCTGGCTGGCATTATAGGCTACTCCCCACCACTCGTGGCCCCCTAATTTACTTATTGCTCTCTCAACTTGGGCGTTAGTCAGTAGGGAGACTCAGAAATGAAGATTTCCCCATCTCTTACAATCCACTCCTTTGAGGGGGAGGAGCGACCTCCGAACCCTTTTTCAAATTCAATTCACTGTTCCGGTGTTCCAATTCTGCCCCGCCTGGGGTATCCTCTGTTTCTTCTATCTCTCCTGATCTTACCCCGCCTGGGGTCGCCTCTCCGTTGCTTCGGATCTTCTCTTTCGGTATGCTCAATTAATTTGTTGGTGCTGGTTAGTCATAGGCATGAGTACACAATTGGCTTATGCATCAAAGTCTTACTACTCGGGGTACATATATCAAATACACTATCATTACAAGTTGGAGAACTACCAGAGCGTGTGAAATAATACGAATCGAAGGGAGTGCTGATATATTAAGCCCAATATCCCACCAGTGTGAATCGTCCCCTATGCTGTCAATTTCAATATCGCTGTCAATTTCACGATCTATTCTCCAAAACATAAAATGCTTTAGGGAAGAGTACAGTCACATCACGAGCTCAGTGAAACCCTCAAGGGGAATGTCGTACCCGAATTGTGCCACATAATTGTGCCGCTCATACTTAAGTGTCTCAGTTACTGCCAGTTACACTTGAGCAAAGGTTTTGATATTGAGTAAAACGTGTTGGTTGATGGGACAGGTCCTGTTAGACCCGTAAAGCATGGTAGTTGCGGTAGTAGTGACACAGGAGGCACCACCATAACCACCTCATACTGGATTCGTACTGGTTTTTCCCACCCTCTGTTACCCACAAAACACGATTCTTACAGTCACAGTTAAATTCAGTCTTACAATCACTTCAAACGACATTACAGTTTAACATTTAATCAACAAGTCATGGACTTAAAAGATTCTCCAGATCTCTTTTACTCATATCCATCTTGGGGATAATTCTGGCTAAACATGATTTCTCCTTAGCCCTCAATTGTCCCAATCCAAATTCCATGTAACTCTTCACTTCAACTGCAATTTCATTCCCTCTAACTGTGTTTAACTCTATTCTGATTGTTTCATTACTCAGATAGTTTCTCGATGGAGTATGTGTCAATGCTTAAAAGTTGTCTCACTCTCCAAAGCCACGTTGACCATTTCATGTCTTGCTGTTGGCAAGTAACTGAGCATGTCTGAGACCCGTTCTTCAGTGCAGATTCACCATGCATTTCCGGATGGTAATTGCTTCATATGTAACAAATCACATTTGCACATCCCAACATCAAGCCATTCTCGGGCTTTCCGGTGATCTTATCAAAAGATTGTCTGGAGATCTTTGCTCATCTTCCACCACATGGTCCCGATGTCTCGGGTAGTGGCCAGACTATCAAATTCAGTTTTCTTAAAAAGTTCATTATAGGCAGGGACACAAATGTCTCCAAGCGAAAGCTATCAATTTACTATTCTTAACTACACTTTCCTGACTTTCACTAGAAAGTTAGGAAAATTCCCATTTGGTGGTGTAATTTTCCTGTTTCAATCTTACGCCCTCAATCACTTCCTCTCTCCATTTTACACAGCCCCTTAATTACCATTCATATCTCATTCATGAGCCCTGAAGGAACCTTACTGTCCAGTACAATATTAAAGGTAGAAAACATAGATCAAACGTTCCCACTTGGTCCAAGTTATTAACACACACTTTTTTAAAATTCTTTATAACCCACTATATTGTGCCTGAGTCCATTTTGTCATTTCAAACTTATCCCAAAATCCAAACAGCAGTATTGTTGGACTGACAGGTTTTGTCAATGTTCAATTTCTTATTTCTCCAAATACATAGAAACATAGAAGATAGGAGCAGGAGTAGGCCATTCGGCCCCTCGAGCCTGCTCCGCCATTCGATGAGATCATGGCTGATCATCCAAACTCAGTACCCTGTACCTGCCTTCTCCCCATATCCCTTGATACCTTTAGCTTTAAGAAATATATCTAACTCATTCTTGAATATATTTAACGACTTGGTCTCAACTGCCTTGTGTGGTAGAGAATTCCACAGGTTCACCACTCTCTGGGTGAAGAAATTCTTCGTCATTTCTGTCCTAAATGGCTTACCCCTTATCCTTTCTTCCTTGGTACCCAGCAATTGGCCGGATCCACCTAAACCGCTCTCAACCAGTTTATTTTAATAAGAATTTAATTATCCCCTTTAACTTCAGGTAGATTTTCGCTTCTCATGTGCTTATCTTATCAGCTCCAGTTTCAGAAAGAAGTGATTCCCAGGCTAGGTGGTTTACATGGTGTTTTAACATTAGAGACAGAAGTGCTGCAATTAGTTTGCAAGGTAACTTCCATATAACAAAAGAAAGCAGAGGATCCATTGTGGCTCTGCTTAAGAGCCCAAAGGGTTAATTCGTCAAATCATAATTTTCCTTCTCTCACTGTGGGGAAATATTCACTTAAAATTAAGAAACTTAAATTTAATCATGTCAATATCTAAATTTCATTCAACAATACTAAAGTTGTTGCTTGATGAACTTAAACAGCTGTCAGTGGAAAGGGTTAACTCCGTTGCAGGTTTGTAAAAAGGCAGGGCAAATATTGTCAGGCGCACGCAATTGCGTCACTTCACGTAAATTTAAAAAAAACTTTCCCGATCAAAAAAGACAGTTTGGTTTTCACAATTTAATAGGTTAGTTAACTTTAATAGTTCCAATTTAATTCAGACCAATATTGTATCAACGATACAAAACAGATACAAAAAAACAAAATAGCACATGCTTGCAGGAAACAGTAAATTACATTATATTTCTTATTGTCCTTTCTTCAGATGCCTTTCCAAATGACTGTAAAAACACTGAATATAACTGGAGAAAAAATTGGTTTTTTCACATTCAAACAAATCAAATACCTAGCACAAAGGAAGATGGTTGTGGTGATTGAAGGTCAATCATCACAGACCCAGGACATCGCTGCAGGAGTTCCTCAGGGCAGTGTCCTAGGCCCAACCATCTTCAGCTGCTTCATCAATGACCTTCCCTACAATATAAGGTCAGAAATGGGGATGTTCGCTGATGACTGCACAGTGTTCAGCGCCATTTCCAACTCCACAGATAATGAAGCAGTCCATGCCCGCATGCAACAAGACCTGGACGACGTTCAGGCTTGGGCTGCTAAGTGGCAGGTAACATTCGCGCCACAGAAGTACCAGGCAATAACTATTTCGAACAAGCGAGAGTCTAACCACCTCCCCTTGACATTCAATGGCATTACCATCGCCGAATCCCCCACTATCAACCTCCTGGGGGTCACCATTAACCAGAAACTTAACTGGACCAGCCACATAAATACTGTGGCAACAAGAGCAGGTCAGAGGCTGGGTATTCTGCGGCAAGTGTATCGCCTCCTGACTCCCCAGAGCCTTTCCACCATCTACAAGGCACAAGTCAGGAGTGTGATGGAATACTCTCCACTTGCCTGGATGAGTGCAGCTCCAACAACACTCAAGAAGCTCGACACCATCCAAGACAAAGCAGCCCGCTTGACTGGCACCCCATCCACCACCTTAAACATTCACTCCCTCCACCACCAGCGTACCGTGGCTGCAGTGTGTACCATCTACAAGATGCACTGCAGCAACTCACCAAGGCTTCTTCGGCAGCACCTCCCAAACCCGCGACCTCTTCCACCTAGAAGGACAAGGGCAGCAGGCGCACGGGAACACCACCACCTCCAAGTTCCCCTCCAAGTCACACACCATCCTGACTTAGAAATATATCGCCGTTCCTTCATCGTCGCTGGGTCAAAATCCTGGAACTCCCTCCCTAACAGCACTGTGGGAGCACCTTCACCACACGGACTGCAGCGGTTCAAGAAGGCTGCTCACCACCACCTTCTCAAGGGGCAACTAGGGATGGGCAATAAATGCTGGCCTTGCCAGCGACACCTTGATCCCATAGCAACCGCGACTCCAAGGTTAAATCTTAGACTGAAACTTAATCTTTTGTTAAACAAATTTTTTGTTTTCCTCAGCTTTTAGCTTCGAAACATTCATACGGGCTTTTTTTTTATAAAAGGGACACTACACTGAAAGTAGAAAAGGGACAGAATCTTTCCTTTTCTCCTTTCTTTATTTCATCATAGACTAATTTATTTTCAGATGGGTTAGCATGCGTTTAGATCTTTTTCCCTCTCTATCTCCCACTCTCTCTCTCTTCTGCTCTTTATGCTTCTCCTGTCTCCTGACTTTAAGGGGAAAAATTCAGTTGGTTGCGCCTCCCGTTAGCGCCTTAAGAGGGTGGCGATGTTTGCGCCGCTCACAAAACTAACTAGACATTTTGCGGCGGCGCTAAACACTACCGCCACGATCTCCTGCGCCGGCAGATCATGACGTCAGTCGAGTGCGCAACGCCCCGGTAGCGCCCCGGAGCGGATATTGAGTGGCGCCCCCTGCCTTACCGCCTGCCGCTAGCAATGACAGGTTGAGGGGAGCGTTTTACAGTCAGGAAGGGACTGGGGGAGCGCTATTTAAAGGCGACTGCTTCCTGCCTTTTTTTGTTGGCGACATTTTTGAACCACGCATTCTGAGAGAGAGAGAGAGAGAGAGACTTATGGAGAGATTCAACGCTGTGTGAAGGAGTTTTGGGTACTGAGCAGCACTTTGTAGGTTCATTTTGATTTGCCCTTCCTTGTATCGATTTAGAAGAGACTGTGGGGGCTGCAGTCTGAGCTCTTTCCCTGGGTCTGTCCATTGTTCTTTCCAGCAGATTTGATGTACAGGTCTCTCCAGGCCGAGATTCAACGCTGCAATGAGCAGGATGTGGATAGAAAGCAAGATCAACCCTCCCCTTTAAGAACTGGCCGGGGCCATTGTGTCTGTGTTCCACTGCTGACTGACATCACATGAGCTTCGTCAGCGCTCTGAGTTAGCGCCTCGCTCCTCGGCCTTTGCGCCTTAAGACAGATGTGTAGTGCCTGATTTAGCGCTCCAATCACCTCCAGGGGCGATAAAAGTCAAGTTTGCAGTCAGAGGCGATAATTAGCGCCAGGCGCTAATCTTTGTGCCCGGCCGATAATTGCGCCCCAAACAGGGCGATACTGAATTTTTCCCCCTAAGTCTCTTCACGTGGGATATCTCGTCCAAGTGCTTGGAGTACTACATCCGTCCTTTTGGGCGACTCCGATAACCTCTTGGGCCCTGTGGACCCCTCATTTCTCTGGGAGACTGTTCGCGACTTTATCTCTTATATTAAACACCTGCCATTTTGTATTAGGTTTCAGTGGCGAATCACACCCCCATACGAGATTTTCCGACCCAGACATCCCGTCGGGCGCCTTGTACTGACGTTATAGACCGAGTCCATCTTTAACCATCTTTCCACAATAACCCTTTGCCGTCCTGCCGCGGTCGCCACTGTTAGCTTGTAGAGGTTACCAATCTCTTTCAAATGATCAGGATCGACTGCAAACCAATATGGTGGGAATATTGTGTTTAATCAGAGTTTAAGACGGAATATAGCACACTAGTTATACAGCAAAAACATACAACCGTGAGAAGCAGCTGCTGCCGGTCCCGATCGGACGGACGGCTGGCGTGCGCGAACAGTTCTGGGGCTTACGGCCTTTCTCCCTCTCATTTAGAAACTCCAGAAATGGGTTGAGTCTGCTCCCAGAAGAGTGTTAGACCTGCCCCACTCTTATACAGCTCTCCCTTCCACCGTCTGTGCTAAGGGCATTTCAGGTCTTTCTCTGACGTAAAATATGGACAGGACCATTTAACCTGTAAAGGCCCTTCCTATAAACTCAGTGCCCAATGGCACGTCAGGTTCTTTGTCTCAATTCTTAGGTGAAGGCCTTCCCTCAAAGGGGTCTCATGTCCTTTGCCAATTTATCTTTCTTGTTTTTTTCATTTTGTTGGTTCCTCCATTGGAATTCGTCCTATCTCTCTTTGTCCCTATCCTTCCTGGCACAGCCAGTACAAGGCCTGACCTCGTACCCTCTCCGTCAAGGGGCCCACGTCAGCGTTGTCTTGCTCATCCTGCTGTTATCCAAACTATCTCCCTTTAATCTTCATGATGCGGAGATGCCGGTGTTGGACTGGGGTGGACAAAAATGAGAAGTCGCACAACACCAGGTTATAGTCCAACAGTAATTTCAAATAAAACTGTTGGACTATAACCTGGTGTTGTGCGACTTCTCATTTTTGTCCCTTTAATCTAACAGACTGATGCATCCTGAGATGGATACCTTAACTCCCCTAAATGTCTTTTATACTAATTAACTTTTAATTATCTTCGCAAGCAGTTCTATTAAGCTAACTCTGATTCCTCCCTCAGTATTATAACATGGTTATTAGCAATGATAGAAGAAACGTGGGCATTGGGCCTTAGTTGATCAAATTAGAGATACATAAACAAGGATGAAATCCTAACTGGAGAACAGCAGATAGCTAGCTTGAAAGCAAGATTATTTATGGCCGTCACAGTACAGAATGCTATAACATCCGCAGAGAACCAAAACACAAACAGATTCTAAGCATCTATCCAGTTATTCTAATACTAATCCGAAGAGATTTTTGACTCCAGTTCTAATACCATCATGTAAACACAGCGTTATTCGCGTCACAATTTTATCCGCATAACCATACACATTTTGGACACCCCTGATTTCTAACACCCTGATTATAATCGCTCCACCATTGGCGGCCGTGCCGTCAGCTGCCTGGGCCCTAAGCTCTGGAATTCCCTCCCTAAACCTCTCCGCCTCTCCACCTCTCTCTCCTCCTTTAAGACGCTCCTTAAAACCTACCTCTTTGACCAAGCTTTTGGTCACCTGCCCTTATATCTCCTAATGTGGCTCAGTTTCAAATTTTATTTGATATTCGCTCCTGTGAAGCGCCTTGGGAGGTTTGACTGCATTAAAGGCGCTGTATAAATTCAAGTTGTTGTTGTTGTCTGCCTCTCTATCTCTTTATCACTGTTGTTGTCTGTCGATTTTGGTTTTTTTTTGCCTCTTTCTCTGTGCCACTTGCAAATGCCAGCGACTCAGGTGTCTGCTGCAACTGGGCGTCAGAAGATCAAGCATACGTCTTCACGCCTGCTCCTGAGTCTCTTCAGTTTCCACTTCACAGCGAAGGATATGGGTTACATTTCTCCATATAATGGTGAGATGACAGGGAGCACTGGAATGATGAATGAATGGCACCACATACACTTTAGGCTTGACTTCGTGTGCTGATAGGATTTGGTGGAAATAAAATTCACTTGTTTGATTCACAGAGCAATGACTCAGACATAACACAGTATTTTGCTGTATAAAGAATGAAAGAAATACTAGCATTTATATAAAGCATTTAGTGATGTTGATTGAGGGATTGAGACTGACACTCCGGGGGCAGTGCTGAGGGAGTTGCTGCACTGTCGGAGGTGCCGTCTTTCGGATGAGAGGTTAAATCGAGGCCCCATCTGCCCTCTCAGGTGGACATGGCACTATTTCGAAGAAGAGCAGGGGTAGTTCTCCCCGGTGTCCTGGCCAATATTTATCCCTCAATCAACGTAACAAGATCTGGTCATTATCACATTGCTGTTTGTGGGAGCTTGCTGTGCGCAAATTGGCTGCCGTGTTTCCTACATTACAACAGCGACTACACTTCAAAAAGTACTTCATTGGCTGTGAAGCGATTTGGGACGTCCTGAAGTCGTGAAAGGCGCTATAGAAATGCAAGTCTTTCTTTTTTTTTAACCACGTTGTTGGATTGGAGTCTGACTCATTTTGTATCTGATCTGCGAGTACTTTGGTCGCGATTTTGCTGACCTTGGCAGGTCCGTGGCGGACGACGTCGGTGGCGGGTCGTGACCCCGCTGCTGGCTCCATCCCGCTCTGTGAAATGAATTTCCCCTGATTGGGCTTGTTAAGCCCCGCCCAGCGCATTTCCCGGCCAATTAGAGGAAGCGGGCCTGGTGACGTCATTTGATGACGCGTCATCAGCCGGTTTCCTTGAAGGGGCCACGGCCACATTCATTTTGACATTTGTGCTGTCAGTGTTCTACAGCATTGAGGTGCTGCAAACACTGACAAGCACTGCACAAAGGTGCACGGCTGCACCCAAGCTCTCCCATGACTCCCTCCATGTGCTTATGGAGGGCAGTCACAGCACGCAGGGAAGTCCTCTTCCCTTCCCATGGGCGGAAGAGTTCTCCCCAGGAGATCCACACTGCCTTCCACAGGAGGGGACAAGCAGGGATGTGGCCAGGAGGACCTGGGTGCAGTGCCACAAATGTTTCAATGATCTCAGTAGATCACGAAACATTAGTACAAAGCCACACTCAACCTCATCCTGCTGTGCCTCTCATCACATCCCCATCACTCTGCCTTCCCTACCCTACTCCTGCACATACTTACTCACACCAACTTACCTTGCACCTCCATCCATCCCTCTCTATCGACATTATCACATCCCCATCTCACTAGCCACCCCTCACACTCACTCTCATCCTAGTGCAATCATACCAACTAACAACACACAAGGGTACACTTGGGTGTTTTATGCAATGTTCATGTAAAGTTTTTGTTGATGTGGTGTCAAACATTGAAATCTTTATTTTCAACACTTTGCCTACTTGGACAGATTTGTGTGCACCTTTGGAAGTGGCTTAGTGAGTTGCAGTGAATGGTGAGACATAATGGTATCCACCGCAATGGTCATGAGTGTGAAAGGAATGGCTTGGGCATTGTAGGGATGCTTTATGGTGTTGGTGTGGGGTGCTGCCAACCTGGTGCATCATGTAGTAGCCAGGGTGTACAGCGTCAAGTGAAGTAAATCTGGCCATGGTGAGGCCATCCCTGGCCTCCCGGGCAGCAATGTGGTCGGGTGCTGATGCCCTCTGTCCTGTGCAGCATCAGTTGATTGCGGAGAAGGTTGGTGGTGTTGTTGTTGGTGTTGTTGGTGCTGCTGGTTTTGGGGCTGATCGTGGTGGGATTCTGAGGACCAAGGTGAGAGAGTATAAAGGGCGCCCATGCTGATGGAATAGATGGCAGGTGAAGTAGAGATGACAGAAGCGATCTGTCAATGGTGAGAGAGGTAATGAGGTCAGACTGGATGGAGACTTGTGTAAAGACTTGCAGCATGGTGAATCTGTTGTGGAAATGCATTGAGGAACAACTTGTGACTGAGGGAAGATATCTCTGTAAGGTGGGAGCTTTTACTTTACATTTGAAGCTGTCAACTCAACAGCTGATTCAATGACACTGAACTCCCGCCTCAGCATAACAGACATGGTCCATGACCAGCATGGACCCTGTGGCCGAGCTGTCATTCAATCGCTCCTGCCTTCCATCCTATCACAGACCTTCCATTTGTTCTTTCCTCCCCTCCTCCCTGCCCCTTCTGAACAATCTGTCCTCCCTCACCTTTTCCAGTTCTGACGAAGGGTTCGACCCCAAACGTTGACTCTGTTTCTCTCTCCTCGGTGCTGCCCGACCTGCTGAGTGTTTCCAGCACTTTCTGTTGTTATTTCACTAATTACCTGAACTGGGTCCCCCGCCGCTGCCTGTCGGGTCTGCTCGGTGCCGACAGACCCGACATCGGGGAAAGGAGCGTGGCGGCGGGTTGACAGCAGGGTTCCTGACCCGCTGTCAAAAGTATCACATTTCCCACCCGACCCGCCACCAATCCCGCCCGCCGAACCCCCGGAGAATTCCGGCCTTAGTGTCTGAAATGGAAAGCATTCCATTCCCCAGCATTTACAGTCCTCACATTGATCAGCATAAAAGACAAGTGCGTGTTGGCTTGTTCTGTCACAGCAGAGAATGCCAAAGGACGCAACTCGGTTATATTCACACGGCTAGGGTGCAACGGCAAATGCTGAGGGACGACCGGCACAGATCGGACTTGGCTAAACTGCCCTGCGTGGCCGAGCAGCCTGCTCGCGCTCGCTGTCTGGGCAGGAAGATGAAGAATAGCCACTTGGGTGAGGTACCTGTGAAGCTAAATCCCGGCAAGACTCAGGAGAGCAGGGCAGAAGATTGGGGAGTAAATGGAAGCTAATGGCTTCATTTATCAGCGGGTCTTTGTGACTGATGCCTGTGCTTTGAAATTGTATGCATCATTACAGAACCAATCTTTGAACGTCCCTGCTCAGAGTCGAGCAGCCCTGTTCATCTATCCTTTTGGACAATGCGCTTGTGATTGTCTTGTGTCCCATTGGAGCTGACCTGATTTCAGTTCTGCAAAGCGCTCATTTTCTTTATAAATCATCCGAGTCACCAGCATTTTGTACTTCATCGCACGATCAAATATTGGCCCTCTGCTGTGCAAGCTGTGCGGCTGTCCCTATAGAAAGGCAAATGGCCAGGGTTATCATAGAATGGTTACAGCACGGAAGGAGGCCATTCGGCCCGTCGAGCCCGTGCCGCCAGTCAGCCAGTCCCACTCCCCCCGCCCTTTCCCCGTAGCCACGCAATTTTTTTTTTCCTTCAGGTACTTATCCAACTCCCTTTTTGAAAGCCACGATTGAGTCTGCCTCCACCACCCTTTCAGGCAGTGCATTCCAGATCCTAACCACTCGCTGCGCAAAAAAGTTTTCCTCATGTCTCCTTTTGTTCTTCTGCCAGTCACCTTGAATCTGTGTCCTCTGGTTCTCGACCCTTCCGCCAATGGGAACAGTTTCTCTCTATCTACTCTGTCCAGACCCCTCCTGATTTTGAACACCTCTATCAAATCTCCTCTCAACCTTCCCTGCTCCAAGGAGAACAACCCCAGCTTCTCCAGTCTATCAACATAACTGAAGTCCCTCATTCCTGGAATCATTCTCTTAAATCTTTTCTGCACCCTCTCTAAGGCCTTCACATCCTTCCTAAAGTGTGGTGCCCAGAATTGGACACAGTACTCCAGTTGGGGATCGAACCAGTGTTTTATACAGGTTCATCATAATTTCCACTCTTTTGTACTCTATACCTTTTGACGTAATAAAGACTCACTACGCACTTGAACATAAAGCAAGGCTTTAATCAACTTGTAACAAAACATGGAGGTCTAGTTAGCAGTCACTAGCTTCCTGTTTCCAGATTGTCTCTGCCCATGCCTGAGTATTTATACTCCCTGGACGGCGCTCCAGCTGGCCACCCAGTAGTACTTCCTGAGTTGTTACTTGCGATTTATGACATTCTTCCTCCCTAAAAGGTTTGGAAGTCCAGTCTTCCTTTAACGGACTAGGCGGACCAGAAATAGCCGCAGACGTTTAGCTCTCTGCTTGTGACTGGAAGGCACGTCTCCCCGGACCGTGTCCTGGTCCCTGGGTCGCTTGGCCCGTACCGGTAAGTCAGTAGAGTCCGCGTCATCTTGATCATCCTGTGGAGGACTGGGAATATCATGACTCCGGGTACGGGTCCCCACAGGTGCTGAGCTGGCCTCATCCCGGGTCGTGGCTGGAGATTGTCCGGCGTCCTGGTTTCGGGTGGCCATCCTACGGGGAGCGTCCAGCTCCCTGAGTTGATCCGGTAGCGTTGCCGGCAGATCCCCCGATGTCCCAGGCGGGGCGTCATTTTCATAGGGGTGCGGAGTGTTGATATCATTGTCGGGGGATCCTTCATCATTCGGGCCCGTGTGACCGGTTGGGCAGGGAGCCAGATCTCGGAGCGAGACGGTGGTCTCCCGGCCATCAGGGTACCGTACGTGCGCATACGTGGGGTTTACCTCCGTTAACTCCACCTCGTCAACGAGAGGGTCGTTTTTGGCAGACCGGACGAACCTCCGGAGTAGCACCGGGCCTGGAGCCACCAACCATGACGGTAGAGACGTCCCATGTGTAGAGCGACGCCGGAATTTGAAGAATCGCTCATGAGGCGTGACATTAGTAGATGTGGAGAGAAGAGACCTGATAGAGTGTAACGCGTTGGGGAGCACCGTTTCCCACTGCTGGTCCGGCAGGTTGCGTGACCTTAGTGCCAGACGGACAGCGTTCCAGATGATGGCATTGTATCGTTCAACCTGTCCGTTACCGATTGGGTGATATGGTGTCGTCCTACTTGAGGCGATTCCCCGTTGGGAGAGATAACTTTTAAGTTCACTCGACATAAAGGAGGGACCCCGATCAGTGTGGATAAAATTGGCCGTCCCGCAAAGGGAAAAGACCTGATCGAGGCATTTAATTACCGTAGAGGTAAGCATATTAGGGCAGGGGAAGGCGAAGGGAAAGCGTGAATACTCGTCCACCATCGTAAGTAGGTAGGTGTTCCTTGTCGACGAAGGCAATGGCCCTTTAAAGTCTATGCTGAGCCTCTGCATAGGCTGCATTGCATGTATGAGTAAGCCATCTGATGGGCGAAAGAATTGTGGTTTCAATTCTGCACAAATCCTACAGGAGGAGCATGTTTTCTTTACGTCCTCGGTTGAAAATGGTAGATTTTTGGAGCGCACAAAGTGCAACATGCGGGTCACACCAGGATGGCATAAGTCCATATGCAAATCCGCCAGAGTCGGCGTTGACATTGAGGAGCAAAATGCCCGTGTGAAGGTATCTGGGGCCACGTTCTGTTTGCCGGGTCGGTAACAGATAGTATATCCAAAGGCAGCCAGCTCCATCCTCCAGAGTTGAATTTTATTATTTTTGATTTTCGTGCGCCTCCGGTTATCCAACATGAAGGCCACAGAGCGCTGGTCAGTTATAAGCGTAAAATGACGCCGAGCAAGAAAATGACCCCATTGGCGTACAGCCTCGATGATGGCCGTAGCCTCCTTCTCGACGGGGGGGTAATGGAGCTCGCTACCCTGCAAGGTTCTGGATAGGAATGCCACGGGTCGGCCACCTTGATTCAAGGTAGCGGAGATCGCCACCTCCGATGCATCGCATTCGACCACAAAAGGAAGATTTCCGTCAATGGAGCGAAGCGTGGCTTTCTCCAGCTGTAGTTTGAGGAGGTTGAAGGCAGAAATAGCCGTAGCTTCCAATGGAAAAGACTTCGCATGGAGCAGGGGCTGTATTTTATCGGAGAAGTGTGGTATCCATTTTGCGTAATAAGCAAACATGCCAAGTGCTCGACGAAGAGAGCCGAGGTTCGTCGGGGGAGGGAGCTCCTGAAGTGGACGAAGTCGCTCTGGGTCCGGTTTAATAACACCGTTGCCCACCCAATAGCCAAGAATGTTCACCGATGGCACCGACTTCACCGATTTGGATTCGTTTAACGTTAAGTGGCGACGGCGGAGTACGTCAAAAAATCTCTGAAGATTGGCGTCATGCTCCTTTTGATCATGGCCGGCAATAGTGATATTGTCTAAATACGGAAAGGTATCCATCAAGTTCTCTTGCCGGACTAGGCCATCCATGGCCCATGGAAGACGGCCACCCCATTGGTGACCCCGAATGGAAGGCGGCGAAACTGGAAAAGCCGACCATTGGCCTCAAAGGCCGTATACTTCTTGTCGGAGTCTTGCAGTAGCACCTGATGGTACGCGCTTTTTAAATCGAAGGTCGAGAATACCTTGTATTTGGCAAGGTTGTTGACCATGTCATCTATGCGTGGCAGCGGGTAGGCATCCAGATCGGTATATAGATTAATAGTCTGCGAATAATCGATACACAGACGTTTTTTATGTTGTTTTAAGGGATTCCTCACGATGACGACCTGAGCCCGCCAGGGAGATGAACATGGCTCGATAATACCGTCGACTAAAAGGCGAGAGATTTCCGCCTCAATAAACGCTCGATCATCTTGGCTAAAGCGCCGCGATTTGGTGGCTATGGGTTTACAGCGGGGGGGAAGATTGGCAAACAGGGAGGGTTCACCGAGTAAGGCCGCCGAGAGTGCACAAAACGGCACCTTAGAAATGGTAAGCTCCGGCCTTGACCCTCCAAACTCAAAAGTGATCTTCTTGTGCTGCTTCTGGAAGTCCTGTCCCAGAAGCACATCGCTGCATAAGTTTGCGAGTACTCCGAGCCGGGCGGAGAGATACGTGCGGCCGTTGAGGATGAGGTTGACCAGACAGAAGCCAGAAGAATTGGTGGTCAGAGTCGTCAGAGCCATTGCAATCTCCCTGTCCGAGGGATAAATGTGCAGTTTTAACCTGTTGACAGCCCGCTTACTAATGAAGCTGTCAGAGCTGCAGGAGTCGATTAGCGTGCTTAGAGTGTGCCCATTTACTGAAACCTTCATGGCTGCATGGGACAAACTTTGGGGAAAAACAGCCGTGATGCGAGGAGGGGCAATTTTCCCTTCGGCAACTGTAGCCTTAACAGTAGTTCTTGGGGGAGGAGCAGCTCCATAGATAGCAGCTGTGAAGCTAACAGGAGCTCTCGACCGGTATACTTTAGAGGAGCAGCCTTTCTTGTTAGCAAAGGCCTGTGACTGGCATACCTTGGAAAAGTGTCCTTTCTTGCTGCAATGATTGCAGGTCACATTACGAGCCGGGCAAAATTTTCTGTGATGGCACGCCCCTCCACAAAAGAAACACTTTCTTCCTGATTGCCAGGATGCTGCTAGGGCGGGGTCGTCATCAGCGAAGGCCTCTAGGGTAGGGTCGTCGTCTGTTAGAGTAGAGTCAACATCAGTGGGGGCATCCGCCCGAGACCTACCGAAAGACTCATTAAAGGAGATAGCCGCCGCCCGTGCACGTGGTGGGAGATAAGTGTCTGCATTTTTCTTGGCCAAGTCCAAGGAACACGCCTGGTCATAAGCAGCCCGTAAATTGAGGGTTTTATTTTCCAGCAGGCGCTGACGTATAAAAGGGGATGCGATTCCATTGATAAAGGAATCGCGGATTAGTTCCTCTTGATACTGTTCAGCTGAAACTGCTTTAAGGTTACAATCCTTGCTGAGCCTGCGAAGTTTCTGGAGAAATTCATCGAGTGATTCCCCAGGCTGCTGCCGAGTTGTGGCCAGTAGGTGTCGAGCAAAGATTTCATTTGGGGACTTGACATATAGCTGCTGTAAGATTTCGATAGCAGTGTCATAGTCTATACAGTCCTCAATATAATCATACACATGAGGAGACACGTAGTTGATAAGCATTCGTAACTTATTAGGGACATCCGCCCCACATTCTTCAAGAAAGTTGCTAAAGGTACGAAACCAATGCTTCCATACCTTTGCTGCCGCAGGTGCATTCGGGTCCAGGTCGAGACGAGCGGGTCTAAGGAGTTTTTCCATGATGGATCAGTTTCTTGCCCAAGTTCCCTTCTGTGGTTCGAGTTGCAGCTGGTTGTTCCGAATCACCCAAAGCGTGGAGACGATATCAAGTTGATTAAATTGACGTAATAAAGACTCACTACGCACTTGAACATAAAGCAAGGCTTTAATCAACTTGTAACAAAACATGGAGGTCTAGTTAGCAGTCACTAGCTTCCTGTTTCCAGATTGTCTCTGCCCAAGGTGGGCCCATGCCTGAGTATTTATACTCCCTGGACGGCGCCCCAGCTGGCCGCCCAGTAGTACTTCCTGAGTTGTTACTTGCGATTTATGACATCTTTATTTATGAAGCCCAGGATCCCATAAGCCTTTTTAAATGCTTTCTCAACCCGCCCTGCCACCTTCAACGATTTATGCACACATATCCTCAGATCTCTCTGTTCGTGCACCCGCTTTAGGATTGTACCATTTAGTTTATATGTCCTCTCCTCATTCTTTCTACCAGTTTGAAGAACAGAGATGTAAGTGTAGGGCGATGCTATGGATACCGCCTGCTTTGCGCTGCCCCGAAAGACAAATTTCTACCCCATTATGCTCTCTTGACTCTGCTCCTCTCCTCTCCATGGCGTAGTGAGTAAACGCACCGCATGTTGTGAACCCTGAGGCACGCACAGCCGGAAGACCCTTGAGCTGTGCTGTGGTAGCTGATCTACACTCGGGTGATGGTGTTGGCTCCACCACCACCCTAAAAATATCGACACATTCCCAGGATAACCCCTGCAAATCTTAGCACACTCAGTGACGTAAGAAAACTACTAGGCACTTGGTCTAAGCGTTAAACAAAGCTTTAATCAACTGTCTTTCAACATGGAGGTCTAGTTGTGTCCTTCGCTAGTTCCTGTTAAAGAATATCCTGAGCAAGCTGGGCCCATGCCCGAGTATTTATACTCTCCCTGGACAGCGCCACCAGCAGGCCGCCCAGTATTACTTCATAAGTCATTTCCACATGAATGACAAGATTCATGTCACTCAGTATTACCATGTGATACAGCAAGAGGAATAATGTGCTATTTCTGTGCTGGGCCGGCCTCCCACATTCCACCCTACGTAAACTTGAGCTCCTCCAAAATTCGGCTGCCCCCCGTGTCCTAACTCGCACCAAGTCCCGTTCGCCCATCACCCCTGTGCTCGCTGACCTACATTGGCTCTCGGTTAAGCAGCGCCTCGATTTCAAAATTCTCATCCTTGTTATCAAACCGCTCCAGGGCCTCCTCGCCCCCCACCCCCCCCTCTCTCTATCTCTGTAACCTCCCCCAGCCCCACAACCCTCAGAGATATCTGCGCTCCTCCAATTCTGGCCTCTCGCGCATCCCCCCCCCGCCCCCCCCCGATTTTAATCGCTCCACCATTAGCGGCCGTGCCGTCAGCTGTCTAGGCCCTAAGCTCTGGAATTCCCTCTCTGAACCTCTCCGCCTCTCTCTCCTTCTTTAAGACGCTGCTTAAAACCAACCTCTTTGACCAAGCTTTTGGTCATCTGTCCTAACATCTCCTTACGTGGCTCGATGACGCTCCTGTCAAGCGCCTTGGGACATTTTACTAAGTTAAAAGACTCTATATAAGGGCAGGTTGTTGTTGTAGTAAGACAACAAATACTGAAATCTGATCCACATTTCAAGTCATGTAGGTCCCCCCGTCCCCCCCACCGCCCATCCCCCCACCCCCCAGTTTGAAAACCTATGTCCTGGGCCGAGTTCAGCGAAGATTCACCAGGCTGATATCTGGGATGGCAGGAATGACATATGAGGAGAGATTGGGTCGATTGGGCTTGTACTCGCTGGAGTATAGAAGAATGAGAGGGGATCTCATCGAAACATATAAAATTCTGACAGGACTGGACAAACTAGATGCAGGAAGAATGTTCCCGATGGTCGGAGAGTCCAGAACCAGGGGTCATAATCTAAGGATAAGGGGTAAGCCATTTAGGACAGAAATGAGGAGGAATTTCTTCACCCAGAGAGTGGTGAACCTGTGGAATTCTCTACCATAGAAGGTAGTTGAGGCCAAGTCATTAAATATATTCAAGAATGAGTTAGATATATTTCTTAAAGCTAAAGGTATCAAGGGATATGGGGAGAAGGCAGGTACAGGGTATTGAGTTTGGATGATCAGCCATGATCTCATCGAATGGCAGAGCAGGCTCAAGGGGCCGAATGGCCTACTCCTGCTCCTATCTTCTATGTTTCTATGTTTCTATAAATAAGAGAGGGAAAAGAATCATCCGGGGTTTCTGCTCCTAATTGTGATCCAGTCGCTGTTAGTGAGAGAGTGTGAGGACAGGATAGAGCTCGCCTGTTATGCCTCACATGACAGAATAGCCTGCCGCTAGTCACCGTCCACACGAAGCAAGTGAGAAAATCGTTGCCGTGACTTTGGCACCTCCTACCTAAATGATGCATCGTGTTGAATTGCATGCAGCTCCCGACGCACACAATTTCATGCAGCCTTGAGCGAGAGGCAGTCGCAGACAGAAATTAATTTACAAAACTCTGAGCGAGTCTTTAAATATTAAAATGACTCCACTGTTTCAACGCATTACCTTGTGTAAATCATCACGGAGTCATCAAATATTAAAAACCAAATCATAAAATATTCTGCTTGTTATTATATTTAAAGGCAAACCAATTTTATGAGTGTTTGTCAAGTCATTTTCAGCTCTGCACATTCCCTGAGCTGGTGTTGCGATACATAAGTTGCATTAAAACGCATCACAGCTTCGCGCCATGATGGCGAAAATGAAGCACAGCGTTTCTGCCTCTTCTGAAGCAAATAAATATCTTAGGGCTGGATTTTACCAGCCCTGAGGAGGCGGGTTTGGAGGCGGGACTGCTGGGAAAATGGGAAAAAATTGGGAGCGGGTCCCAACCCCGCTCCCAACCCGCCTCCGTGCCATCTTCCCGGGAGGCGGGTCCCCGAGTCGCGCAGGGACCCGTCTCCTCGAGGCGGGAAGGGGATTCGAGCCAATTAACTGCTTGTTAACAGGTAGCTAACAGGCAGTTTTGAGGCTTTTCCCCATTTTACGACTGCAATTGCAGGCTTCCCGACGGCTGTGAACCTCGCCAGGGTCAGCGAGGCGAGCAGTGGGTCTGCGGGGTTGAGAGGGGTCGAAATGTCCGCTGTAGAGGTGAGTGATGGGTGCAAGTGTGGAGAGGTAAGTATGAGAGGTGAGTGAAAAGTGTTGGAGAAAGTTTCCTTACCTTTGCTTCTTCTGCAGGCTTCAACCGTTGAGGATCCGGAGGTGCCTCATCTCAACGGCAGAGATGACAGAATGGCTGCTGCTTTCTGCTGAGGAGAGAGATCTTGGTGAGCCTTTGTGCAAGGGCTCACCTTAGAACAGAGATTGTCAGTGTTTGACAGCTTCTCAAAGCTGTCAAACGCTGACAATTCATGTGTCAAAAAATTTTCGACAGATGAAGCGTCATACGCTGACGTCCTCTGTCACCTGCTTTCCCTGAATTGGCCGGTAAGGTGGGCTTAACGAGGCCAATCAAGGGAAAATAGCGTGGGTTCGTCAGACGTCGCTGGGGGCGGGACTAGAACCCAGAAGGCAGCAGTCCCACCCCCAACTCGTCTCGGCTGGCAAAATCCAGCCCCTTTGTTTCAAAGTAATTCACACGTAAAGCATTTGGAGTTGTTTCTGAGATTTGACAAGGTGCCATGTGAATGCATGTCTTCCCTTTTAAGGGTAAAATCCTCAATATTATTCCCTTTCCCTCCCTCCCAGAAAAAGGTTTCTCAAAGATTATATGAAGATATTCCTTTAAAAGTAAGCAGAGTGGAAGTGAGACTAATTGGGCAATTTAAAGCTTTACGATTGTACCTGAACCTTTGGTGAAGATCAGGCGCGTATCTCAATGATTGGTACTTAATGTCAGGAATCCAACTTTATTTTTTATTCCCAATTACACAGCGAGACGCCCACCTCACAGCTTGGGCTGTTGTTGAGCCTTCTATTAAGAGGAGGAAAAGATTATTTTTCATCCATTGAATAGCCTGTGACCAGAAATTAATTTTTATTTCTGGGGAGTGGCAGATCTCATCCTGTGGGAGAATCTGGCCTTTAAATATAATGAGAGCATATCCATCAAGGGTTGTTTAATTAAAGCGAGGCATTATTGTGAAGTAGGTGGTTCAGCCTCGGCACTATATTCTTAACCGCCATTATAAATTAATGGCTGTTGCATCTATCTGACTTTTTTTTGCAATACCAAGTTGTCAGCTTAGCTCAGCTGGTAGCACGCTCTGCCTCTGAGTTATGGAGGTTGTGTGCTCGGAGCCCCACTCTGCCCCCTGCCCACATGATCCAGGCTGACACCAGAGTGCAGTGCCGAGAGAGTGCTGCACTGTCAGAGACGCTGTCTTTTGCACGAGGCCCTGTCTGCCTATTCAGATTACATAGAATTTACAGCAGAGACACAGGCCCTTCGGCCCAACTGGTCTATGCCGCTGTTTATGCCCCACACAAGCCTCCTCCCACTCTACTTCATCTCACCCTATCAGCATATCCTTCTATTCCTTTCTCCCTCATGTTCTTATCTAGCTGCCCCTTAAATGCATCTACGCTATTCGTCTCAACCACTCCCTGTGGTAGCGAGTTCCACATTCTCACCACTCTCTGGGTAAAGAAGTTTCTCCTGAATTCCTTATTGGATTTATTAGTGACTATCTTATATAGATGGCCCCTGGTTTTGGACTCCCCCACAGGTAGAACCATCTTCTCTACGTCTATCCTTCATCATTTTAAAGACCTCTATCTGGTCACCCCCTCAGCCTTCTCTTTTCCAAATAAAAGAGGCCCAGCCTGTTGAGTCTTTCCTGCTAGTTATAACCTCTCAGTACTACTGTCATCCTAGTCAATCTTGTTTGCACCTTCTCCAGTGCCTATATATCCTTTTTGTAATATGGAGACCAGAACTGTGCACAGTACTCTAAGGCCACAATCTTACCTTTCGGTGCGAGTTGGGGGCGGGTCAGCTGCCTTCCGGGTTCTGATCCCGCCCCCAACGACGTCCGACGCACAGACGTAATTTTACATCAATTGGCCTTGTTAAGCCCGCCCTGTGAGCTTGCCGGCCAATTAAGAGAAAGCTGGTGTCAGGTGATGTCAGTTGATGACGCGTCATCTGCCGGTTTTCTTAAAGGGGACACGCTCATTTTTTTTTTACATGATTTTTCAGTGTTTGACAGCAGTGAGGTGCTGCAAACACTGCCAATCACTGTACAAAGGTGAGCCCTTGCACCCAGACTCTCCAGTGACTCTCCTTAGGATAAAACAGATGGCAGCTGCAGGTGAGGTTACAGAAGTGATCTGTCACTGGTGAGAGAGGTTCTCCCAATGACGTGAGACTACACAAACAATTCAAAACTTGTTACCTACAGAAAAGTCTAAATACATTAAAAATGATTTTCCCAAAATTTCTTACCTCTGAAACTCACCAGTGCACCATTGGATCCTTCACACCAGTTCTGCAGCTGTCATCAATGCACAAACCTTACAGTAGACCCACAGCACGCCACACTTACCTTGGCGTGGTGTCCGGACATCGGGAAGCCCGCAGTCGACCTGTCAAAATTGAAAAAAGCCTCTTAACTGCCTGTTAACTACCTGTTAACAGGCAGTTAAGTGCCTATAATCCTCTTCCCGCCGCTAGGTGTCGGGTCCCTGCGTAATTCGGGGACCCGACACTTGGGACGATTGTATGGAGGCGGGTTGACAGCGGGTTCGGGACCCGCTGTCAATCTTTGCAATTTTGCCAGCAGTCCCGCCTCCAAATCCGCCCCCTGAGCGCTGGCAAAATTCCCCCCTAAGTGTGTGGGTCCAAGCCCCACTCCAGAGACTTGAGCCCATAATCTAGGTTAACAATGAGGGAGTGCTGCACTGTCTGGCATTATTTGAAGAAGAGTAGGAAGTTCTTACGGCGTCCTCGTTGAGTGACAGCAAGGAAGGAGACCGTTCAACAACAACTTACATTTGGATAGCACTTTCAACATCGAAAAAACATTCCAAAGTCCTTCACGGGTAATAAGCATAAAAAAATGGAGGCCAAGTGACCCATTGTTGGTTCTGGCTGTTCAACTGGATCCATTTACTCTAATACCAATTCTTAGCTCATTCGGCCTAGTTAGGACTGAGATGAGGAGAAATTTCTTCACTCAAAGGGTTGTGAATCTATGGAATTCTCTACCCCAGAGGGCAGTGGATGCTCAGTCGTTGAGTATATTCAAGGCTGCGATCGATAGATTTTTGGATATTAAGGGAATCAAGGGATGTGGGGATCGGGCAGGAAAGTGGAGTTGATGTAGAAGATCAGCCGTGATCTCATTGAATGGCTCGAAGGGGCCAAATGGCCGACTCCCGCTCCTATTTCTTATGTTCTTGCACCTGCAACATTTCGGAATGAGAAGGCTTTCTTTGTGATAGGTCTTCAGAGCGTCCCTTCAGACCCATGGCTGCATCAGAAATAGAGAAAGCCTGGCAGTGAACTTCAAAGAGAAGGTTCTAGAAAAAGAAAGAAAGACTTGCATTTCTATAGCGCCTTTCACGACCACCGGACGTCCCAAAGCGCTTTACAGCCAATGAAGTATTATTTGAAGTGTAGTCACTGTTGTAATGTGGGAAACGCGGCAGCCAATTTGCGCACAGCAAGCTCCCACAAACAGCAATGTGATAATGATCAAATAATCTCTTTTTGCTATGTTGGTCGAGGGATAGATAT
This sequence comes from Squalus acanthias, assembly GCA_030390025.1. Classification (NCBI taxonomy): domain Eukaryota; kingdom Metazoa; phylum Chordata; class Chondrichthyes; order Squaliformes; family Squalidae; genus Squalus; species Squalus acanthias. The sequence continues at coordinate 71,125,406 of CM059441.1, forward strand.
TGGCCCAGGACACCCAGGGAGAACTCCCCTGCTCTTCTTCGAAATAGCGCCGTGGGATCTTTTACATCCGCCTGAGAGAGCAGACGGGGCCTGGGTTTAACATCTCATCCGAAAGACGGCACCTCCGACAGTGCAGCACTCCCTCGGCACCGCACTGGGAGTGTCAGCCTAGCTTTATGGGCTTAAAAATGAAAAAAAAAACAACCCGCCCTGTTACAGCAGCCCCTTTTGGTGCCGTTCTGTGACAGAGGGACCAGAGGTTTTTGTAATATGGTGAGCCGAATGCCTCCCTCCGCGATATTTATCTTTGTGGTCTCTTTGCCTCTTTATCACGCTGGGTGATCCATTAACCAGCTGAGGCACTGGGGACTCCCCTCTCAGTGCTTTACAATGAGTTATGAAGATTTATTACCCTACATTTGTAAAACTATTAGGTTGAAAGTGTTCCGTTGTGCTTCTCCTCAGCGGAGGATTCATATCTGAGCAAATATTTATTAGACGGAAAGAAATGAAAATATTTGCAGTCTGATTACAGTTCTGCGTTCAACCCCCAGGCCGATTCATTTGTTGCTGCAGAGACTCCCTGGCAAGATTCTTATTTCAATGTTCTAAAGCTCAGGTGGCAGCTGAATTTGTGACAGGGCCGAGAGCTTTAAAGGGATCGCTGCTTTTTGTGAAAAGGTGTTTGCCAAAAAGCTGGTCTTCTTTTGGCAGGTGTAGTCCTGTGTCTTTCTTGCCACGCTGGGAGGCCATCGCACATCGACCCTGACTTGCCTCATTGTGCCTTGGGTTTGAACTGAGAAGCAGGGAGTTACAAATCAGGAACGCAGCTGCAGTGCTGACCCCACCCACCCCCCGGGGCCTCCTCAGGGTCGCCACCTCACAGACTCGTGCGCATAAATCTAGGCTGACACTGCACTGCACTGTCGGAGGTGCCGTCTTTCGGATGAGACGTTACACCGAGGCCCCGTCTGCTCTCTCTCAGGTGGATATAAAAGATCTCGCGGCCACTATTTCGAAGAAGAGCAGGGGGAGTTCTCCCCGGTGTCCTGGGGCCAATATTTATCCCTCAATCAACATCACTCAAACAGATGATCCGGTCATTATCACATTGCTGTTTGTGGGATCTTGCTGTGCGCAAATTGGCTGCCGCATTTCCCACAATGCAACAGTGACTCCACTTCGAAAGTACGTCATTGGCGCTATATAAATGCAAGTCTTTCTTAACTCTGGTTGTACATATTCCTTAAAGCTAAAGGTATCAAGGGATATGGGGAGAAGGTAGGGACAGGGTACTGAGTTTGGATGATCAGCCATGATCTCATCGAATGGCGGAGCAGGCTCGAGGGGCTGAATGGCCTACTCCTGCTCCTATCTTCTATGTTTCTATGTTTCTGCAACATAACCAACCGCTCCCCCGCCCCCCACCCGCCTCCAACCACCCTGCCCAGTCAAACAGCCTTTTTCTTCCCCATCTCCAATATTTTTACAACCAAGAAACGAAAATGTTCATTGCAAAAAAAAAAATACCGTTTTTTTTTTAAGCCGCCAAGATTTTCCTCCCGGAGTTGCTCGCAGCAGTGTCGGGGAGATTAATCTTTAATTCCTGGTGACCTGGAGGGTTGGCAAACCCTCTGGGCCTGATGGCGTGCTGGGATCCTGAAACAAAGGTAGGCCAATGCCCCCCCCAACCCACCCCCCGCCACTCACCTTATTCTGCTTGCTGCCTGGCCCCTTCAGGCCCTCCAGTCGCAAGAGTCCTCCAGGGGCCAGGCCCACCTTCTTGGGGTAGTCCTGTAAATCAACACCTCAGGGACATGAACGCCTCCTCACGCCCGTCGGGTTACCGTACCAACGCTTGGCCTCCCCAGGCTCGCCCTTTGAGAGGAGCCCTGGAACTCTCAGAGCAACAGTAAGTTGAGGGGGGGAACTTGGCATCACGGGCTCCACCCCCTCTTTTTCTCACCTTGACGTTGAGCTAATCGGCATTCAAGGCATCAAAGATGAAGAGAACCGGCCATATTATTTTTTTAACACACTGCCTGGCTTGCCGCGGCGTTGCATGTGGGCCGTCTGGGGTCAGGAGCATGGCTGCATTGTTTAGCTGCTAACTTGCTCTAAACAACTGCTCAACAACAATAACAACTTGCATTTATATAGCACCTTTAACGTAGTAGAACGTCCCAAGGCGCTTCAGAGGAGCGTCATCAAACAAAATTTAACACCGAGCCACATAAGGAGATATTAGGACAGGTCAACGAGGTAGGTTTTAAGGAGCGTCATAAAGGGGGAGAAAGAAAGACTTTAATTTATATAGCGCCTTTCACGACCACCGGACGTCTCAAAGCGCTTTACAGCCAATGAAGTACTTTTGAAGTGTAGTCACTGTTGTGATGTGGGAAACACGGCAGTCAAGTTGCGCACAGCAAGCTCCCACAAACAGCAATGGTGACAATGACCAGATAATCTGTTTTTGTTATGTTGATTGAGGGATAAATATTGGCCCCAGGACACCGGGGAGAACTCCCCCCTGCTCTTCTTCGAAATAGTGCCGCGGGATCTTTTATGTCCACCTGAGAGAGCAGACGGGGTCTGGGTTTAACGTCTCATCCGAAAGGCGGCACCTCCGACAGTGCGGCACTCCACTGGGAGTGTCAGCCTAGCTTTATGTGCTCAAGTCCCTGGAGCGGGACTTGAACCCATTTGGGAGGGGTAGAGAGGCGCAGAGGTTTAGGGAGGGAATTCCAGTGCTTAGGGCCCAGGCAGTTGAAGGCACGGCCGCCGATGGTGCAGCGATTAAAATCGGGGATGCGCAAGCGGCCCAAATTGGAGGAGTCAGGGAGTCGTTGCGGAGAGTAGCCTAGGTGCATTTAAGGAGAAGCTAGATAAGTGCTTGAGGGAGAAAGGAATGGAAGGATATGCTTGATGAAGAGGGGTGGGAGGGGGCTGGTGTGGAGCATAAACGCCGGCATGGACCAGTTGGGCCGAATGGCCTGTTTCTGTGCTGTCGGCACTCTGTAAACTCCAGTGCAGAAGCCTAGAGGAAATTCCTTGTATTACCAGCAGGTGGCAGTTGGAACGCACTTTAGCATCCAATAAATAATCATCTTCTGCAAAATTTACACTGTAGCGACACCTGCTGGTTGTCAGTGCACTGCGCGCTTTTTTTATCCCCACTCAGTGGCAAAGCTACATGTCTGAAGGTGGTGTGAAAGCGTGATCGGAATCAGTTTCGCTGCTCTCACAGTCTCGAATCCCTGACTGACACGCATTGTCTGGGCTCACAGGCCTGGGTGATGTACCTGGGAGCCTGCCAGTACACTCCAGCCAGATCTCACCCCATTTATCTGTGGCTCAGCAGGGAGCACTCATTGCATCGGGGTCAGAAGGTTGTGGGCTCATTAACCCCATCCCAGGGACTTGAGCACACAAATCCAGGAGGGGATCTCACTGAAAGGTGTAAAATTCTGACAGGGCTAGACAGACTGGATTGCAGAGAGGATGTTTCCCCTGGCTGGGGGGGGGATGTCTAGAACGAGGGGTCAGTGTCTCAGGATACGGGGTAGGACATTTAGGACTGAGATGAGGAGAAATTTCTTCACTCAGAGGGTGGTGAACCTGTGGAATTCTCTACCACAGAAGGCTGTGGAGGCCAAGTCACTGAATATATTTAAGAAGGAGATCGATAGATTTCTAGACACAAAAGGCATCAAGGGGTATGGGGAGAGAGCGGGAATATGGTATTGAGATAGAGGATCAGCCATGATCATATTGAATGGCGGAGCAGGCTCGAATGGTCTACTCCTGCTCCTATTTTTCTATGTTTCTATGACACTCCAAGTCCAGTACTGAGGGAGTGCTGCACTGCCGTCTTTTGAATGAGACGTTAAAACCGAGGGCCCCGTCTGCTCTCTCAGGTGGACGTAAAAGATCCCGCGGCACTATTTTGAAGAAGAGCAGGGGAGTTATCCCCGGTGTCCTGGGGCCAATATTTATCCCTCAATCGACATCACTAAAATCAGATTATCTGCTCATTATCACATTGCTGTTTGTGGGAGTTTGCTGTGCTCAAATTGGCTGCCGCGTTTCCCACATTACAACAGTTGACTACACGTCAAAAGGTATTTCATTGGCCGTAAAGCGGTTTGGGACGCCCTGAGGTCGTGAAAGGCGCTATAGAAATGCAAGTCTGTTTCTTTTCTATCCACACATGCGGACGGGCTTGGCGTTTAGACTCTGTGCACTTGCAGGAGCTGCACTGTCGTTCGCTCAGCTGTTGCAATGGCCTCAGAGCAACCTGCAGCTCAGCCCGTGAGCGGAGGTGTGTCCCCCATGCGCGGCTGTACCTGCAGGGACCTCTGAATGCACTGTGGGAGTACCAGCGCCACACAGACTGCAGCGGTTCAAGAAGGCGGCTCACCACCACCTTCTCAAGGGCAAGTAGGGGATGGGCAATAAATGCTGGGCCTGCCAGCGACGCCCACATCCCATAAACTAATTTAAAAAAAGAAAATGCCCAATAAAGGGGCTGTTTTTTTCCAATATCCACTGGACATGCATTTGTCTTGATTTGATTCCTTTACACTGTGGGGAGTGGGTGTGGGGGGAGGATTCAGACACCCGGTCACGTCAAAACAGTTGCATATGTATAATCGCCTTCGCAGAGCAATTGCCCAGAGTTTTTTTTCCCCTAAATGTTCCTAAAGTATATCTGTGTACACTGGTCGATCTGCCACGAGTATTGTGCCATGTAGCATGAAAACTTTATTATAGAAAAATAGGAGCAGGAGTCGGCCATTCGGCCCTTCGAGCCTGCTCCGCCATTCAACACGATCATGGCTGATCCTCTATCTCAATACCATATTCCCGCTCTCTCCCCAGACCCCTTGATGCCTTTTGTGTCTAGAATGTAATTATAGGGGCCGTCAAAAATGCCATTCCAATGAATGAGGTGTGGCAACAGTAAGAATTGGAGAGACTGGTAGCTCAGGCCATTCAGTCCAACTGGTTCGTCCGGTGTTTCTACCCCACACGAGTCTTCTCCCATCCTACTTCATCTCACCCTATTAGATATCCCTCTATTTCTGGAGGACTGTGTACAGTTCTGGTCTCCTTGCCTGAGGAAAGACATACTTGCCTGAGAGGGAGTGCAGCAAAGGTTCACTAGACTGATTCCTGGGATGGGGGGGGGGATCGCCCTATGAGGAGAGATTGAGTAGACTAGGCCTATATTCCACAGAGTTTAGAAGAATGAGAGGTGATCTCATTGAAACATACAATATTCTTAAGGGGCTTGACAGGGTAGATGCTGGGAGAATGTTTCCCCTGGCTGGGGTGTCTAGAACCAGGGGTCACAGTCTCAGAATAAGGGGTCGGCCATTTAGGACTGAGATGAGGAGAAATTTCTTCACTCAGAGGGTGGTGAATCTTTGGAATTCTCTACTCCAGAGGGCTATGGATGCTCAGTCGTTGAGTATATGCAAGACAGCGATCAATCGATTTTTGGATATTAAGGGAACCAAGGGATATGGGGATAGTGCAGGAAAGTGAAGATGAGGTAGAAGATCAGCCATGATCTTATTGAATGACGGAGCAGGCTCGAAGGGACGAATGGCCGACTCCTACTCCTATTTATTATGTTTCTTATGTTTCTCCATCTAGCTTCCCCTTAAATGCATCTGTGCTAATCTCCTCAACCACTCCCTGTGGTAGCGAGTGACGAAAGAAAACTATTAGGCACTGTTTTTCAACATGGAGATCTAGTTGTGTCCTTCACTGGTTCCTGTTGAGGAATGTCCTGAGCAAGCTGGGCCCATGCCCGAGTATTTATACTCTCCCTGAACAGCGCCACCAGCAGGCCGCCCAGTATTATTTCATACGTCATTTCCACATGAGTGACAAGATTCATGTCAGCGAGTTCCACAGTCTCACCACTCTCTGGGTAAAGAAGTTTCTCCTGAATTCCCTATTGGATTTATTAGTGACTATCTTATATTTATAGCCCCCTAGTTCTGGTCTCCCCACAAGTGGAAACATCTTCTCTATGTCCACCCTACCGAACCCCTTCATAAATTTAAAGACCTCTATCAGGTCACCCCTCAGCCTTCTCTCTCCTAGAGAAAAGAGCCCCAGCCTGTTCAGTCTTTCCTGGTCGTTGTAACCTCTCAGTTCTGGTATCGATCATTTGGGATTTGCTGGGATTGTTCTATTGATAGTTGAACCCGTCAAGCGTGGCACTTTTGAGGTGTCTTGCCTGCCGGTGACGTCACCAGAAAATGCTTCACTTCCTGTTCAGCTTGGAGCAGGGAAGAGGCCCAGTTCCAACTCAGCAAGTCTGGGCTGGCTCCGGCCTCCCATCTCTCTTGAAGCTGCAATAATAGCCTGTTCTGGTCCATCGTGGTAACTGGCTGCATTCGGTCACCATTGTTGCTGGCATTCATTACCCGCTCGTCCCATCCTCAGGTCAGACTGGCGGAAATCGCAAGCCCGTTTCAGTCACCAGGTGGCGCGGCTCGATATCGCAAACGGCTGCTGAAAAGTTCTAAAGGATAAAGCCGGAAAAACGCTCGGCTGGTCTGGGAACGTCGGTGGAGAGAGAAGAGGCGGGTTAATCTTTCGGGTCACGACCCCCTTCCTCAGAACTGCGGGGAAAGAACAAGGAAAAAGGAGCAAGAATTTCAATGGAATCAGAGCAAAGCGAAGGAGACAGAAGAAAGAATGCACCAGAGGGGGAAAGTGGAATGACCGATAACCTGCTGAAAAAAGAAACAGGACTTTGTTAGCTCACTGCGCACATCCTTACCTCAGGCAAAGGAAAAGAAGTATTAAAGAAACTGAAGACCTGTAAGAGAAAAACAAGCAAATTACTGCGGATGCTGGAAATCTGAAATAGAAACAGAAAGTGCTGGAAACACTCAGCGGGTCCTAGGCAGCATCTGTGGAGAGAGAAACAGATCTAGAATTACATATAATTTACAGTGACAGAAACAGGCCATTCGGCCCAACTGGTCCATGCCAGTGTTTATGCTCCACACCAGCCTCCTCTCTCCCTACTTCATCCAACCCGATCAGCATATCCTTCTGTTCCTTTCTCCCTCATGTGCTTATCTCACTTTCCCTTAAATGCATCTACACTATTCACCTCAACCACTCCCTGTGGTAGCGAGTTCCACATTCTCACCACTCTCTGAGTGAAGAGGTTTCTCCTGAATTCCCTATTGGATTTATTAGTGACGATCTTATATTCATGGCCTCGAGTTTTCAATTGCCCCACAAGTGGAAACATCGGCCCCGATTTTCTCATCGTTGTCGGGATGGGGGCGGGTCAGCTGGTTTCCGGGTTCCAGTCCCGCCCCCAGCTGCCTCCGCTCCGCAGACGTGATTTTCCCTTGATCGACCACCTCCCCCCCCCCACCTTGCGGGCTTACCAGCCAATTATCAGGAAGCGGGTCTGATGACGTCAATTGATGACGCATCATCTGCCAGTTTCCTTAAAGGGACCATGCACAATTTTATTTTGACAGTTGATTTTTCAGTGTTTGACAGCATTGAGGTGCTGAAAAGACTGACAATCGCTGCACAAAGGTGAACTCTTGCGCCCAGGCTCTCCAATGACTCCCTCCATATGCTTATGGAGGGAGTCACAGTACGCAGGGAGGTTCTCTTCCTTTCCAAGGGTGGAAGAGACCTCCCCAGGACACCAACTTACCTTCCACCTCCACCCAACCCTCTCTATCTACTTTATCACTTCCCCATCTCACTAGCCACCCCTCACACTCACCCTCATTCTACTGCAAGCATACCAACTAACAACACACAAGGGTGGGCACTTGAGAGGTTTAGCCAATGTCCATGTGAAGTTTCTGGTAATGTGTTGTCATACAGTGAAATCTCTTTTTCAAAACGTGCCCCTTATTGGACAGATCTGAGCGCACATTGAGAAGTGTCTTACTGAGTTCCAGTGATTGTTCAGTCATAACTTCCCCCCCTGCCCCACTATAATGATGAGTGTGCATGGAATGGCTTGGACATTAAAGGGATGCTTCACAGTGCTGGTGTGGGATGGTGTCAACCTGGCGCATCATGTGGCAGCCAGGGTTTACAGCGTCAAGTGAAGAAAATCTGGCCATGGTGATGCCTCCCGGCCAGCAATGTTGTCAGAGGCTGATGCCCTGTGTCCATTGCAGCATCAGATGATGGCGGAGAAGGTTGGTGATGAGGTTGGTGATGTTGGTGTTGGGGATGATTGTGGAAGGATTCGGAGGACCAAGGTCTGATTGTTTCATTGGCTCCGATGTTGCTGGAATAGATGGCAGCTGCAGGTGAGATGACAGAAGCGATCTGTCACTGGTGAGAGAGGTTCTCCCAATGAGGTGGCACTGGACATACAGTTGGATTCAAAACTTGTAAGCTAAAGAAATCTGTATATGTATTAAAAATGCAGCAACCAACATTTTCTTTGCTCTGAAACTCACCATGTGCAACATTGGATCCTTCACACCACTTCTGCAGCTGTCATCTTTTCACAAACATCAGACCAGACTCACAACACGCCACACTTACCTGGCGTGGTGTCTGGACGTCGTAAAACCTGACCCAGAAGCTGGAAACCCGAAAAAGACCCTGAAAACTGCTCACAAGTACCTGTTAATAGGCAGTTAATTGCCGTTAATCCGTTTCCCACCGCTAGGTGTCGGGTCCATTCGCAAATCGGGAACCCGACACTTGGGAAGGTTGTGTGAAGGCGGGATGACGGTGGGTTCGGAACCCGCTGTCAATCAAAAGGACTTTAACCTCTGACCCGCCTCCAAACCCGCCCTCTGAGCACCAGCAAAATCGCGGCCATCTTCTCCAGGTCTAACCTATCGAACCCCGTCACAATTATAAGGACCTCTATCCGCTCAGCCTAGACCTTTCTAGGGAAAAGAGCCTCAGTCTTTCCTGAGAGTTATAACCCGCCAGTTCCATTGGAAGAGTTTCATGAAGGATGCTGAGTTGTGTTACAGGGAAATGATGGAATACCAACAAGAAGATTCGAGGAAATTATATAAGTCATATTGAAGAAAATAAAAGTTCTATCGCCTTTTTTGGACGTGGTTGCAAAAAACAATCCAATCCAATTCCAACACCTTCCAAGGACATTCCTGAATCCTTTCCCAATATGGCAGCCCCGCCTCCTGACCACGGCACCACCCAACCCAGCCACATCAATGTGATCTGCGTCAGAAAACTATGTGCCCCCGAGGCTTTGGAGCCGTCAGGAAACATCAGCAGCTGCAAAGGCACAACATTCTTGTGCTCCCGCCCACCTTGAAGCTGAGGATGAGCTCATCCGTTTTATAACGCTAACTCTCCTTGGTGCGTCAACACCAGGTGGTGTTGGGGAGGGGGGGGGAGGGGGGGGCCCGTCGCAGATGGTAATCATTTACATATTCTATGTACACACCACAGAATGATCATTACCTGCAATTTAGCAGGGAGAAGGTGCTGGTAATACAGCCGGGAGCCTGGATTGCAGCTGCGACCTCCCCACATTATCGCTTCGGCAACAGGCAGCCGTGTGATTTTTTTTTTAATTATTTGTTCTTGGGACGCGGGTGACACTGGTGAGGAAGTCCATCCCTAGTTGCCCTGAGGGCAGTAAGAGTCAACCCACGTAGTGTGGGCCTGGGGTCACGTGCAGACCAGATAGGGCTGGTAGGTTACCATTCCCTAAAGGACATTTGAGCGCCTTGGGATGTTTTACTATGGTTAAAACGCTATATAAATGCAAGTTATTATTGTTGTTAGTCAATCAGTTGGGTCTTGATGCCGAGCGGGTAGATTTCATGGTCATTTTCAGGGGCCCGTGCCACAATTGACCAGATTTATTGAGTTCAGTTTCACATCATGCCATGAAACAAGTTGAGTTCATGACCTCTGGTTCAGTACCATAACTTTTCGGCTAATGGAGTATTGTGCACAGTTTTGGTCTCCTTACCTAAGGAACGTAAGAACATAAGAAGTAGGAGCAGGAAAAGGCCACTTGGCCCCTCGAGCCTGCTCCGCCATTCAATAAGATCATGGCTGATCTTGGGCTCAAAGCCACTTCCCTGCTCGCAACCCATAACCCTTCTGACGTAAGAAAACAACTAAGCACTTGGTCTAAGCGTTAAACAAAGCTTTAATCAACTGTTTTACAACATGGAGGTCTAGTTGTGTCCTTCACTAGTTCCTGTTAAGAATGTCCTGCGCAAGCTGGGCCCGTGCCCGAATATTTATACTCTCCCTGGACATCGCCACCCGCAGGCCACTCAGTAGTATTTCATAAGTCTTTCTTTCATGAATGACAGATTCATGTCACCTTCACTCCCTTATCTTGCAAAAATCTGTCTATCCCCACCTTAAATGTATTTAATGACCCAGCCTCCACGGCTCTCTGGGGCAGAAAATTCCACAGATTTACAACCCTCTGAGAGAAGAAATTCCTCCTCATCTCAGTTCTAAAAGGACGACCCTTTATTCTGAAACTATGCCCCCAAGTTCTAGATTTCCCCACGAAGGGAAGCATCTACCTTGTTGAGCCTCCCTCAGTATCTTATATGTTTCAATAAGATCACCTCTCATTCTTCTAAATTCCAATGAGTATAGGCCCAACCTGCTCAACCTTTCTTCATAAGTCAACCCCCTCATCTCAGGAATCAACCGAGTGAACCTTCTCTGAACTGCCTCCAATGCAAAGAAGGATATACTTGCCTTAGAGGGAGTGCAACAAAGGTACACTAGACTGCTTCCTGGGATGAGAGGGTTGTCCTATGAGGAGAGATTGAGTAGACTTGGCCTATACTCTCTAGAGTTTAGAAGAATGAAAGGTGATCTCACTGAAAAGTGTAAAATTCTTAAGTGGCTTGACAGGTTAGATGCAGGGAGGATGTTTCCCCTGACTGGGGAGTCTAGAACCAGGGGTCACAGTCTCAGAATAAGGGGTCGGTCATTTAGGACTGAGATGAGGAGAAATTTCTTCACTCAGAGGGTGGTGAATCTTTGGAATTCTCTGCCCCAGAGGGCTGTGGAGGCTCAGTCGTTGAGTATATTTAAGACAGAGATCAATAGATTTTTGGATATTAAGGGAATCAAGGGATATGGGGATAGTTCCGGAACTTGGAGTTGAGGTCGAAGATCAGCCATGATCGTATTGAATGGCGGAGCAGGCTCGAAGGGCCGAATGGCCGACTCCTGCTCTTAGTTCTTATATGTTAGCCACAATATCCCTGCCGGAGTGTGAGGGGTATAGCTCAGTGGTACATCTTTTGATTATAATGTTTCCTAAATTACAACAGTGACTATACTTCTTAAGTACTTTGTTGGCTGTAGTGCGCTGAGGTCGAGAAAGGCAAGTCTTTATTTTTCTTTTTAGATCAAGATATTTAAAACTAGGCACTCTTCCCCCCCTCCCCCCCCCCCCCCCCCCCCCGACCCCGCCAGCTTCACAACTTTACTTGGGTTAGTATTCCGAAAGCCTGAGTTTAAATTGGTCGGAAGGTCCGGACTGAAACAGGCCCATCTTGTGAAAGCAACAGAATGCAATGAAGGTGAAGCTATCCCAGCATCCACAGCAGAAGTGAAAGCACTCTATTAAAATGCTGGGCACCACTGAAGGGGGGACGCACTCAAAAATCCCACAGCCTGGTAGATTGTAGATCACAAGAAAGAAAGACTTGCATTTCTATAGCGCCTTTCACGACCACCGGACGTCTCAAAGCGTTTTACAGCCAATGAAGTACTTTCGAAGTGGAGTCACTGTTGGAATGCTGAGAGAGGAAGAAAAGGCAAAGAAAGGGAGACAGAGAAAAGGAAGAGTGAAAGAGAAAACAATACATGCATGCCACGTGGTTGCTGGTGACTGTCCATGTGACAGACTTGGGGAGAAATTGTTAGGCAAAAAACATAACAAAAACAAGAGGTTCAGGACACGCTAGGATTGAGAAGGCATTGATAAATAGATTGTATCCCTTTTTTAAATTCATTTTTGGAAAGTGGGTGCTGCTGGTAAGGCCGGCACTTTATTGCCCATCTTTAGGTGGCGGCCTTCTTCAGCCACAGGTCTTCAGCACTAGAGCCAGGATGTTGCCGGGACCGGTGCACCCAGCCGTCTCTTGATGCCGCGTGGAGTGAGTCCAATTGGCTCAAGACCAGCATCTGTGATATTGAGGACCTGAAAAGGAGGCCAAGAAGGATCATCCCCCTGCCTCAGCTCATCTGCTGCCAAAACCCTCATCCATGTCTTTCTTATCTTCAGACTCGGCTGTTCCGCTCTGCGACCATTGGCCTGTCTAAGATCACTGGCCTGAGATCAAACCCGGGAGCTATAGGTCTGTATAGCTCAATGCCACGTTGGTGGGTAGCTTTACAGCGTCAGCCGTGGCTCAGTGGGTAGCACACTTGCCTCTGAGTCAAGAAGGTTGTGGTTTCAAGTCCCACTCCAGAGGAAGTATATAAAGCTAGGCTGACGCTCCAGTGCGGTGCTGAGGGAGTGCTGCACTGTTGGAGGTGCCGTCTTTCGGATTAGACGTTAAACCGAGGCCCCGTCTGCCCTCTCAGGTGGACGTAAAAGATCCCACGGCCACTATTTCGAAGAAGAGCAGGGGAGTTATCCCCGGTGTCCTGGCCAATATTTATCCCTCAATCAACATCACTAAAAAACAGATTATCTGGTCATTATCGCATTGCTGTTTGTGGGAGCTTGCTGTGCTCAAATTGGCTGCTACATTACAACAGTGACTACACTTCAAAAAAAGTACTTCATTGGCTGTAAAGCGCTTTGGGACGTCTGGTGGTCGTGAAAGGCGCTATATAAATGTAAGTCCTTCTTTTTCCAACGCTCTCCCGGCCGGCCTCCCACCTCGCACCCTCCGTAAGCTTGAGCTCATTGAAAACTCTGCTGCCCGTATCCTAACTGGCACCGTTGCTCGCTGACCAACATTGGCTCCCGGTCTGGCTCCCTCTTTGACTCAGCTTCAGGTCACCCGTCCCAAGTATCTCCTGATGTGGCTCGGTGTCAAATTCTGTTTGATGAAGAGAAAAAGACTTGCATTTCTATAGCGCCTTTCACCACCTCAGGACGTCCCAAAGCGCTTTACAGCCAATGAAGTACTTTTTGAAGTGTAGTCACTGTTGTAATGTGGGAAACGCGGCAGCCAATTTGCGCACAGCAAGCTCCCACAGACAGCAATGCGATAATGACTGGATAATCTGTTTTAGTGATGTTGACTGAGGGATAAATATTGGCCCCTGGACACTGGGGAGAACTCCCCTGCTCTTCTTCGAAATAGTGCCACGGGATCTCAGGACATCTCATCTGAAAGACGGCACTTCCGACAGTGCGGCACTCCCTCAGCACTGCACTGGGAGCGTCAGCCTAGATTTTGGTGCTCAGGCCTCTGGGGTGGTAGACTTGAACGCGCAACCTTCTGACGCAGAGGCAAGGATGCCACCAACTGAGCCACGATAACGCTCCTGTGCAGCGCCTTGAGACGTTTTACGATGCTGCAGGCGCTATATCAATGCAAGTTGCTGTTGTTGAGAGCCAGCAGAATGGAAGCCTGCACGAGGAAAACTATTCAGAGAAGAGCAGTTAGTTCCCCCGGTGTCTTGTCAACACTTCTTCCTCCACGACTAAAAGCTGGTCATTCCTGTCATGTGCTGGGCACAAGCTGGCTGCCGCGTTTGTCTATATAACAACAGTGCCTACACTTCAAAAGCAATTAATTGGGAGTGGAGGGGTTTGGAATAGCCTAATGACTTGATAAGAGACTTTGTAAAATGCAAGTTATTTCTTCACTTATCACCTTTTACAAAGTGCAAAACGATGTAGACGGCAGGATAGGAGTGAGATGGCAGGGGTGGGAAAGTCGTACCTCGAGTTCTGAGCTTTGTTCCTGTCGAAATTTCACTGAAAATTTCAACACCTTTTAATAATTAATGTCCCATGAGACATAGATATGCAGAGGAAAAAAATGGACATTTTATTTTAAAGTCCAATCTTTTTTGGTTTACCTTCCAGAAATTTCAGAACAGCACCGTCATAACCTGGACTGGCCTGGTCCAAAATCGGACGGGTCTTCAGCTGAAGGTCACCCTGGGCCAATGTTGTGACAGCAAACATCTGCAGAGCCAATTTTGCAGTGGACGCTTGGGTTTGGGAATGGCTGATCGACCCGACCAGCTGATCGCCCCACCCTATCTCTGGAACCTCCTCCAGCCCTACAACCCCCCCCCCCCGAGATCTCTGCGCTCCTCCAATTCTGGCCTCTTGCGCATCCCCCGATTTTAATCGCTCCACCATTGGCGGCCGTGCCTTCAGCTGCCTGGGTCCTAAGCTCTGGGATTCCCTCCCTGAAGCTCTCCGCCTCTCTCCTTCTCTTTCCTCCTTTCAGACGATCCTTAAAACCCAATTCTTTGACCAAGCTTTTGGTCATCTGCCCTCATATCTCCTCTGTGGCTCGGTGTCAAATTGTGTTTGATAATCGCTCCTGTTGTTGAGGCTGCCGCGAAACACGAATTAAGACTGAATCCATGTGTGAAAAACAAAGGCTTTTTAATACAACTGCATGGTCCAAAATGGCTGAACAGACTGCTCCCAGAATTCTCTGGAAAAACCCTGAGGCCCCGCCCACTCCTTTACTCCTGCCTTAAAGGCAAGGTGCCTTAAAGGCAAGGTGCTCGATATATTGTCCACGGGCGGAAAAGTGGATAATGCCCGTTTAGGTGGCGATCTGCCACATTGTGAAGCACCTTGGGATGTTTTACTACGTTAAAGGGGCGATCAGCCGGTCAGGTTGATCAGCCATTCCCAAACTCAAGCGTCCACTGCAAAATTGACTCTGCAGATGTTTGCTGTCACAACATTGGCCCAGGGTGACCTTCAACTGAAGACCCGTCCGCTTTTGAACCAGGCCAGTCCAGGTTATGACGGTGCTGTTCTGAAATTTCTGGAAGGTAAACCAAAAAGATTGGACTTTAAAATAAAATGTCCATTTTTTTTCTATGCATATCTGTGTCTCATGGGACATCAATTATTAAAAGGTGTTGAAAATTTTCAGTGAAATTTCGACAGGAACAAAGCTCAGAACTCGAGATACGACTTTCCCACCCCTGCCATCTCACTCCTATCCTGCCGTCTACATCGTTTTGCACTTTGTAAAAGGTGGTAAGTGAAGAAATAACTTGCATTTACAAAGTCTCTTATCAAGTCATTAGGCTATTCCAAACTCCTTCACTCCCGATTAATTACTTTTGAAGTGTAGTCACTGTTGTTATATAGACAAACGCGGCAGCCAGCTTGTGTCCAGCACATGCCCGATACGAGACTCCCAAAACAAGCGCTCTACTCGGAGCTCCGACACGGCAAGAGAGCCCCAGGTGGGCAGAGGAAACGCTTCAAGGACACCCTCAAAGCCTCCTTGAAAAAGTGCAACATCCCCACCGACACGTGGGAATCCCTGGCCCAAGACCGCACAAAGTGGAGCAGAAGCATCCGGGAAGGCGCCGAACACCTCGAGTCTCTTCGCCGGGAGCAAGCGGAAGCCAAGAGCAGGCAGCGCAAGGAGCGCACGTCTACCCAAGCACCCCACCCACTCGCCCCTTCAACCACCGTCTGCCCCACCTGTGACAGAGACTGTAAGTCCCACATTGGACTCATCAGTCACCTGAGAACTCATTTTTAGTGTGGAAGCAAGTCATCCTCGGTTCCGAGGGACTGCCTAAGAAGAAGAAGCACATGACAGAAATGACCAGCTTTTAGTCGTCGAGGAAGAAGTGTTGACAAGACACCAGGGGAACTAACTGCTCTTCTCTGAATAGTTTTCCTCGTGCAAGCTTCCATTCTGCTGGTTCTCAACAACACTTTGCATTTATATAGCGGCTGTAACATCATAAAACGTCTCAAGGCGCTTCACAGGAGCGTTATCGTGGCTCGGTTGGTTGCACCCTCGCCTCTACGTCAGAAGGTTGCGGGTTCATAGTCCCACCCCAGAGACTTGAGCACAAAAATCTAGGCTGGCACTCCCAGTGCAGAACTGAAGGAGTGATGCACTGTCGGAAGTGCTGTCTTTCAGATGAGATGTTAAACCGAGGCCCCGTCTGTCCTGAGATTCCATGGCACTATTTCGAAGAAGAGCAGGGGAGTTATCCCCAGTGTCCTGGCCAATATTTATCCCTCAATCAACATAACAAAAAGCAGATTATCTGGTCATTATCACATTGCTGTTTGTGGGAGCTTGCTGTGCGCAAATTGGCTGCCGCGTTTCCTACATTCCAACAGTGACTACACTTCATTGGCTGTATAAATGCAAATCTTTCTTTCTATTATTAGTTTACTGTGTTTGTGCTGGCTCTTTGCTAGATATACTTCCAAATGGTAGGTGCCTGATATGCTCCAATGCAACGGACACATGCTATTAAGAGCGTGAGGGCCTACAATGCACCAAGACACTCAAGTGTGCCCCAGTGCAGGCAGTGAGCACAAAGAGGGGTGGGAGCAGGGCACAGCTTGTCAGCTTGACTCTTTAGGTCCCCAATTTAAGTGTAAATTAAGCGGCCACCCCATAATGTGGCTGGAGCGGTCCTGCCGTTTGGAATGGACGCTGAAGGGGACACTGCGCAGGTTATTTCTTCTCTGGCGGTTCCTCAATGCATTTGCTTTTTGCCCAGTGCCCCCTGACTGTTGCCACCTCTGCCTGGTGCCCGTCACTCCATGCAGGAAAACGGTCTACTGGCACAGAGAGCAGCCAGTAGCCTTTCACTAGCTGCCGGTGCCTGACATTGCGGCTGTGGTCAAAGATATAGGGGGGAAAAATTGAGTTGCTTTGCGCCTCCCGTTACTGCCGGGGCGCAGCGCCGCTAACGCCTCCCGCGAAATTCAGCAGGATGCTAGCGGTGGCGGTAGCCGGTAGCGCCCCGCGGCACTGCACCTCCGGTGATGACGTCATCGCCGTGCGCAGCACCTCGTGCCCCGGCCGCAAACTTTCGGTCGTGACCCCTGACCTGCCGCCGGACGATATGTCCGACAGGGTCAGGGTGGTGTTTTTGCGGCCGCGCTAATTAAAGGGCAGGTGCCGGGCAGCCCTTTTTTTTTGGGCCGTCTGCCAGCACCTGCCCCCTTTCCGTTTCCTCATGCAAGGTGCCGGCTGCGATCGCTCAGCTCCTCTTGAGTGCCGGGCTGTTTTCCCGGCATCCCGCTCCCCGGTGGTCCGGCAGGGCCCCGGTGCGCGCTGCACTAGACCCCTCCTCTTTAATCAGGGGAGGGAGGCCTGCAATACCGCAGAAACACGTTCCGAAGTCCGGAAAAATACGAAAACCGGCTCGGCCTCGGTCCAAAGGTTGCCGGATTCGAGACACCTAGCCTGTATAGCAAAGAAGGCTAAGAGGAGATTTAATGGAGGTTTTTAAAATTGCAGCGGGTGAATTACCATAGGGTGAATAGGGAAAGTTTATTTCCTCTGTTTGGGGAGTCAGTGATGAGGGTGTCATCAACTTCAAATTGTCATCAAGTGACTGAAGAGGGAAGTTAGGAGAACTGTCTTTACACAGAGAATGTGGCCTGGCAAAAATAGCCATTAACTGGTCCAGGCAGCGGGCGGTCGAGGGGGGTCGTTCGGCCCGACTGCCCTGCCTCTCTTCCGCGGCCATGTTCGCGCCCGGGTGGCCCTGGAGATGGATACGCGGTGTCCGCCGGCATGCTCGAGGCCTCCCACGACCGGTGGACGCCGCGGGGACTGGAGTGCATCATCACCCCCCCCCCGGCCAACGAAATTTTAATTTAATTTGTTAAGGTTCCTTTAAAGTTTTATTAGTTAGTCAATTTTGTTTAATCACCCAAAATCAGAAGAGTACACAGAGAATATGCAAGCTCAATCATTTACCCCAGGGAGTAGCTGAGGCAGAGACCATTGTAATATTTAAGGGAAGAGTAGATAAACATATGAAGGACAAGATGATACAGAACTATGGAGAGAGAACAGGGTAGTGGGATTAGTATTTGATTGTTCTAGCAAAGAGCCAGCACAAACAAAGACTTGCATTTCTATAGCGCCTTTCACAACCACCGGACGTCCCAAAGCGCTTCACAGCCAATGAAGTAATTTTTGAAGTGTAGTCGCTGTTGTAATGTAGGAAACGCAGCAGCCAATTTGCGCACAGCAAGATCCCGCAAACAGCAATGTGATAACGACCAGATAATCTGTTTTAATGATGTTGATTGAGGGATAAACATTGGCCAGGACACCGGGGAGAACTCCCCTTCTCTTCTGCGAAATAGTGGCCATGGGGTCTTTTTCGTCCACCTGAGAGAGCAGACGGGGCCTCAGTTTAACGTCTCATCTGAATATAAACAGAAAATGCTGGAAACACTCAGCAGGTCAGGCAGCATCTGCGGAGAGAGAAACAGAGTTAACGTTTCAGGTCGATGACCTTTCGTCTGAACTGGAAAAGGTTAGAGATGTAACAGGTTTTAAGCAAGTGCAGAGGCAGGGAAAGTGGGGAAGGGGAGGAAAGAACTAAAGGGAAGGTCTGTGATAGGGAGGAAGGCAGGAGAGATTAAATACCAAAAAGGGATGATGGTGCAAGTCAAAAGGAGATGGTAATGGGACAAGTAAAGAAACAAAAGATGGGTCTAGAACAGGTGTACTCTTTTTGTGCAACCCATAAACTGTAACTTAAAAAAAATTTAATGAAACTTATCAAATTAAATTAAAATTCTATTCCCCAGGTGATGATGCACTCCAGTCCCTGCGGTGCCCACCAGTCGCGGAAGGCCTCGAGCGTGCTGGATCTCCAGGGCCACCCGGACGCGAACGTGGCTGCGGAAGAGAGGCAGGCAGTCGGGCTGAATGACCCTCTCGACCGCCCGCTGCCAGGACCAGTTGATGGCCACTTTGGCCAGGCCCAGGAGCAGTCCCACGAGGAGGTCCCCCGACCTGCCCGCTCCCCTCCGCACCGGGTGACCAAAGATCAGGAGCGTAGGACTGAAGTGCAGCCAAAAATCGAGGAGTAGCCCCGGCAACCTCTCACACTCCTTATAAACGTGGAACACGGACTCCTCCAGGCCCAGAACGGGTGTAAATGGGAATAGCAGAATCATCGACAGCTGCCGTCCAAAAAAATGGGGGCAGCGGTTATGATCTGAAATTGTTGAACTTGATGTTGAGTCCAGAAGGCTGTAAAGTGCAATCTACTAAAGAATGGTTCTATTTCAAGAGCATGGGGTAAGTTGTTTTATGGAAGGGGGTAAGTTGTTTTATGGAAGGGGGCAAAATATACTGCTTTATTCAGACCTTCACTGCTAATCCACTTTCCAAGCAAAAAAAAACTCAACTCTCAGCTCAAATTGTTTGGCCGGTGCCAAAAAAATCAGGTGCAGTTTTAAAAAAAACTTTACCCAAAAAGTAAAACTTTTGCAACACGTCACTGATCCTCTTTCAGACAGAACAAGGCTCTTGACCACGTGCTCGCCGGCGCGCAGGCGCAGTACGGTGGGCGTCCCAGACATCAGAGAGAGCGAACCTGGTGGAAAACAGGCGGAGAGGGCGTTTGCGGTGCGGTGAACGCGGACCGGGTAGAGGCAATCAGGGGAGTGCGCATAACTATCCCCAACTCCAGAGAAAGCGAAACGAGTACAAGCAATTAGCTTCCAGAAGGCGGTACACAACCACGCCCCCCAACCAACAACACACTCAGAGAAAACGAGCGAGTAGAAGCAACTTCGGAGGCAAAGCAGACTGCTTTGAGTAAACGGCCCGAGAAAGCAGCAGCTGAGGAGAGCCGAGCCGAGGGGGGGGGAGAGAAAGCTTTTCAGTAAAAGCGGACCGCGTAGAACCAAGCGAGAGACGGATTCCCCACTGTAGTAAAGCGGACCGAGTAGAACAAACCCCCTGATTCAGTAAAGCGGACCGAGTAGAACCAACCAACCGAGGGACTAATTCCCCACTGTAGTAAATAAAGCGGACCGAGTAGAACCAACCCCCTGATTCAGAAAAGCGGACCCAGTAGAACCAACCCACCCTTCAGTAAAGCGGACCGAGTAGAACCAACCCACCCTTCAGTCAGGCGGACCGAGCAGAACCAACCGAGGGGAACTAAAATCCCCCCCACTGTAGTAAAGCGGACTGAGTAGAACCAACCCACCCTTCAGTAAAGCGGACCGAGTAGAACCAACCCACCCTTCAGTAAAGCGGACCGAGTAGAACCAACCCACCCTTCAGTAAAGCGGACCCAGTAGAACCAACCCACCCTTCAGTCAAGCGGACCGAGCAGAACCAACCGAGGGGAACTAAAATCCCCCCACTAGTAGTAAAGCGGACCGGGTAGAAAGCAGCCGGCCAATGCGGACCGGCTAGAGGCAGCGCCGGCCCGGGGAATCGGGGTGTGAGTGAGTGTGTGCGCGCGCCGCTCGCCAACGGCTGTTCGCAGCGGGTTCAAATCTCAACGGCTGCCGCAGCCATGGTGTCGTGGCTCCTGTCCAGGCTGGTGCTGTGAGTATGGAGCAGCTTCTGTCGCTATTGCCATTGTGTGGTTTTTTTGTTGTTGTCATTTCTGAGCCAACCAATGCAGCCGCCACATTACTATGCATTCATTTGTTGTTGCATCTTTCCCCCTAAAGCTCCCAGAAGTTTTGCTTCTGGGGGGTGTTGCAATAGTTGCAAGAAGTTGGGTGACTCTCTTTTAAATTTAAAAACAAAAGGTAATTTTCTTTACATTATTACTTGCCTTTTTTGTATATTTATAAACTAAAGTTTGTTTGAATTATCCCCCCCCCCCCAAATGCTTAAATGTTAAAAGTTTCATCAAGTTTGAGGATAAACCTGGTTTCACTGACACTTTTCCAGCCAGTTTTTCTGTCAGTTAACTTTTTTTGCATATGTTCGACTCCAGCTTTTGCAATCAAATGATTAGTGGCTTTAGAGACGAAAAAATGCACCACATGCAAGAGCTTAAATGCAGAGAGTAGGATCAAAATGGGGACCTGGCTCAGTGTCTCTGAAGTGCACTTGTCCTTCAGGAGTCTCCATGTTAATCAGAACTAATTGTTGCTAAATCGCCCCTTTTTCGCATTCCAATTCCCAAATGGGTCTGTGCTCTTTTCCAACTTTTATTTTTTGTTAAGGACGCATCTAGTTTTATTTTTTAATCGTGGCTCTTAACGTGCGTCGAGCTACATTTCCCTGTCCACGTGTGTTATAGAGGGTGGTGGTCCTTTTTTTTGCGACGCCAAGGTCCAGCGGGCCACCTTCCGCCATCGGCAGCACCTGGGCCTGACGGGTTTTTTTAATTCGTTTATGGGATGTGGGTGTCGCTGGCAAGGCCGGCATTTATTGGCCATCCCTAATTGCCCTTGAGAAGGTGGTGGTGAGCCGCCTTCTTGAACCGCTGCAGTCCGTGTGGTGAAGGTGCTCCCACAGTGCTGTTAGGGAGGGAGTTCCAGGATTTTGACCCAGCGACGACGAAGGATCGGCCGATATACTTCCAAGTCAGGATGGTGTGTGACTTGGAGGGGAACTTGGAGGTGGTGGTGGTCCCATGCGCCTGCTGCCCTTGTCCTTCTAGGTGGAAGAGGTCGCGGGTTTGGGAGGTGCTGCTGAAGAAGCCTTGGCGAGTTGCTGTAGATGGTACACACTGCAGCCACGGTACGCCGGTGGTGGAGGGAGTGAATGTTTATGGTGGTGGATGGGGTGCCAATCAAGCGGGCTGCTTTGTCCTGGATGGTGTCTTACAACACCTCATTGATCGCGTCCCACCCGACCCCAACCCACCTGTTTTTTGGCATTAAAATTACCCTCATGATGTCCAGTTCTGAGCACCGCATTTTAGGAAGGGTGTCAAACCCTTGGAGAAGGTGCAGAGGAGATTGACTAGAATGGCACCAGGGATGAGGGACTTCAGTTATGTGGCGAAGCTGGGGTTGTTCTCCTTGGAGCAGACTGAGCAGGTTAAGGGGAGATTTAATAGAGGTGTTCAAAATCATGAGGTGCTTTGATAAGAGTAAATAAGGAGAAACTGTTTCTTGTAGCAGAAGGGTCAGTAACCAGAGGACACAGATAGAAGATAATTGGCAGGAGAGCCAGAGGGGAGATGACTTTTTTTTACAGAGCGAGTTGTTGTGATCTGGAATGCACTGCCTGAAAGAGTGGTGGAAGCAGATTCAATAGTAATTTTCAAAAGAGTATTGGATAAATACTTGAAAAGGAAAAATTTGCAGGGCTACGGGGAGAGGGACTAATTGGACAGCTCTTTCAAAGAGCTGGTACAGGTACGATGGGCCGAATGGCCACCTTCAGTGTTGCGTGTGATTTATGTTACAATGACTTGACAATGTGTGGTTTAGGGCTGGTGGAGGGTCACTGGGTTAGGGTTAGAAACCGCAGGTGTGCACTAGACGTGACTGTTTAAAATATAGTAATGGCACCGATGCCCATAGTGCAGCTCACCTCCAATATCCAGCAGTACAGAGGAGCAGGAGTGGGCCATTCAGCCCCTCGAGCCTGTTCCGCCATTCAGTGAGATCACGGCTGATCTGTATCTTAACGCCATCCACTTTTCTTGGCTCCGTATCCTTTAATACCCTTGGCTAGCAAAAATGTATTTATCTCGGATTAAAATGAATTGCGCTCGCAGCTACTGCTTTTTGTGGGAGCGTTTTCCACACTTCTGCCATCCGTTTTGTGTTGGAAATGTTTCCTAACTTCTGAATGGCCTGGCTCTGATTTTAAGGTTATGTCCCCTTGTCCTAGACTCCACCGACCCCGCCCCCCCAAGCCGCTGAAAAAGTTTCTCACTACCCTATCAATTCCTTTCAAAATCCTAAAAACCTCAATCAAATTGCCCCTTAACCTTCTATATTCCAGGGAATACAAGCCTAGTTTATGTGATCTCTCCTCAATCTAACCCTTGGAGCCCTGGTAACAATCTGGTCAATCTGCACTGCACTCCTTCCTAGGCCAATATATCCTTTCTAAGGTGTGGTGCCCAGAACTGTACACAGTACTCCAGATGTGGTCTAACCAGGGCTTTGTACAGCTGTCGCAAAACTTCCTCCCCTTTATATTCTAGTCCTCTAGTTATAAAGGCATAATATTCAATTAGCCTTTTTGATTATTTTTTTGTAGGTGAAAAGACTAGATTAATCTGGAAGTTGGGTGATAGATAGATTTGCATTTATATGACTCCTTTCACGACCACTGTCTCAAAGCGCTTTACAGCCAATGAAGTACTTTTTTGAAGTGGAGTCACTGTTGTAATGTGGGAAAGGTGGCAACCAATTTGCGCACAGCAAGCTCCCACAAACAGCAATGTGAAAATGGCCAGATAATCTGTTTTTTGTTATGTTGGTTGAAGGAGAAATATTGGTCAGGACACTGGGGACAACTCCACTACTCTTCGAAATAATGCCATGGGATCTTTTACGTCCACCTGAGAGCAGACGGGGCCTCGGTTTAACGGCACCTCCGACAGTGCAGCGCTTCCCTCAGTACTGCACTGGCGTGTCAGCCTAGCTTTATGTGCGCAAGTCCCTAGAGTGGGACTTGAACCCACAACCTTCTGACTCAGAGGTGAGTGTGCTACCCACTGAGCCACAGCTGATACCAAGCTTGGGTGTTAAAGGCCTATGCATTCTGGGAGGAAACAAAGTTTGGTATGAACCAGGATGAGGTGTCTGTCTTTTTATATGGATGTGAATGTATAGGTCTTCAAAACCCCAGGTGGTGTTGCCTAACTTCCAGATTTCTCTTCTCTTCTCACCTACTCTTGGATATTGGAGGTGACCTGCACGAGTGGCAATTGGCCATTCTATATGTCAAAAGTAATCTTGCACTTATTCATCAGACTGACATCAGCACACGGTGAATGGATTACAGCCAATGTTTGTTGTGCAGGCTCCTCAAGCTCCCTCTACAAGCAACTGTTTGTGTAAGGTTCCAGGAACGCAAGTTTGTTCATTTGAGTGACGGCACCTTTTATTGCAGATGTTTGTTAGGTTACTGATCCGGTTGAGTTATTCTGCAACTCTGGACCCTGCAGTATGATTTTCAAATTTGGTGTGCTATAGGGATCAAGGTGCAATTTCCCATATAAATGGACATTGGTGTCTGACTCTGTTGATGAATTCAGCTAACAGTTTTGTTAAACTTTGAGTGTTGAGTCAGATTGTAAAAAGATTGTGTTGATTCATACAAGGTTCATGATTCTTACATAATTTATGAAATTAAGTAATTCAAGAAGTATCAGCCAGTAAGTTTTTTTTGTGAAACTGCCATTGGCCTCCAATATCCAAACTCCCGTTATTTGCCATTCTGATGAGATCTGCTATAATTTTTCCAGGGCAAGCTTTGGTTGTACTTGTCCTCATTCCAATCCACAGGCTATTGATGTACCATATTTAGGAATCCTTGATCATCCACCAATCTACATTATCCAACCCCTTTCATAACTTCCAAATGTCCCAGTGCTTTAGGGTGTAGGGCTCGAGGAGATTAGACGTAGGGAGAGGGGAGTTCACACAGCAATTTAAAGACGAGGATGAGAATTTAAAATATGATAAGGAACTGGGAGCCAATGTAGGTCAGACAGGGGTGGTGGGTGAGTAGAGGAGGCAGTTAAACAGATGTTTGCCAAATCACAAACTCCCAACACTTGTTGGAGGTGAGGGTGGAGTCGGCAGCAGAGAGGGTTTTTTTGAAAAAGTGGAGCCAAGAAACATGTTACTGTTGCTCTCCAGAATGATCCTAGAATGGTACGTGGTTTTGCCGAGGTCCTGTAGAGTTTGATTTTGGTCCAGCCAGATCCAGCAATGGCTGGCTGTGCCAGTTGCATTCGAGTCTGCACCTTCTGAACTTGAGGGAGCAAAATGGGGGCCATATATAGAAACAAAAATAGGAGCAGGAGTAGGCCATTCAGGACAGAGATGAGGAGAAATTTTCTCTGAGGGTCGTGAGTCTTTGGAACTCTCTTCCTCAGAGGGCGGTGGAAGCAGAGTCTTTGAATATTTTTAAGGCAGAGGTAGATAGATTCTTGGTAAGCAAGGGGGTGAAAGGTTATCGGGGGTAGGCGGGAATGTGGAGTAATCAGATCAGCTATGATATTGAATGGCGGAGCAGGCTCGAAGGGCCGAGTGGCCTACTCCTGCTCCTAATTCGTATGTTCGTATATGATCATGGCTGATCCTCTATCTCAATATATTCCTGCTCTCTCCCCATACCCCTTGATGCCTTTTAGGTCTAGAAATCTATCTATCTCCTTTTTAAATATATCAGTGACTTGGCCTCCACAGCCTTCTGGATAGAAACATAGAAAAATAGGCCGGAATCAACAGCGATGGGATCCAGTGAAGGCTTTCCTGAGGATGAGGGCATCAAAGTTAGATGTAAGGGAGTGGTTGAGCAAATAAATGGCTACAGGGGTGTCGTGGTGAATGGAGGGCCAAAGGCTGGGCAGTTGGGAGTTTGAAAGAGCAGTTGTAAATGATTTGGAAGGAGAGGTTTTTTTTCCCCCCAGAGGTGGATGCAGAAGGAAGAGGGGCTGGGAGATGCTTGGTGAGGGATACAAGGAAATCAAATGAATCGCCTTTTTAAAAATAGTTACACCTGCACCATTTAATTAAATGTTTGCCAGCCAGTTTTCTTGGTTGCAAACGAACAGATTGCATGTTCAATGTTTAATTTCTTGACATTAAAATGTGGCGGGGTGTCTGGAAAAGCCCATTAGGATCCAAAATATATAGTTGCTGCATTAATCTTTTGACGCCGCCTGTTGGTGTATCTGTACTCCAGTGGCAGGACTTGGATGTTTGCCTTTGTTTCTGATGTCAGCTGTGTGGTTAGGATGATGCTGTTTGATGTTGTGTACCTTGAAGGAGTGGCAAAGGTGGTCCAGTTGCTGTTTGACGTGGTGTTGGCAGAGGCCTTGAAGCCAGTCCCTTAAATGGTGTGTGGTGTAGGGAAGAAAGAAAGACTTACATTTATATGGCGCCTTTCACGACCAGCGGACGTCTCAAAGCCAATGAAGTACTTTTGAAGTGTAGTCACTGTTGTAATGTAGGAAACACAGCAGCCAAAATTGCACACAGCAAGCTCCCACAAACAGCAATGTGAAAATGACCAGATAATTTTTTTATGTTATTGAGGGATAAATATCGGCCAGGACACCAGGGATATCTCCCCTGCTCTTCTTCGAAATAGTGCCATGGGATCTTTTACGCCCACCTGAGGGGGCAGACGAAGCCTTGGTTTAACGTCTCATCTGAAAGACGGCACCTCCGACAATGCAGCACTCCCTCAGCACTGCACTGGAGTGTCAGCCTAGCTTTTTTATGTGCTCAAGTTCCTGGAGTGGGACTTGAACCCACAACCGTCTGACTCAGAGGCGAGTGTGCTACCAACTGAGCCACTGAAGAGGAAGAATGAATGTTTGGTGTCATCCACAAATCCCTAATCGTGGATGTCTCCATTATATCGTGACTTGAAGGACATCCAGGCCCATTCCTCACCATTAGAAAGTATGATTTTAAAAAAAAATCCGAGTTTGCAATGTAATCAAGTTGTAGGACGTGGTAATAAATGGGGCTCTGATTGAGGGTGCAAACGTGCTGAGACAAATCGTAAAATGGAGTGGATCTTCCAAGTGAGTTTTTTTGCAAAGAAAACTCTCTTCCTTCCATTTGAAATTTCTTCCATGCTATTCTAAAAGTGCTGCGATATGGTTCTAGAGGTAGTGTCTACTCTGGCACCTTGCCCAATTGGGCATTTTTCATGTTTGACAGGCTATTTTGCTGGGAGACCATCACAACAGAGTCTGATCCTCTTGCCCTCTCCAGCAGAAGCATAGTGATTTTTTTTAAATGGGAGTTTCAATTGCCTAGCTCTGTGGTATGAGGGTCGAGTGGAAAGACAAGAGTATTAACGGCTGAAATAAAAACAGAAAATGCTGGAGATACTCAGCAGGTCAGGCAGCATCTGTGAAGAGAGAAACAGAGTTAACGTTTCAGGTCGATGACCTTTTGTCAGAACTGGAAAAAAGCTGGAGATGGAACAGATTTTTAAGCAAGTGTAGGAGCTGGGAAAGGGGGGAGGGGATGAAAGAACAAAAGGGAAGGTCTGTGATAGGATAGAAGGCAGGAGAGGTTAAGAGACATTAAGAGATATTCAAGGCAAAAGGAGATGGTAATGGGACAGGTTAAGAAACAAAAGATGGCTTTAGATGAAGTGTAACAGCTGTATTGAATGGTAAAATATATCTTTTCACCTTGGAGTCATATTTCACTGGATACAAGCCCGGAGTTTGAAAGGCCTGTAATATATGTGGTAGAGATTACAAAGCTATTGGACTGATATGGTTATACATTAACCTTGCCACTGCCTTTAACCAGCCAATGGAAAATCTGTTTAGATTCAAAATATGCAATCGAGCAGCCAAGTTTGTTCACAGGATATCCAAATCTAAACTAAATTGTCCTGTCATGCTGTTAAATTTCACCTCCTGTTTGATTTCATTGTTAACCACTGATCTCGCTTACAATGCCTGGCACAGTGTTGCTTTCAGAGGTGGCGGAGTTGATTGTATTCAAAGCGCTTACTCTGCATTCAAGACTATTGCACAGTTCAGCCCCCATATTCCACATGACATTTGATTTTTGTGTATTCTGGGCTTGAAAATTAAGACTGCTTTAAATCCAGGGGATGTCTGACACTGCATTTCGCATTTTCATTTTGAATAATGCGTTTTCAGTTTCTGTCACAAACTCCGTTCCCTAGATCCCCCGACTCCATTCTTCTTCTCCCTGGCCACTGTGAGGCTGAAACAGACTGTTCGCAACCTCGCCGTCCTATTTGACCCTGAGCTGAGCTTCCGACCCTAAATCCGTTCCATCACCAAGACCGCCTACCTCCAGCTCCGTGACATCACCTGTCTCCGCCCCTGCTGCTGAAACCCCCATCCATGCCTTTGTTATCTCCAGTATTCCAATGCTCTTCTGGCCGGCCTCGCATCTTCTGTAAGCTCAACCAAAACTCTGCTGCCTGTCTCCTAACTCGCACCAAGTCCCGTGCTTACTGCACACAACCCAAGTTTAGGACAAAATGTATAATTATACCGCTGGGTGTTCTTTCGCAGTTGAAATGAGCAAGGTATGAAAACTGCACCTCCCACCATTACAAATAACTCAACCTCGTGGCAGTGCTGTGTAAACGTACCAGTTGCCCTAGTATGGTTGGTATGGTTGAAGTATGTAACTGTTTCCAGTCCTGTCACCATATGTCGTGTTGTTGTTTGGTTTGTGACTGGCCGTGCTGAGCTGTTGGCTGCAGGATAGCGAATGTTGTGATTCTGCTGTTTTAAGGTATTGCGGTTGCTTGTACAATACTGGGATTTCCATGCAGACGGGCTGAAAAGAGCAGCAGCTGTAAGTTTCCATCGACTTGCTGTCTGGCCAGCCCCATGTTCCCTGCTGGAAGGGATAGGCCCAATAAGTTCACTGTGGTAACCTGTTCCTTTTAATTGACCTAGATAAAATTGGGTTGATGCCAGGTTTAGTGAAGATCGTATTAAAGGAAAAAGAAGTATTGTAAAATGTAATTTAGTGTTGATAATTAGATTCGCAAGACTCTCAATTGAATTTTTTCTGACCAAATGGTTACTGTAATCATGTTCCATCCTGTCTCGTGGTCTGATGGGTGTCGAGTGTTCAAATTCTCCATCTATTGCAACATACAGCTGACCTAACCTCAACATAGTTTTATTTAGGTCAATTTAAGAAACCAGATACAAGTGAGTTTATTGTGCCTCTGTCACTGGGAATTCAAACAGTTTGACCAACATAAGAAATAGGAGCAGGAGTCGGCCATTTGGCCCTTCGAGCCTGCTCTGCCATTCAATGAGATCATGGCTGATCATCTACCTCATCTCCACTTTCCTGCACTATCCCCATAGCCCTTAATATTCAAAAATCTATCGATCTCTGTCTTGAATATACCCAGTGACTGAGCCTCCACAGCCCTCTGGGGTAGAGAATTCCAAAGATTCACCACCCTCTGAGTGAAGAAATTTCTCCTCATCTCAGTCCTAAATAGCCGACCCCTTATTCTGAGACTGTGCCCCCTGATTCTAGACTCCCCAGCCAAGGGAAACATCTTCCCTGCATCTACCGTCAAGCCCTGTAAGAATGTTGTATGTTTCAATGAGATCACCTCTCACTCTTCTAAACTCTAGAGAATGTAGGCCTCAAATAAATCTCTCCAATTTATAGAAATCATAATTTAAGCTTTGCCTGATAGTTTAGCAGATGGTGAGCTGTAGAAATTAAAAAAGACCCCATCAATTGTCTGCTGATCTAGACAAAGCAGTATTTCAGGTGCTTCAGACCCCTTAACTAGGGAGAGACTATATAAATTAGCCAGCATTCCTACTACTGATTAGCATCGCTATCACTAGCTGGCACTTTATCAGTTGAGGACGAGGTCAGAATTAGCCATGATGCCCTGTGCAGTTGAATAACCTGTTTGCACGTGAAGATCAGTCACTTGGTTGAGGAGTTGGAGAGCAGCCAATTTGAAATTGGAGATCGATAGATTTTTGCTGGCCGAGGGTGGGTATAGGGGGATATGGAGCCAAGGCAGGTGGATGGAGTTAGCAAATGGATCAGTTATGATCTCATTGAATGGTGGAACAGACTCGAGGGGCTGAATGGCCTCCTCCTGTTCCTGTATGTACTTCATGCTCCGTTCTCCTGCTTCAGCACCCTGTTCTTATGTATTTCAAATTTCAGGAATTTTCACTGCTGTGGGCAGGAGAGGAAACCTGATTGAAGGGGTTCAAACATGGAGCTGCGGGAGAGATGGGCATGGATTTGGGAGGCAACAACGCGTCTAAGGACTTTGGAGAGAAAAAAAGAGGTTGGAGATGGGGTGATAGTTTGCAAGAACAGAGGGTTCAAGAGTGGGGTGATGGCTGATTTGACAGAGACGGGACAGCACAAGAGAAGATGGAACCGTTAACAATGAGCTGGCATGGGAACCAGAAAGGGAAGTTGAGTGGTCAGCAGTTCAGTGGAAATAAAGTTGAGACAGCAGGTGGTGGGTCTCATGGTCAAGCTGAGCTCTGAGGCCATGAATATTGGGGCAACTCTCGCATAAACTAGCTGCCTTGATTTCATGCCATTTCTATCGATCCCTGAACTCTCCTACCAGCACGTTTAGTTGGTGCCTCATTAGTTCACTGGGCCTCCTTCAGACAGCTGTCAAAGTAAAAATGAACATGCCTATGCCATGGTTTTGGCATATTTTGCCAACTATTGCATGCTTGTGGGTTTTGTTAATGCTAAAGGAAACTTGAGAGATTCTGAAAACAGGAATGCTGCTGCTGTGATGTGCAACATGTTGCTTACAAATGTGAAACAGTGTGACAGTTGTCAGAATTGCTGAGCTACTGTAATATTTGACCTTGTATGAAGTAGAGGCTGAGTTTTGTTGGAGCTAACATTCTTGACATTCAACGGCATTACCATCGCCGAATCCCCCACCATCAACATCCATGGGGTCACCATTGACCAGAAACTTAACTGAACCAGCCACACAAATACTGTGGCTACAAGAGCAGGTCAGAGGCTGGGTATTCTGCAGCGAGTGACTCGCCTCCTGACTCCCCAAAGCCTTTCTACCATCTACAAGGCACAAGTCAGGAGTGGGATGGTATATTCTCCACTTGCCTGGATTAGTGCAGCTCCAACAACACTCAAGAAGCTCGACACCATCCAGGACAAAGCAGCCCACTTGATTGGCACCCCATTCACTCCCTCCGCCACCGGCGTACCGTGGCTGCAGTGTGTACCATCTACAAGATGCACTGCAGCAACTCGCCAAGGCTTCTTCGACAGCACCTCCCAAACCCGCGACCTCTTCCACCTAGAAGGACAAGGGCAGCAGGCGCATGGGAACAGCACCACCTCCAAGTTCCCCTCCAAGTCACACACCATCCTGACTTAGAAATATATCGGCCGTTCCTTCATCGTCGCTGGGTCAAAATCCTGGAACTCCCTCCCTAACAGCACTGTGGGAGCACTTTCACCACACGGACTGCAGCGGTTCAAGAAGGTGGCTCACCACCACCTTTTCAAGGGCATTTAGGGATGGGCAATAAATGCTGGCCTTGCCGATGGTGCCTACGTCCCGTAAATGAACAATAAATAAAAATAAAAGTTGGTGCCTCTTGCTGGCCTTGTAAAGTTCATCCCGTGCAAATTATGATAGAGCTTCTTTGTATTTGATGGGTAAATAGTTGGAAATCGTTCCCAAAATGGAGCTGCCCAGATCTTTGACCGCTAACCACAAACAGTAACTGAAAACCATGCTGCAGCAGCTGCTGTTCAGCCAACTGCATTTTTCAAATGCTGCCTGTTTTGAGCACACTATCATATTTTTTGCATCTGTGTACTGCACTAATGAGCTGTTCCCTCACTTCCCACCTCTCCCCTGTTAGAAATTAATTTGGGATTCTTTCTGAAGTATGAAGTACTAAAGCTTCAACAGAAACTCCTTACTTGAAAACTCCCTCACCAGTAACCATTTTTTGTAAAACTGTGTGTGTGTGTGTTGTGAAATCCAGAGGCCTGGACTAATAATCTGGAGATGTCGTTAATTAAATAAATCTGGAATTTAAAAAGAGCTAGTATCAGTAATGGTGACCGTGAAACTGTCGGATTGTCGTAAAACCCAGCTGCTTCACTAATGTCCTTCAGGAAGGAAATCTGCTGCCCTTACCCGGTCTGGCCGGTATGTGACTCCAGACCCACAACAATGTGGTTGACTCTTAACTGCCCTCTGAAATGACCTAGCAATCCACTCCATTGTACCAAACCACTACAACAAATTCAGCACTGTGGGAGTGCCTTCGCCGCAAGGACTGCAGTGGTTCAAGAAGGAGGCTCACCACCACCTTCTCGAGGGCAATTAGGGATGGGCAATAAATGCTGACCGTGCCAGTGACACCCACATCCCATGAACAAATTTAAAAAAAATCATTTTGAAACCAAGCACTTAGTTATTACAACAACAGAAAACGCTGGAAAATCTCAGCAGGCCAGGCAACATCCGTGGAGAGAGAAACAGAGTTAACGTTTCGGGTCGAAGACCTTTCATCAGAACTGAGAAAAAAGCAGGAAATGAAACAGATAAAAAAGCAAGTGGGAGGCTGGGGGGGAGGAATAAAAGAACAAAGGGGGTGGTCTATGTTAAGTAGAGACATTAAGAGATGCTCAAGGCAAGACGAGATGGTAATAGGACAGGTTAAGAAACAAAAGATGGCTCAGAAGTGTGAAATGCTGGCAGAATGAAAGACAGCTGCCGTGGGGGGGAGAGAGGAAAAAAAAGGGAAAAGGCACAAACCAAAAGGGTGGATAAAATATGTATGTATATATATATATATATATATATATATATATATATATATATATATATATATATATATATATATATATTTATATATTTATATATATATATAGTAGGGGCCGAGGTTATGATCTGAAATTGTTGAACTCAATATTGAGTCCGGAAGGCCGTAAAGTGCCTAATCGGAAGATGAGGTGCTGTTCCTCGAGCTTACGCTGGAACAATGCACGAGGCCGAGGACGGTGAGGCCTGAGTGGGCGTGGAGCGGTGAATTAAAATGACAAGCGACCGGAAGCTCGGGGTCCCCCTTACGGACTGAACGGAGGTGTTCCGCAAAGCGGTCACCCAATCTGTGTTTGGTCTCCCCAATGTAGAGGAGACTGCATTGTGAGCAGCGAATACAGTATACTAGATTGCAAGAAGTACAAGTAAATCGCTGTTTCACCTGGAAGGGGTGTTTGGGGCCCTGGAGAGTGGGAAGGGGGGATGTATAAGGGCAGGTGTTGCATCTCCTGTGCTTGCATGGCAAGGTGCCGGGCGAGGGGGAAGGGGTGCTGGGGGTGATAGAGGAGTGGACTAGGGTGTCTCGGAAGGAGCGGTCCCTACGGAATGCTGAAAGGTGAGGGGAAGATACGTTTGGTGGTGGGATCAAGTTGGAGGTGGCGGAAATGGCGGAGGATGATCCATTGAATGTGGAGGCTGGTGGGGTGAAAGGTGAGGACAAGGGGAACTGTATCATGGTTCCGGGAGGGAGGGACTGTGGTGAGGGCAGAAGTGCGGGAGATAGAACGGACACGGTCGAGGGCCGTGTCGACCACGGTAGAGGGGAATCCTCGGTTGAGGAAAAAGGAAGACATGTCGGAAGCACTGGTATGGAAGGTGGCATCGTCAGGGCGGAGACGGAGAAACTGGGAGAAGGGAATAGAGTCCTTACAGGAGGCGGGGTGGGAGGAAGAGAGAGTGTAGCCCACTTAGTTATTACACTGGCGTGTTCATCGGTGTAAACACAAGTCTGTACATGTTCTAGGGCTCAGTACAGTGCCTGTCTATGCACTGTATAAAAATATATAAATACAAGTTGTTGTTGGGTAAAAGGGAATGATTCACTCCCACCTGGTAATGTACAGCTTGTGTGTGTCTTGAGCTATTGTCTTGCCAATCGTCACTTTATTTTAATGTTTTGGGAGCTGTGCTGTTAATTTGGTATCTTTTATGTGCCACCGTTTAAACTTTCCTCTTTTTTAAAAAAAAACAGGCTTGCGTTTGGTACTTTGTATCCTGCCTACACATCCTATAAAGCTGTCAAGACAAAGAACGTGAAGGAATATGTGAGTCCTGTATATTTGTTACCTTTCCATAACCTTAGTGTTTTTAATCACGCAAACAAGTTGCAGTTGGTGAAGAGTGGCGTATAGCCACCTTGCTGTTCAAACTGTTAGCTGGCATTACTTTAGTCAAGGCATGGTGAGTCTTGAAGAGCAGGGCGGGCCCAGGTTCCCTCCCTGATCTCGGCTGACTTAGCGGGTCTCAGTTGACGCACTGCAGTTCGCCTTAACACCCTTCGATCGGAGAAAGACGCAGTTGTAGTCATGCAAAAATCAGGTTCTAACTGGTACTGGTTCTGGTTTGGCCACTTGGGTGAGGTGCCCATCGATTTATCCCAGCAAGGGACAGTGCCTTCAGGATAGGGAGGGAGAAAATTTACCGAGAATTACATGGTCTACAGCATAGAAACGGGCCATTCAGGCCCAACTGTTCTCTGCCGGTGTTTATGCTCCACGCGAACCTATAAAAGGAAGTGAAAGTGAAGGAAGGGTCCAACATTTTGGCTTCCTTCTATCTGTCACATCCTGATTGCAGTCTCTTTTGGGGATTGTTTGCTGTTCCCAGTCAGGTGAAAATGCACTATTTGAAACACAAATTGCCGCCTCATGAAAGCAGTCATTTTGCTCCGTTGTTTTGATGTAGTGATTGAATAACACACAGTGTGTACTCCATTAGGTGAGACTGAGCCAAGACTGGGACGTTTATAAGATGTGAACTGTAAAAATGGTAGGAGGCCCTTCGGCCCATTTAACCCACTTTTTTATTGCATCAACCCCCCAACAACCATCGGCAATGTTGCCATAATCACGAAATGCCCTTTGTCTGGATTGGTATCCAGTTCTTTCGTGAAGCCATTTATATTATCAGCTGCAATAGTCTTCACTGGTGACTGATTCCACAAGTGTATTACCCTTTGGGTGAATAACTTCCGGTTGATTACACGTGTCTCCTGCTATTTGATCCCTTCCTAAATGACCAATTGTTCATCTATACCCCAAAGAGAACAAATGTGACTTCCTTGACTTTTCCTCATAACTTTGACTGCCTAGAAAAACGATTGCTAGAATAAACACAAAACTGAAACCAAGGAACAAAATGTTAGAGTTTCTGGCGTAGGCAGAGTTTCCAACACTGGCTCAAACATTGTTGTCCAATTAATGGCGCTCGCTGTTATTTAAGTGCAAATGCCACAGCAACTTCAGGCGAGGGCAGCTGGGCGATTAAACACAGAAATCGCGAAGTTGCTGTCGGTGGTGCGCCACTCTGCCGTCGGCTTCGCGAAAGCACACTATCTGGCTCCCCATTCAGAGGCATTGAGCGGCGTGAAGTTCCTGTACTTGCACGGTAAATACGAAGTAAGCACTTTGAAAATTACATTTAATAAATGTTTTTCTGTCTCTTTCTCGATCCAATCTTTTTCTCTCTCTAACAAGCCCAACAGTGGGTGCCATTTGTTGGCCTGGCACAGTAAATTTTGGGCCATTATGTTCTGGTTCCTGTTGTGAAAATGCACTGCAGTGTAAAATCTGTTTTAAATGATAGAGGTTAAGGCCTTGGAACACAGCTGCGTGGAGGGATCTATATGTGCAGGTTTGAGCATGTAATTGACTCTTCAGTTGTAACACCTTGTTCTGTAATTCTTCATGTTCAGTGTCCAATTTAAAATGGGTGTGTGTATCGTAAACTGTATTTGCTTACTTTCCCAGCCATTTACTGCGCACTTCACCTGACGTTTGTTGGTATGACGTTGTCTGTCGGGAACAGTATTTAATGTTCCCAATTTGCAATGAGACTCAACCATACAGTGCAGCAGGCAGCCTGTTGCTACCCTGCTCCATTATCAATAGCTGAGGAATGTTGTGAATCTGCTGTAACATTGTTAAAGCAGCTTAAAGGGGAAGCTAATCTAGGGTAACTTATTCACTTTTCTTCCTCCAAGTTGCTTCCCCAGTGTGTGTGCGGGTGACAATGTACTTAAAATATTCCTGGAATAAAAAACATCCAATTTCTTTTATACAACAATGGAGACTTGTCTCCAGGACACGAGCAAAATACTGTGGATGCTGGAAATCTGAAATATAAACAGGAAATGCTCAACCGGTCAGGCAGCATCTGTGGAGAGAGAGAGAAACCGAGTTGACGTTTCAGGCCGATGACCCTTCGTCAGAACAGTTCTGACGAAAGGTCATCGACCTGAAACGTTAACTCTTGTCTCCAGTCACTGGGAGGAGTTCCAGTCCCACAGTGGCTCTATAATTAGGTTGGTGGGAGGGGCTACTACTTTGGACTGGGCTGAGAGCTGATCTGAAGCCATCTGACTGTGGGGAAATGGATTGGTGACCTATTCAAACTATCTCTAAGTTTAATCGAGTGATATCTGATATGATGCGTTACCTTACCAGAACGTACAGGCTAAACCCAACGTTTCACGCCACGGCTGTGTTTTATTTGTGGCCTCCTCGGGCTAACTATGCAGTAAACCTTAAAGTCTATTTTTAAAGCTGTGCAAGATTCTACGTAGTTCAAAGGTTGAAGTCGCTGATGTACAGATTGTGTGAGCATTCTTGTAGTTTGACTTCAATCGTTTCAGCTTTGACGTGGGAGTTGCCTGTTTGGGAGCACAAACTTGTAATGAGGAACTGAGAAATCAGCTGGTTCGCAGCTTTGGGTGCCCCCTTGCTGGAGGCCCTCAATAGGGACTTCCCGGCATGCCTGGGTGAGGCACCTCCGAAGAGCCTGCCTGAAATGTTCCTGTTTGGCAAAGTTAGTAGCTCAACAACAAATGTGCTACATAACAGGGTGACGTATTGTCTTGTGTGCGTACACCCAAAAACCATACAGTTTATTTTGAAATGTTGTGCCAGGCATGGGGAAACAAGTCCAGCATTGCTTTCTTGGAATGAAAGGGCGAGGTGAAACACACAGGGAAAACATTTCCTTTCATTTTTTTCTTTTATTTCTTCCACTCCCACCTTGTGAGGTGCAGATGTAGCCTTTATTATGGTGCAATAGGGTTAACAGCACAAAGTGCTCCAGCAAGCCAGATGTGAACATGTGACTGTCACACACGTGACTTTTAACAGCCGAACCAATCTCAATCAGAAGTGCAAGGGAGTCATTGAATTGCTGTTAATTATCTCTTTGGCAAGCCCTACTGACAGTATGTGAAAACAAAGGCTGATTCAGAGGCTTTATCTGCAAAAAATATGATCCGCAGGATTTTTCCTGCCCAGAGGCTTTAATATACTCTACCAACCAGTTTTCCCGCTGATGGGAGTCCCAGACTTCAGTGGTTGTATTTTCTTGTAACTGAGCTGGCTAAGCTGTTCCCAACGGCATTATTTTTCCTGCACCAATCGAGGTTTCAGACCTGGAGCAGGCTGTCGGTGATTTGCCATTTTTGTCCAGCAACAGAGGAGGTAACGAGGAGGAGTGGATAGCAGGCGGTGGGGAGGTAAAGGAGGACAGCGCTGACCCTACCATTAAAATAGCATGGTTTTTTGCATTGCTGGCTTATACACATTCTTCAACCACAGGGCAAGGTTTAGTCACTGGGAAGTGAAAAGCTGAGGTTCAGCAGTTGCTTTGTATGCACACAATCATTTGTGTTGCCTTTAGTGCTGTGGAATCTGCCCTACAACATAAACAGGCTGAACTCTTGGAGCTAAAACAAAACATATTGGCACCTGTGTGCCATGTACATGCACTCTGCAATAACTTCAGTTGTAGACACTTGTTTAAAAACATTTAGAAAGTCTGAATATCATTGAAGCTTGAATTTTAAACTTCTAAGCATGATCTTTTTTAAAAATGTATACTTGCCTTCATGTTGCCATAATATGTTTTATTTGGTTTTATACCCATTGGCAATTTTTTGTAGCATGTTTAAAGTGAAGGGAAAAATGAATTAGCATTTTTCATACTGGCAACTTCCACATTGCAGTGCAGTGGATCATTGCCACTGCCTTTTGTCTGGAAAATCGAGCGACTTCCCTAAAGATGTCACAATACTGGACGTACTACTCTACGGGCCCCCACGTGGTATAAAAAGGTCGCCAACATCCAGAGCACCCATTCACTTCTCAGTTAGTGAAGGTTTGCCAATGTTTTGTCTTGATGGTGTTGCACCTTTTCACGTACTTTTTTTTGTGTCTGCATTAAGTGACATTTACAGTGTCAACAAGGTTGATGAAACATTGCTTTCTGCCCGATGGCTATTGGCCAGTCTCTTCACATGAGTTTACAGTGAGTGCCGTCTTTTCAATTTAAGGCATCGCCGCAAAGCCTGATGCTGTCCTCGCCCCATGTCCACATATGTGCTCGTACAGGTAAGGAGTCACTGGACAGCCATGTTCCCTTTCTTCCCCCATCCCCCTTACCAAAGGGTTCTGAGGCTAGTTGCAAAACCTCAACTGCTGCGCAGGCCGAACTCTGCTAACTCCACACAAACCTGGGACTATTGCCTAGCATAGTCTTTTTGGATGGCGGAATTAGTCAGTTAAGCATGTTGGCAAGTTTGATACTGTGTGCTGTGGTGTAGCAGTAGATAGACATTTAAGGTGTGTGATCACGTGATGAATACAGGAACTTTTTTAAAAAAAATCCATGTAACTGTTGGAAGAAAATAAAAACTGCAACCATTGCACCTTGTGGTTGGATACTTTTAAGTTCAACTCTTTCTTTCCAATTTCACCCCATCCTGGAAAGGTGCAGGCTGTTGCTGGGGTTGAGTAATTATTGCCTTCTGATATCTAGTCCAGGGCCATTTTTCATATGAGCTCAACTAAGGGCCTTTGGCAAAAAAAATTAACTCTTTTGTGTAAATATTTTGTTAGCCTGCATTCTTTGAGGGGCGGGGGGGTGGTAATCTCACTACAGCACTAAATTATAATTTGTACTTAACTTCATTTGGAGATGGAACATCGTTGACTCTTTTTTTCTCTCCCTTCCATAAAAACCTCTTTCTCAAAGTTATTTGCACTTCTGCTTTCCAGTTCCCTGTTGTAACCATGCAATTCAGGAAAGTAATGAGTTGGACTCTGGGCTGTGTGTTTGGGGAGGAGTCTTGTGTTCTGGTGATACTGCAGCTAAGTCAGTGGCCATCTGATTTCTCCACAGGTCCGATGGATGATGTATTGGATCGTGTTTGCAATCTTCACTACTGTAGAAACCTTCACAGACATATTTATTTCTTGGTAAGTTGTAAACTATCTCCAACGTATTGAAGGTAGGTGATTTGATCGATTCATGCATTTTTTTTTTATATAGCGATTTGCTGGAGAGTGAGGGATTAAAGAAATAATGTGTGGGTAGGAGTGGAGCTGGTGGAGAACAAAGAGAGAGAGCCTTCATCTCCGTGATGCTGTAGGTTGTGATTGTAAAGAAAGCTGTCCTGGAGTTTGAAATGGAGTAATCTTGACATTGATTTTGTGCTGTAGGCGGGTAACGTATCAGGCTGGCTTCAATAAGATGGTGGGAGTTAAACAGTAGACCTGCACATGGCTTCATTCCAGAGTAGGTGGACAAGCACCAAGCAAATCCGTCCCGTCTCGTCTGTCTCAAGTGGGATTGATGCCTACTTTTTTTTTTAAGAGGCAAGTCCTGCTGCCCCGAGAGTAAATGGTCAATGCCAGTGCTACTTTCATCTGGCTGCCCAGGCAGAACGCCAGCAATGTGAATTTTGACATTACTAGCCGGTACAGAATCTTCTTGCCTCCCTTCTGATGTGTAAGCAATTGCAAATGCACAAAACCGGTACACACCGTTATCGCAGCGTGGTAAATAAGGTGAAGTGTGTGTGCGTGTGCATGCACAGAGCCCTCCCTTATGCCATTGTTGCGGCAGATTGTAGAGTGCGTTTGTACAGTTGCAGTACTCTGTATTTGTTATTTCGTCACTGACTGTGATAAATTCTCTCTAACCTGCAGGTTCCCATTCTATTATGAAATCAAGGTTGCATTTGTTGTCTGGCTTTTGTCCCCATACACTAAGGGTGCCAGCGTGATTTACAGGAAGTTCATTCATCCCACCCTTTCTTCTAAAGAGAAGGTAAAGAAGAAAATAAAGGAATTGTATCTCTTGAAGATTGTTAGGCTGCAGTATTCAATAACCTATTGTGCTTTCATGAAAAGTTTCTGCTTAAATTTTAAAAGCTTATCAATTATTTAAAAGTTACGTAATACAGCAGTAGTTAAATAGCTTTTAAAGTGTTTGCTAGTTCAGTTACGACTGCAAAGAACTGTGTATAGAAAGAGGTAGTTTTGACGTGCGATTGTTTGACTGGATAGAGTAGCAGGAGCTTTCCCCTGCATCTAACCTGTGCTGTGCTTGACCTGGGACTGCTTAAAATGGACACTAGAGCATATGTTCTGATTGGTTTCGAGCAACAGGCTGCATGTGGCACACACTCCATCAAACAGGGTGGGGCGCTGG
Source organism: Squalus acanthias (assembly GCA_030390025.1). NCBI lineage: Eukaryota > Metazoa > Chordata > Chondrichthyes > Squaliformes > Squalidae > Squalus > Squalus acanthias. The sequence continues at coordinate 71,165,569 of CM059441.1, forward strand.
GCTGCAAACTCCACTTGGTACTCCCACACTGGGTTTCCTTTGACATCATTTGTGCATGTCGCATTACCACTTTTCCCCTTCAGCCTTGGGGAGCCAGTGAGTTGAAATACCTTTTTAAACCTTTCCAAAATATTTTTTTAGCTCCTATGGATTAATTAAGGAAAGCCAGCACCGGCAAATCGTGTTTAACTAGCGATGGAGTTTTTTGATGGGGTAACAGAGTTGATGAGGGCAATGCAGTTGACGTGGTGTACATGGACTTCCCAAAGGCTTTTGATAAAGTGCCACATAATAGGCTTACCAGCAAAGTTGAAGCCCATGGAATAAAAGACAGTGGCAGCATGGACACAAAATTGGCTAAGTGACAGGAAACAGAGAGTAGTGGTGAACGGTTGTTTTTCAGACTGGAGGAAGGTATACAGTGGTGTTCCCCAGGGGATGGTACTAGGACCACTGTTTTTCTTGATATATATTAATGACTTGGACATGGGTGTACAGGGCACAATTTCAAAATTTGCAGATGACACAAAACTTGGAGGTACGGTGATAGACTTCAAGAGGACATAGACAGGCTGGTGAAATGGGCGGACATGTGGCAGATGAAATTTAACGCAGAAAAGTGTGAAGTGATACATTTTGGTCGGAAGAATGAGGAGAGGCAATATAAACTAAAGGATACACTAACACTAAGGGTCAATTTATCATAGCCAAATCAACCTAACCCGCACATTTTTGGACTGTGGGAGGAAACCGGAGCACAATCCTAAAGGGGATGCATGAATAGAGAGACCTGGGGGTATGTGTGCACAAATCGTTGAAGGTGGCAAGGCAGGTTGAGAAAGTGGTTTTAAAAAAGCATATGGGATCCTGGGCTTCATAATAGAGGCATAGAGTACAAAAGCAAGGAAGTTATGATGAACCTTTATAAAACACTGGTTTGGCCTCAACTGGAGTATTGTGTCCAATTCTGGGCACCGCACTTTAGGAAGGATGTGAAGGCCTTAGAGAGGGTGCAGAAAAGATTTACAAGAATGGTTCCAGGGATGAGGGACTTCAGTTATGTGGATAGACGAGAGAAGTTAGGGTTGTTCTCCTTTAGAGCAGCGAAGGTTGAGAGGAGATTCAAAATCATGAGGGGTCTAGACAAAGTAGATAGAAACTGTTCCCATTGGCAGAAGGGTCGCGAACCAGAGGACACAGATTTAAGGTGATTGGCAAAAGAAGCAAAGGCGACATAGGAAAAACTTTTTTACGCAGAGTGGTTAGGATCTGGAATGCACTGCCTGAAAGGGTGGTGGAGGCCGATTCAATCGTGGCTTTCAAAAGGGAATTGGATAAGTACCTGAGGGGAAAAATTTTGCAGGGCTACGGGGAAAGGGCGGGGGAGTGGGACTGGCTGAAGTGCTCTTGCAGAGAGCCGGCACGGGCCGAATGGCCTCCTGTGCTGTAACCATTCTATGATTCTATTCTGCCACATCTCTGTCCTAGTCCCTTTAACCTTGCCTAAACTGGAATTTTCCAATCCTGTCACGAGGTTCCCTCACTGCAGAGATCCAAAGCTGCATCTGGAGTGATGGAGAATGACGATAATGGCCAACTCCACATTTCAGGTGCACTTTGCACTGGTTCCTAATCATTCATGACTAATCTGTACTGAAATATCTAGGCTTGGGTGTCTGAAATAGGAAAGTGTTCCATTCCCCAAAATTAAGGTCCATCACCTTGATTACTATTCAAAACTGCAGTATGCCACTCAAAAAATATAAAACTCAGTGTGAGAACTTTAGCTTTCAAAAGTGGCAAAGCATTTGTTTTTATAGATGTTTGAAACCTGGAGCAATATCATTCCTATGGTTAGATGGGGGTCTGATCAACATAGCAATACAGTTTTGGCTTGTACTCTATCCCTCAGCTAATGCAACCCACTATCTTCTTATCCTTAGCTGTTGGAATGATATTTCTCTGCAGTGCTGACGGGGATGCCTTTTACTGAGTATGGGGAAAGTTATTTTCTGTTGTATTTTATTGCTGAAACTTGTTTATCTGTGATTTGTATGGTTATGGAAAGCCGATTGTGCCCAAGTAACTATTGATGGATTTTATTTACGATTGAAGTAGTATCTAAATCATCACCCAAATCGGGCCTTATTTTTTTTAATGGGCATATAAATATCGAGCTGACCAATTTTAATGAGGTTGACCTGCAACGTGATTAGGTGGCAGCCAGAATTAGTAAGTCGTCTCAAAATGCTATTTGCCTAAAAGGTCTTAGATTTTTCCAGTAATGGCATCTACCCAACTGCAGCTAAAACATTCAAAAATTTCAGTTGGAAGTGAAGCTAAGTCAACTGTTTCCTTTTTTGTCTTAATTTTAATTTTCTTCAATTTTTTTTCCTCACTCCTGAGACACCAATCATCTCCTTGCTGGAGTATTTTTCCGTGGGCATATGCTTGGCTCCAGTACTTCACACAAGTGGCCACACTTCAATTGTGATCCAAGCAACTGTAGGCATCGCAGCCGAGCACAATCCTGACCCCTCCTGCTGTTTGTGCATATACGCTTGCCAGCAGAAGTAACAAGCTTGCAACCAGGAACATGAAACCTCGTGTAACTGAAGAAAAATTGAAAACCGAATTGCAATCTTGTGTATTAAGTGCCTGGTATAAACTGATGGTTGTCCCACCCCCGTTTCTACGATCAGTCCCCTGATGTGTTTCCACTTTTGGCCGTTCCACGAGAAGAACGAACTTAGATTTATATTGCACCCATTGTGTTCTCAGAACATCCCCAAGCACTTGATGTTCTGAAGTGCAGTCACGATTATGATGTAGGCAAATTGTAGCAGCAAATCTGCACACAGCAAGTCTCATAAATCGCAAATGAATGACCACATATTAAGTTTTGATGGTATTGGTTTAGGGAAGAATGGTGGACTGGATGTCAAATGGTTCTGTGGTATCTTTTATGTCCACCTGAGAAATCAGGTCAGGGGGTCTAGTCCGAAAAGCAACACCTCTGACTCTGCAGTCTTCCCTCAGTACTGCATTGGAGTGTCAGCCTAGATTCGGGCTTCAAACCCGAAGTGTGGGTCTTGAGCCCGCAACCTCCAACTGAGCCACACAGTTGGGTCGACTGAATTTGCTTTGCTTGAAGGAGAAGGACAAGGAAGTGTTCAGCTGAATCTGACTGTGTATCATAACATAAGAATTAGGAGCAGGCGTAGGCCATATTGCCCTTTGAACCTGCTCCGCCATTCAATAAGATCATGGCTGATCTTCGACCTCAACTCCACTCTTTCTCCCCCCTCCCTCCCCCGGATCTCCATATCCCTTGATTCCCCTAGAGTCCATAAATCTATCTATCTCAGCCTTGAATATACAACGACTCAGCATCCACAGCCCTCTTGGGCAGAGAATACCAAAGATTCACCACCCTCTGAGTGAAGAAATTCCTCCTCATCTCAGCCTTAAATGGTCGACTCCTTATCCTGAGACCACGCCCCCTAGTTCTAGACTCCAGCCATGGGAAACAACCTGTCAGCATCTACCCTGTCAATCCCCTTCAGAATCTTCTATGTTTCAATGAGATCACCTTTCATTCTCCTAAACTCCAGAGTATAGGCTCAATCTCGCCTCATAGTGCAACACTCTCTTCCCAGAGATCAATCTAGTGAACCTTTGTTGCACCGCCTCTAAGACATGTATGTCCTTTCTTGGATAAGGAGACCCAAACTGTGGTCTCACCAAAGCCCTGTACAATTGTAGCAAGACTTCCTTATCGACTCTTTTAACCTCTAAACTGGGTACGGTTCTGAAACAAGGAAGTGGGAGAAGAATTTTTAAAGCAAAGTAGTCAAGTGTCAATTTGGAATGAGTACGGCATTTTTAAATTACTTGGAAATCAGTTTGGTGGATGGGGACTTTTTCATTGTGTAACTGTCATCGCTTCCAGTGCATCTGACCCAGCACTGTTGCTGGCTGTCACGGCAATGCTCTTTTTATTTTGAAACCCATGCAGTCATCTCTCATTTCAATGATGAACAAATTAAATTATTGTACTTTTAGAAGGAATTGTTAGCCTTCAATTTTTCTGATATTGAGCAGCCTAAATGTGTGTGGTGCAAAAAGTCACTGTGCAGAAAAAGATGCTTTATATTCAATACACTGCTGTAAATCTGAAATACTGGAGATACACAAGTCTGTTCTCACGGAGCGAAAGATGAAGTTGTGCTTCAGTTGAAGGGTCGATACCTCCAAAAAAAAAAAAATGAGCCGATGAGGAAACTGCTGCTTTACATTTTATTTTCTGCCTTCCATCTCTTAGGAAATTGATTGCTACATCATTCAAGCCAAAGAGCGTAGCTATGAAACCATGGTGAATTTTGGCAGGAAAGGGCTAAACATGGCAGCGACTGCTGCCGTAAGTGCTGCTGCAAAGGCAAGTATTGGTATCCTCGGACTCCCCTGTTCTCTCAATTACACGGTCTCGTGGTTTTTAAAAATTAAATGAATCTTGTATGGATCACGATATGAGTAGGCTGAGATTTGAGTGTTAACCGATTATTAATCCTGAAAGACTATACTAAAGCTATCTATTTTCCGCTGACAGCGGAGCACATTTGGTGGGCAGTATTCTTCCGCCTCCTCCACCTGTCCTAGTTGCAGAAAACTGGTTGAAAGCGGCTTTCTGCAACCGTTCGGGGGTCGGAGCGAAAAGCTGCTTTTGAGCAAGCTGTAGAGAAGTGCCGGAGCACGTGGCCCTCGAGAGATTATTGCTCCTTGTCAATGTTCCCTGTAAGCTGCACCGCCGCACCGCGCTCCCGGGAACCCGCGCAGCCAGCTTGCCGGCTTTTCAAAACGAAAACCGCGCATGCGCAGTATATTGAATGGCCTGCGCAGCTCCTTAAAGGGGCCGCACGGGGACAAACCCAATTAGAGGGAACGTTGCACCATATCCCCCTGAAATGGAGAAACCGAAAGCCTGTGCTGGGGAATTTCACCACCAGGTAAATCATTAAACTTGTATCTGGCGGAATTGAATTTGCCTTTTCAACGGGTTTCAATAATCTAATTTCCTCGATTTAGACGAGTCAATGCTGTTTCTTGAAGTTCAGTATTAACAGCAACCTCTATGTACAAAATTGCTGCTCTGTCCATGCTGTCTGTAGCCCGCAACAAACAAAGATCCCTTAAAATCTCCTTGGTTGATTCTCCAAGGGATAGCAAGAAAGACCGTTGTGTAAATTGGTTGCTTACTCCTAAAGAAGCAGACTTGGGAACCCACTTCCCATCTGTTTTTAATGCTTGCAATAGCCCTAAAGTTTCAGAATTCTGCCCTACCTGTGGCTCTGCACTTAATAAATTGATCATTCTGTTTAATAGCAAAAACATATCGTTGCAAGATTTATGAAGTAGGGCGCAGTGAATAGGAAACATTATGCAAACTGGCCAGCATGGGGCCACCTTTTTCCTTTGGCTCATCACTGATCTGCAACTAGAGCCCATTCAGTAACAGACCACTGAAGAGAAGAGTGTGACTAGCCTCGTGAATAAATGAATTCCAGTACCCGCGGACTGTACTGCTCTCCATGATCAAATGGCCACTCGGGCGATCTGCTGGAGGCCTGCCAGCAGCCATGAAGCTGCACTGAATGTCTTTAGGAAGGGAGAAAATTGGACAGGTCGAAGAATAGCATGGGATGACAAAAAGCTCTTCAATTCATCGAGCTAGCTCCTTCTATGGAACCATGTACAATCCAAGTACCCTATCATAGATTCTACAGCGCACACGTGATCTTAGAAAGATCTGATGTCAAAGTGTTTTAGTAAAATTCTAATATTCATCCAACCTTGTATCTCTACTCTTTTACCCTGGTTTTCTGCTTTCCACCACCTTTTATAATAAGTAGAAAAAGATGTGATGGTTATAGAGACATCTCCCTTGTAAGCAGGAATTGCTCATCAGCCCTGATTCGAGTCTCTGCTTGTTCTCTTTTTTGCGATTGTCTACCGCCTACAATGTACAAAATGTGATCTGGGAGAAGAGAAAGTTAAAAGGGAAACACCCAAGATATTTTGCACATAAATCATAGAAGCACTTGGTTGCCTGAGTCTCATTCCCCGTTGCGAGCTAATGACTATGCTGCAGAATGGCGCCTTGCATCATTGGGACTGTCTCAGTAACAATTAGTGAGTAGAATAGAACCTTGTAGCAGCGCATGAAGGAAACACCAAACCAACTTATCTGGAGCACCCTGCAGATTTCTGACAGGCGAGAACCATTTGTCTTGATTTGTTCTCGTGGTGTGTGTGACATTGGCAAGCCTGCATTTATTTCCCATCCCCAGTTGCCCTGAGAAGGTGGTGATGGGCCACCTTCTACAATTGAGCGGCCTGTTGGGCCAGTAGGAAGGAATTTGAGTTGCCCGCTTAGTGTGGGACTTGAGTCGCATGTAGGCCAGGTGGGGGTGGCAGATTCCCTTCCTTAAAGGACATTAATGAACTTTTTTTTTTTAAAGTCAGCTTTCATGGCTACAAATGACTAGATTTGTTGAATTCAGTTTCACAACTTTCCATGGTGGAATTTGAATTTGCAACCCCCTCAGCACCACAACCACAGTGTTTGCATACTTGCGAAGTTGTGCGTGATTGTGAATGGTGTACACAAATATGTGGTGTCTGTTTATCCAAGTGTAATATTGGCTTGTGAATGTGTTCAACGTGGGCTGATTGCCATGGGGATGCTGCTCCACCCTTTTAACTGGGATGTACATTTGAAGGTTAAATATGTATACAGTTTTATCACAAGCTAGCTAGCATTTGTTGTCATTTGGTCTATGGGAAGTTTGCCTTTCAGCTTGGCAACACTTAATATATGTTACAATAGCAAAATACTGCGGATGCTGGAAATCTGAAATAACAGCACAAAGTGCTGGAAATACTCAGCAGGTCAGGCAGCATCAAGGAGAGAGAAACCGGGGTTCGACCCGAAACGTTGACTCTGTTTCTCTCCTCGATGCTGCCTGACCTGCTGAGTGTTTCCAGCACTGTTATTTTTAACTTGATATATGTTGCCTCATTGGTCAAATTTCAAAACAGAATGCAGTAAAAAGCAGTGTTTTGCTAAACAATGAGTGTTTTCAGGGTAACAGAAAACGCTGGAAAAACTCAGCAGGCCAGGCAGCATCCGTGGAGAGAGAAACAGAGTTAACGTTTCAGGTCGAAGACCTTTCGTCAGAACTGGAAAAAAGCAGGAAATGCAATAGATTTAAAGCAAGGATAAAGCTGGGAAAAGGGGGAGGGGATGAAAGAACAAAAGGAGACATTGAGAGATAATCAAGGCAAGAGGAGGTGGTAATGTGACAGGTTGAGGCTAAAAGAAGTGTGAAATGCACTGGCAGAATGAAGGACAGCTGCCAGCTTCTGGGAGGAAAAAAAAAGGGTGGATGAAAAAATAAAATATAAATGTGATGGGGCCGAGGTTATGATCTAAAATTGTTGAACTCGATGTTGAGTCCAGAGGGCTGTAGGGTGCCTAAACGAAAGATGAGGTGCTGTTCCTCAAGTGTTTTCAGGGTAATGTTTACTATGAATTTCAAATGAAAAGAGAACCAGCACTGGAGACGCCCAACAGGTCTGACAACGTCGTTTCTTGTTGACATGCTAACCTATCTGATTACAGTTTCTGTTCTACTGTCGGGTCACCCTTGCAATGTTGGTCTGTCTTTCTCTTCCAAATGGTGACCACCTGTGCGTTTCCATCAACATGGGTTTTTTTTTCTTTCACTGTAATGCTCCAGTCTGACTGTTTGGGGTTAAGTGTCTTTCTTTTTTTTCCCCCTGTACTGCAGAGTCAGGGAGCTATCGCTGGACGCCTCCGCAGTTTCAGCATGCAGGATTTAACCAGCATCCAGGGCGATGAGCCAGTGCATTACGCGGACCCTCTCTATCCTGAGGAAGACCTGATGGGAAGGAAACCCATCTCTGCAGCAAGAGCGGAGCATTGTGAGTCCATGTTATTTTTGTTGATGTGTTATTGAGGAAACGTGGGACAGTGCAGCATAATCAGTTTGAAGACAAAGATAGCTTTATTCCCTTTTCAAAGGTTAAAAGGGAAATGGGTCACGTGATCTTGTAACTGAAGAGACTATACTGTACACTATAAACGCAGTGCTCAGAAGATCCTTCAGTTTATCGTAAGTCATTTCCCTGTATAGAATTTGGGGTTTTAATTCACTTATTTTTTTTCTAAAAATCGTTGCAGCAGTTGTTCTGGAGGTAGCTAACATCTTGCTGAGTGTCTCGTGGGCTACCCTATCATGCCACTATCTGGGGGATTGAAGTAGGAAAGGCTGACTTGTATGTGGGCATGAAACCTGGGCTTGCAGATTGGGAACTTGATGACTGTATTTAACGTGCTCTGGCTATTCCTGGGGCTTGGTCTGTGTTTGGCTCCTCCCTCTGCTCTGTAACCAAGTTCAGCACTGAACGGCCAATTCCATTTGCAATGGTATGGCTGAGCACAGCGAAGCGCAGCCACAGTATTGCGGTTACCGTTGACCAGTTCATTGTCCAACTCACATCTTGCCACTGAGTGGCCGTTGAATACAAAGTAAAACCCAACCACACCATCACAAACCTATCTTAATGGCAGTCTAAACTGTAAAGTTGAAGCGTTAGCAGTTTTATGAATTCCAAGATTGAATTATTTGTATCCTGTTGGCCTTGTTTATCAGATTTAAGTTAGTTATTGAAGCTGCTTTCAGTTATCTCTGGTGTTTAGATACTTTGAGTACAGAACGCAACGTCCACAGATCCTGTGTAGGCAAAGTTTGCTCCCAGTTTAGAGATGCAGGAAAATATGGTCTGAAGTGGAGGTCTCCACGTCCTTACCTCGTCAGGACAGATCTTGGCCTCTGTATTCTAGGCGGGGCTTGGATTGCTTTTCCAGTGTTTTTGTTTGGCCTATAAATTTGAGGTCATGGCAGCCCACATATGACGTCTGTGTGGCCATGTGGTAAATCAAACGGTCACTGTCACCAGCTTAAAAAATATTGCACCAAGTCATTATAAAACGTGTATGGTGTGAGGGTGACCGAGCTGGAATGCTGATGCATCGGATCCTGTTGGGGGTCAGAAGCTAAGTGGAGACCAGAAGCTGAGGGCAAATCTCATTGGCTGTAGTCACACACCTCCTGAGTGGCATTGGTGGATGCCCCGGAGAAAACCTGAGGAGTGTCCTGAGCTGTACAGCTCCAGAGGGTTCGAAGTTCAATCCTTGTTCTCTGGTCAATTCGCTGATTTCAGCTGTTGCAGTTGTACACTTGGCCTCAGTGCCCCTGTGTTAGAGAGAGAGATATGCTGAGGTTCCCACACCAGATGGCTATCCAGTGATGCCCACCAGAAAGTGCTTGCTTCTGGGCAACTGATTTGGGCTCAACTGAGGAGTGTGGTAGCTTGGAGAATGACTACTTGGGTGAGATACTGAAAGGTGTATCCCAGTATCCCAGCACATGTATCCCAGTCTTCATGAGAGGAAATGGTAACTATTGTTTGTGTTGAAGTATCGTTTGGAAGATGAAACCAGTTTCTGTTTTGAGTTCATTTTTAATTTTGCTTCTTTTCTGCAGCTCCAAGGCTCCCGGTGACACCACTGAACAGTCAGTATGTAGACGAGAGTGATTCACAAGATGAGTACAAGTCAGATGGGGAGGCAGAAATCCAAAGGAGTTCACCACGTCGTCTCGAAGTGCAGAGTGCCAAACGGACCAGGCGCGCCCAGGGCCACCAAATGCCCAGAAAAAAAGCTGCAGGGCAAAGAGGTAAGAGCTTCCTGTATCACCGAAAAAACCTACTCCAGATCCATTCCAATGACCGGGAATACAAGTGTGTTTTATTTTCTGGATGGATGAGCTATGATGGGCCAAATGGCCCTCCTCATCTGTGTTTGTCTTGAGGCTTAAGCGATGAAAGTGTTATTTTTTTTAACCGCAGTACTTAAAGCCACGTCTGTCATTTGAGGAAAAGTGATCAGAATCTCGAGGGCATCCTGGCCTGTCAGTACTGCACAGTGGTAAAGGAGATAGTGTCTTGACTGGAGCGCCCTCTGCCCTGCGCTGTTACTATCCAATCCAGAATTGCTTGCGGTGGCCTTGTAGTTCTCTTCGGCTTAAACACAGGGTTATAATCATACTGTTACTGTTTATAACTAACAGCTTGCATGTGGCCTGTATCCATTTTATGCTGTAAACCTGTCTAGCCTTTTCTTTTCCTATTTTCTAATGGTTTTCTTTACAGGGCTTGGTGTTTGTATTTACTTTCAGTTTGTATGTTTTAATTTCTGTGTATCGCCCAGTCTCGCAGTTTTCTGGAGGTGGGGCTCTGGGTTGGAATAATCTGAATTTTGAGCAGTGAACATGGTGGCGCTCGTTGCGAGCCGCATTGCCATCCTGTGTTTAATCGGCAGTGCTCTTGGCCTGAATGAGGCCGTACCCTGCCCCTTTCTTACTGAGTTCATGTCACTGAAACGTTCGTTTGCAGACCTCCCAAAAAGCGTTGAAGTTTGGACCTGTCGAAGCGAGTGCTTTCTACGTGATGCTTTGGGGGCCTCCAGTGGATGAAAATGGGAACTGCGGTCCAGTTTGACTTTTGACTGCAGTCTATGCTGGAGAAAAGGGTGGGGTCTCCGAGAAAGCCTTTATACCCACAAAAGGTTTTTTTTGTATGTTCAACACAGAATCACACTCGTGTAGAAAATTATATATGGTGTCCAACTATTTTAAACCCTCTTTTACCCTCCACTTTTGTCCCCTCCTGGAGGCAGTAACTCTTATTTGAATGGACTCTGCTGGCTCTCCCAGTTAGCAGTTCTTTTTGTGTGAGCCTAGCTAGTGTTAGGCTATTCCACTATGGGGGCATCATAACAAAGTCTGCTCTGGGGGTGGGGGGGGGCATTTGCTTTCCAGCAGGAGTCACTGGAGTGAGATGAGGAGCAAGAATCCTGGCTGGATGTTTAGTTTTTTTTCAGTCCCCCCTTCCCTCCCCAAGCCCTGGGACAGAGAGGCCAGTTGTAATGCCTCTACTGCCCAGCTAAGATGACTATTATTTTTGTCTTAAAAGCCCAGATCCACCTATTTCCTGGGACAGGTTTCTTCTGTCAATCTGCACTGTGCAGAGGAAGTTCCTTCTGCAAGCCCCCTACATGCCAGTGATGAGTCAAGGCAGGGGATGTGATGGTTTTGATGTTCAATTTTTTTTTTATTCATTCATGGGATGTGGACGACCCTCGGAAGGTGGTGGTGAGCCACCTTCTTGAATAAGCGACAGTTAAGAGTCAACCAGCTTGCTGTGGGGTCTGGCGTCACATATAGGCCAGACCGGGTAAGGACGGCAGATTTCCTTCCCTAAAGGACATTAGTGAACCAGATGGGTTTTTACGACAATCTGGTAGTTTCAGGGTCACCATTAATTCCTCACAGGGTGATGGGACACGGGTCGTTTTTTTTTTAATCATTCACGAGATGTTGGCGTCACTGGCAAGGCCAGCATTAATTGCCCTTGAAGGCGGTGGTGAGCCGCCTGATACAGCTGAGTGGGCAGTTGAGAGTCAACCACATTGCTGTGGGTCTGGAGTCACATAGGCCAGACAGCAGATTTCCTTCCCTAAAGGACATTAGTGAACCAGATGTGTTTTTACGACAATCCGGTAGTTTCATGGTTACCATTACTGACACTAGCTTTTTAATTCTGGATTTATTTAATTGAATTCAAATTCCCCAGCTGCCGTGGTGGGATTTGAACTTGTGTCTCTGCATCATGAGTGCAGGCCTCTGGATTGCTAGCCCAGTAACAGAACCACTATGCTACCGTACCCCCTGGTTCAATTCTAATCTTCAAAAGAAATCCAAGTTTTCATATTGTCTAAAATATCAAAATCTCTGTGTCTAGGTTGTGATAAAACCAGTAAAAGCTAGGCCGAGGAAGAAGGCTGTGCAGTCTAATTTTGACACTTTATGAACTTCAGAACAGAGCATCTCGCCAGTCACCAGAAGCGCGGAGCTGCGCAAACTTCATGGGTAAAAATCACCACTGCTATTTTTAATCACTGGCAATTTTTAAACGGCCAGACCTTTCTAATCTTTTTTGTGAAACTGGGGCGAACATTTTACCTATTGTTGCATTGTCCCTTTGAAAAGGGGCAATGTGTTTTGTAGACACGGTGCCACAGGCTGGACCAACATTAAAGACAAAAAGCCCATCTTAAACCAAAGAGTGTCGAGGCCTAGTCTGTAATTGAATTGACAAATGAGTATGTGAAGAGGCACCTTGTGTGATTTTTTTATTTTTTAAAGAAATCTATTTTCTTCCCCCGTCTCCCCCCAAACCCCCAAGAGGGGAATGCTTGGCATGGATGGTTCTGAGGGAGTCTGGAACTCCCCTTTTGTTAGATTCCGAATATAAACCTGTCACGTTTGTGGATTGTTCTCAATTTGGCGGGGTAGAGCAAAATATCATCATTGTGAGTTTGTGCTGATCGTCAGCAATGTTGTTCTCCATCCTCTGCCTTTAACTCACACTTTTAACTTGATTGCAGCTGAATTGGCAACACTCTAAAACATTGAAGGGTTAAAGCTCCTCTTAATGTTACATCTTCTCGCAAGCATAATCTTGGTGGATATGTTACTGCCTGTGGGATAAATGTAACATAGTAAAAGTGTAGTTTTTTTTGGCATGTGTGTATTTATTTGAAATGTAAACCCTGCTCTATCAATGAAGGGCCTCCTGTCACTTTAATTTCCATGTTTGTACAAGAGAATTTGATGTGTTATATGCTTGTGTTGGAATGTATTACGATGTCGGTAGTGCAGCGTCTGTGAGTTGAGGTACATAACAACAGTTGGAAGATTAGAGTGAAGCTTAAGGAATTGTCCAAAATACTTTTTCTATTTCTCTCCCACCTGCCCCCACGTGGAAATTCAAAATATTCCCCAACCTCCATTGCACATTGAAGCAACGCATTTGTAAAACAAAAACTTCTAATCTCGCCTGCACCTCCAGTAGACGTCACTGGCCACTCTGTGTTGACGTCTGCCCATGAACTGTCTTTGAACTGCACCATTGGAGGCCTTGAGATTGCTAATATGGGCCAGCCTGGCTGCTGAATTGGAGCTGGCTGATTCTGGAGCAACCACGCTCCCAGCTGGGCATGGCTGATAAGCCCAAAGTCAACCGCATTGCATTGGGTGGAGCAGTTCTGGGCCGACGCCACACTGGAGCCCTCTGGGTGGCCCTGTGGTTCTCGGTTAGAGGTGAAGTTTTGGAATTATTTTGAGTCGCTCAAAACTTTTATAAATATTTATATTTTTCTCTACTTTTCAATGTGGGGTGCGGGGGGTGGGTGGAGGGTTGGGTGTGAATTAGAGCAATAATCTAAGCGAAAAGGGCTGCACATACTTTGCTTGTCCTTTTAAGCGGTTCACACAATTCGCCAGTGCCCTGAGACTGTGCTGCTGCTCAGACTCCTGCCAAAGAAATTCCTTGTGATCTGCTGCAGCTTACTTCAGTAATTGTAGGTGTTCTGTTTGAATGCCAACACATTGGGTCATTTAGTTTATCAACAATTTCCATTCTCAATGGCATCTGTTAAAACAAACACCCATAAAACTAGATAGAAATGCCACATCAAATGGAAAATCTGCACATTAGAAACTCGCAGATAGAGGCTCCAATCTAATTTCCGCTATCGGGTAACTGCTCAAAGCAGCATATGCTTTTTTTTTTCAGTTTAAGATGACATCTGAACCCCTCCGAATTACTTTCTATCAGCTCACTCCCAGGTTTCCATTGTTCAATGTTTGGCATTTAGGAGAAAATCCCAGTGATTTGTTGCCGTGACTCCTGAGTCTGTTCCGTGACACGAGGGCATGAGCATTACTGGCATTTGTTCAAGTCCCATTCCAAACCAAGTGACTTGCACACAGATAGTTGAGGATGTCTTAAAACTAGTGCATTTTATTTTTACTGAATGCAGGTAGCTTTTTAGATGATTGAGTGTTACTACTGAAAAATGAGAACCAGCCATTCTAATTTGGGAAGCTGCTGCCTTTCCGCCATTCTCGCCTAACTAGCACATTGGGTGAACAAGAATGGGCCTCTAACAAAAAATAACATGCTGTCTATCAATTTTGTGATGCCATAAGTTGTACTGTTTTTCTGGACAGCAGTTCTGTATGGTACATTGACCTCTCTTCATTGTCAGATTATCAGTTTTTATAAAGCCTTGCCGCTCATACGATGGCCGCGACCATGTGATAAATCAGCAGGTTCTGCCCCCATTGGGCATCGGAACTGGCAGAGTCTGAGTCTCGCAGTGTGGACTGGGGGCAATCCAGCAGGCTACCCTTTTCAAATGCACCAAGTTGGTTCTCATTACTACAAGTTCCCACGGTTCCTTTTATATATTTACAACATGTGGAAGAGAGATTAACACTGAACTGATTACATTATAATGCAATAAGGCTTGAATTGTATTAGGGTAGATTTCTTAAACACATTCACACTGAGTTAGCTGCTTTGGGCTGTCGGCAAACTCCTTGAAGATCAACAGAAAGGAGCAGGATTCGTTTAAAATGGACATTTTTATGAAATGTGGGGGAGTTGACTGCAAGCTCTATGTGAATCTCCTCTCGATCGAATCACATACTTGACAAATTGCAGGGGAGTGAATCTGTCTCACTTGAGTCCTCCTCCTGTCGATACCTCCTGTTATCCACACCTCCTTGTTGCTGTATAGTGTCCATTGTTTCTTAATCCTTTACAAGTGGGTCTTTTTTTAAGTCAATATTGTTTTCACAATAAAATTGTTGGCTAATAGCTCGCTTTGCCTTGTTTTTAATTTGTGCGTCTAGTTTCATTTTAGTCTTTGATCTGTCCAGCAACAGCTAATCTAATTCTGGAGGCCGAGTTGTCTCGATCTCGGTGTCTTTGCTGACTTGAGGTCGTGATTTGAAGTTCCAGGATTGGTTGTCACTCAGACACGCTCACCTCAACTGGCTGAGCTGTCATGTCTCTGGTGGGCCACCACCAGATGGCAGCATCACAGTAAAAATCAAGGTTGTGTGGAATGAGCATCAACTGGGCTTGTTCACCTGACAACTTCAATTTATACAACACCTTTCACACAACACCACACTGAGGTTGTTCTTCGCTCATTGAGATTGGATTTGCTAGGTCCACCTGCCAGCCTGAAGAATGAGGCACAGCTCGATTGAGTATACTTCCTTCTAGGAGAGAAGGTGAAATACATAAAGACTTGCATTTCTATAGCACCTTTCACGACCACCGGACGTCTCAAAGCGCTTTACAGCCAATGAAGTACTTTTGAAGTGGAGTCACTATTGTAATGTGGGGAACACGGCAGCCAATTTGCACACCGCAAGCTCCCACAACCAGCAACGTCATACTCATAGAGTCATACAGCACAGAAAGAGGCCCTTCGGCCCATCGTGTCCACGCCGGCCATCAAGCCCTGTCTATTCTAATCCCATTTTCCAGCACTTGGTCCGTAGCCTTGTATGCTATGATGTTTCAAGTGCTCATCTAAATGCTTCTTGAATGTTGAGGGTTCCTGCCTCTACCACCCTTTCAGGCAGTGAGTTCCAGTCCAACCACCCTCTGGGTGAAAAAGCTTTTCCTCAAATCCCCTCTAAACCTCCTGCCCCTTACCTTGAATCTATGCCCCCTGGTTATTGACCCCTCTACTAAGGGGAAAAGTTCCTTTCTATCTACCCTATCTATGCCCCTCATAATTTTGTACACCTCAATCAGGTCCCTTCTCTGCTCCAAGGAAAACAACCCCAGCCTGTCCAGTCTCTCTTCATAGCTGAAATGCTCCAGCCCAGGTAACATCCTGGTGAATCTCCTCTGCACCCTCTCCAATGCAATCACAATGTGATGATGACCAGATGATCTGTTTTTGTTATGTTGATTGAGGGATAAATATTGGCCAGGACACCGGGGATAATTGCTTAAGGTAAAAAATCACGGGATTGGGGGTAATATTCTGGCATGGATAGAGGATTGGCTATCTAACAGAAAGCAAAGAGTTGGGATAAATGGTTCATTCTCAGACTGGCAATCAGTAACTAGTGGTGTTCCACAGGGGTCAGTGCTGGGTCCCCAACTCTTCACAATCTATATTAACGATTTGGAGGAAGGGACCAAGTGTAACATATCAAAATTTGCAGATGATACAAAGATGGGAGGGAAAGTAGTGAGTGAGGAGGACATAAAAAACCTGCAAGGGGACATAGACAGGCTAAGTAAGTGGGCAGAGATTTGGCAGATGGAATACAACACTGGAAAGTGTGAGGTGATGCACTTTGGCAGGAAAAATCCTAGAGCAATTTATTATCTTAATGGCAAGAAACTGGAGAGTACTGAAGTGCAAAGGGATCTGGGGGTCCTGGTGCACGAAACTCAAAAGGTTAGTATGCAGGTGCAGCAAGTGATTAAGAAGGCAAATGGAATGTTGGCTTTCATTGCTAGGGGGATAGAATATAAAAATAGGGAGGTATTGCTTCAGTTGTACAAGGTATTAGTGAGACCGCACCTGGAATACTGCATACAGTTTTGGTGTCCTTACTTAAGGAAAGACATCCTTGCTCTCGAGGCAGTGCAAAAAAGGTTCACTCGGTTAATCCCGGGGATGAGGGGGTGGTCATATGAGGAGAGGTTGGGTAGATTGGGACTCTACTCATTGGAGTTCAGAAGAATGAGAGGCGATCTTATTGAAACATATAAGATTGTGAAGGGGTTGGATCGGGTGGATGCGGGGAGGATGTTCCCGATGACGGGTGAGACGAGAACTAGGGGACATAGTCTTAGAATAAGGGGCTGCTCTTT
Source organism: Squalus acanthias (assembly GCA_030390025.1). Taxonomy (NCBI): domain Eukaryota; kingdom Metazoa; phylum Chordata; class Chondrichthyes; order Squaliformes; family Squalidae; genus Squalus; species Squalus acanthias. Next base: position 71,182,471 of record CM059441.1, read on the forward strand.
CAAAACTGAGATGAGGAGGAACTACTTCACTCAGAGGGTGGTAGGTCCATGGAATATGCTGCCACAAAAAGCTGTAGAAGCTACAACATTAATTAAATTTAAAACAGAAATAGACAGTTTCCTAGAAGTAAAGGGCATTAAGGGTTACGGGGAGCGGGCAGGAATTTGGACATGAGTCTAGGTTCGGATCGGTCATGGCCCTGTGGGCAGTGGAGCGGGCCCAGGGACTGTGTAGCCTGATTCTGCTCCTATTTCGTGTGTGCAATTCTGTTAGATGCAGGAGATGGTTCTGTGATAGATAGTAGATTGGCGGTTAGGATCAGATCAGCCATGATCTTATTGAATGGCGGAGCAGGCTCGAGGGGCCGATTGGCCTACTCCTGCTCCTATTTCTTATGTTCTTATAACTCCCCTGCTCTTCTTCGAAATAGTGCCGTGGGATCTTTTACAGACGCCCGAGAGGGCAGACGTTTAACATCTCATCCAAAAGACGGCCCCTCCAACAGTGCAGCGCTCCCTCAGCACTGCGCTGGAGAGTCAGCCTAGCTTTATGTGCTCAAGTCCCTGGAGTGGGAGCTTGAACCCACAGCCTGCTGACTCAGGCACGAGCCACAGCTAACACTCTCATGTAGTTCTGAGTAGGCAATTTTGAGGTCCTGGGAAAGAGTGGGTTGGACTCTGAGATGGAGTAATGGCCCTTCTCTTCCATTGTGCTTCCCCCGCACCCCCACCCCACCTTCACCATGGTTCCCTTAACTTTTTCTTTCCTGCTCATTGTCCATCACAGAGATAATTCTCTACATAGTCACCTCTTTATAATTGCTGGAGAAGATGTATGGTGCAGAGCTGCTGAGATTTGCAGTATCTGATCTATGTTCTCGTGTAGAAGAAAGAAGAGATAGGAAGAGTTCGCAGGCAGTCGAAAGATTGATGCAATAGAGAGAGGACATGATAGGTTGTGACAGATTAGGGAGGCCAGAAATAAAAGGATCTTGGCAACATAATGTTATCATGCTGTCATTCTCTGCGTCTTTGTCCCACAAATCTTTAAACGAAGGCGTTTGGCTCGTAACTTTAATCTTCCCTTCCCCCCCCCCCCCCCCCCACCCTCAGGATCAGGAGATATTTGCCATTCAGTGGTGTTTAGTTCTGCACAGACACCAGCCCTGGCAAGCTGCTGCATTGGAGCCCCTGCGGACCGGAGCTTGATGGAGAAACATTTCTTCCTGATAGCGGCTCGGTGGGAGAGGCTGCTGATGCCTGGGGTTTGTGAGAGTCGTTCTGCGCTGCAGGTGGAAACCCAGGAGAGTGGGGCCGCTGCGGAGAAGGAAAATAAACTGAAGGTGTTTTTCCTCTTGCACTACTGGGGGAAGACGAGTCCTGACTTTCACGTGGGTGGCGGATGACAGCTGGCTGCACGAGAGGAACCGGGAATCACTCGCACCATATACAAGTGCCTTTCGTAGTCAAATAACTTTATAATTCGGTTACACTTGTCTCCCTCCCCTCCCCACCCCTTCCGTCTCCCTCCCCACCCCACCCTCCGTCTCCCTCCCCACCCCACCCCACCCTCCGTCTCTCGCCTGAAGGGCCTGACTTATTTTTTTGGGTGTCTGTGTGGTACCAGCTGCCCTGGGGTATCTCGTCCCAAGTCACGTGTGAGCCGAGATAGTCAATGTTGGCAGGCTATTCAGCCGTGTAAAGCATCATAGCTGACTCTGGTCCAATCCACTTCCAACGTTCACGTGCAAAAACACTTCCCAACAGGTGATCTGACGCAGGAACCCTTGCTTATTCCCCTCTCTCTCTCTCCCAGGGCCATCATAGTAACTTGCAGCCACCTAGTCAAGATCAGGTAACTCGGCACAAACCTGTTGTGCATTGAGTTGTACTTTTCTCCCTGACCCATTAGCGGAAATCCTTAAACTTTAAACATTAATCTCGTACTGCCCTGCTATCTGTTTTTGTCCTTTAACTACTGAACGGCCTTTACAGGTTACAAAAAATGTAGGACTGTCAAAAACTGAAGCATTTTTGTCTGAGATTTGGCTCGTATGAGCTGCTTTAACTCTGTCCCTAGTACGAGGTTAAAAACCAACTTCATTCGCAGAAGATTGCAACTACTTATTTTTGACACCTTTTGTTGCTGATTCAGTTGTTGGGCAGATGCCTGAGAAAAGAGCCAAGACATTCAATTCAAATATAAACATGTTGATTTGTTCAAATATAGATTTAATTGGCAGCTTCCTTCGTTCGTTCGTTCAAAATGTGAGCGGGAGCAGTGAATTTAAAGATATTTAACAGACTGTCTTGAGTGTCAGCCGTGGCTCAGTGGGCTAGCACTCTTGCCTACGAGTCCGAAGGTTGTGGGTTCAAGCCCCACTCCAGAGACTTGAGCACGTAACCTAGGCTGATTCTCCAGTGCAGTAATGAGGGCGTGCTGCACAGTCGGGGGTGCCGTCTTTCAGTTAAACCTTAGCCCGGCCTGTCCCCTCAGGTGAAGGTAAAATATCCCACAGCACTATTTCGAAGAAGAGCAGGGGAGTTCTCCCTGGTGTCCTGTCCTGGTTTACATGCATTGCTTATCTCAGACGAAAGGAAGCTTAATAACTATCAAATTATATATTGTTTATTGCTACTATTTCCTTTGTTCTCTAACCATTTAACAAAGTTGTTTAGCAGTTGAAGCCGGAGTCACAATCCAGTGTAGTAATATCTTACTGCCTTCCAAAGATCAGCGGGGTTGATAAAAAACAAGTAACCGAAACACGTTGAAGAGGGTTCTACGTTCGTTCTCCAGTCACGCTACTGATTTTACCAAGATATCTGGGTAAGTGAAAACACTCCCTGGGAGTTGTCGGGAACGCAAGCCAAAAATGTCCAGAGGAGAAGAGAGCAAATAAAAAAAGGCAAAAATCTACACCGCAGTTTACGCACTCGTCTTTCACACCGAATACTTGCAAAATAATAATCTGTTGATTTCATATTGTTAAATTGACGGTTGGATTTTGTAAAGTTATGGGGCCATTAGCCATTTTCAACTTGCACGCAGAGATCTCCAGCAATCTGAGAACCAGCGAGAGCTGGAATGCACACAGCAGTGGATCTTTGTTCCTTGAAGGTCTGTGCTAAGAGACAGGTGTGGCAGCACTGTTAATGTGCCAGTTCAGGTTTCAAGTACATAAAAACATAAATAGCAGCAGGAGTGGCATAGTGGTAAGCACTGTTGCCTCACAGCGCCAGGGACCCGGGTTCGAATCCGGCCTCGGGTGACTGTCTGTGTGGAGTTTGCACATTCTCCCCGTGTCTGCGTGGGTTTCCTCTGGGTGCTCCGGTTTCCTCCCACAGTCCAAAGATGTGCGGGTTAGGTTGATTTGGCTATGATAAATTGACCCTTAGTGTTAGGGGGGATTAAATACGTGGGGTTACGGGGATAGGGTGGGATATGTTAGGGGGGATTAAATACGGGGATAGGGTGGGATATGTGTCGGTGCAGGCTCGATGGCCCGAAATGGCCTCTATCTGTACTGTGGGGATTCTGTGATTCTGAGTTGGCCATTCAGCCCTTCGAGCCTGCTCTGCCATTCAATAAGATCATGGCTGATCTTTGACCTCGACTCCACCTTCCTACCCGATCCCTCGAGTTTCTTAGTATCCAAAAATCTATCCATCTCTGTCTTGAATCTACTCGATGACTGAGCATCCACAGCTCTCTGGGGTAGAGAATTCCAAACATTCACAACCCTTTTGAGTGAAGAAATTTCTCATCTCGGTCCTATAGGCCGACCCCTTATTCTGAGACTGACCACTAGTTCTAGACTCCCCAGCCAGGGGAAAACATCCTCCCTGCATCTACCCTGTCGAGCCTTTTGTCTTTCAATGAGATCACCTCTCATTCTTCTAAACTCCTGGTTTAGCCCTAGTCTACTCAATCTCTCCTCATCGGACAGTCCCCTCATATCAGGAATCAGTCTGGTGAACCTTTGTTGCACTCCCTCTATGGCAAGTATATCCTTCCTTAGGTAAGGAGACCAAAACTGTACACAGCATTCCAGGTGTGGTCTCACCAAGGCCCTAAACAACTGCAGTAAGACTTCCATACTCTTATACTCCAGTCCCTTTGTAATAAAGGCTAACCTATCAGCAGTGACTACATTTCAAAAAGTACTTTGTTCTTTAAAGATCATTCTTCTTTCTTTCTGATGGTAATAGGATGCAAGAGATCACTATTAGTGCAACAGTAATGGACGTGTAATGTCTCTTCTCTCCCTTTTGGCCTCCCCTTGCCAACTCCCCACAGTGGAATGATTGAAATCAGCAGCTGACAGCGAGGGGCGAGGAACAGGTGCAGATCGATACTGTGCTGTTCCCCAGAGGGGCTTTCGGCAGTCGAAGACACAGCAAGAGCATTTCGCAAGTGGACACAACCGGCCTGGGCATCAGTTCCGACTGCTTCAGGTTCAGGGACGCAGAGAGCAATCAGGAAGACAAAAGTTAGAGAATAGCGGGTCCCTAAACTGATGAATTTTCTGGGGGGGTTTTTTTTCCTCCGATTAACCATTGGGAAGACCGAAGACCATTGTCTTTGGCCCCCCCACCACAAATTCCGTTCCCTAGCCACCGATTCCATCCCCCCCTCTCAGGCCCATATCTCCATTACAAAGACTGGCTTCTTCCACCTCTGTCGCATCGCCCTAACTGAGCCAACCTGCTGCTGAAATGCTCACCCACGCCTTTATCTCCAAACTAGACTATTCCAGCGTTCTGCTGGTCAGCCTCCTGTCTGGCACCCTCATGAACTTGAGCTCATCCGAAACTGCGCTGTCCTAACGCGCACCAAGTCCCTTTCACCCATCATCCCCGTGCTCCCTTAGCGACATTGGTTCTCAGTCCAGTAACACCTCAATTTTAAAATTCTCCTCCTCGTGTTCAAATCCGTCCCTCCCTCTCTGTAACCTCCTCCAGCCGTACAACTCTCTGAGAAATTCGTGTTCCTCCAACTCTGGCCTTGTACATCCCCCCCACTCCCTTCGCCTTCAGCCGTTGAGGCCCTAAGCTCTTGAATTCCCGCCCTAAACCTCTCGGCTTCTATTAAGACGCTCCTTAAAACCTTTCGATTAAGCCTTTGGTCACCCGCCCTAATATCTCCTCCTTTGGCTCAGTGTCAATTTTTTGCCTGATTGCGCTTCTGTGAAAGGTCTTGGGACATTTTACCGCATTAAAGGGCTCTTAATAAGTACAAGTTGTTGTCAGAGGCTGATGGTGCAGTGGGTAGACGCTGCTCTGAGCTCTCTGCTACCAGGCTCCTAATCCCCGGGCCAGACTGCTGAGCGGTCTAACTCGCAACCAAATGGGAATAGGCTCACAGTGCTACAGGACGGTGCTGGGCATGTTTGGGCTCGCGATTCTTAACACACTGCCTTACGTCATTGCTGGCGTGCTGAGGATGAGCAGAGCATTAGCCTCGGAAACACAGAGCTAAAGGGAGGCCGAGTCCTGGGCCACTGCCAGTCTAACGCTGGCTGTTAAGCCGACGGCACTGACAGTAAAGGGGAATAGCTATTAAATGCTGGAAACGTGCAGCAGATCAGGCAGCGCCTGAAATGAAAAGAGGGGTTAATCGTTCAAATGGGATCTTTCGTCAGAACTGGTACAGCCAGGCAGCAGAAGCCCTTTGAAGGAATGACCAGGACAGCAGAATGGAGGACAGTTGAAGGGAATTGGTATAAACTAGCTCGTCTCCTGTGAAGCACAGTTGTGCTGTTCAGCTTACCTGGCCTATCTTTTAAGGTCACTGCTCATGTGCTGACTTGCTCTAAATAGGTCACGAGGTCAATCTGTTTAATTGCTGCTTAGTAGAGGAGGTTTGCTGATTGCAAACTTTCACAATGCATTTTGACCCATTTTACAACAACATGTTGTAGTGCCTTTAATGTAATAAAACGTCCCAAGGCGCTTCACGGGAGTTTTAATTTGACACCGAGCCACATAAGGAGAAATTAGGGCAGATGGCCAAAAGCTTGGTCAAAGCACTAGGTTCTTAAGAAGCATCTTAAAGGAGGAAAGAGAGGCGGAGAGGTTTAGGGAGGGAATTCCAGAGCTTCGGGCCCAGGCAACAGAAGGCACGGCCGCCAATGGTGGAGCGATTATAATCAGGGATGCTCAAGAGGGCAGAATTAGAGGAGCGCAGAGATCTTGGTGGATTGTGGGGCTGGAGGAGATTACAGAGATAGGGAGGGGCGAGGCAATGGAGGGATTTGAAAACAAGGATGTGAATTTTGAAATCGAGGCGTTGCTTAACCGGGAGCCAATGGAGGTCAGCGAGCACAGGAGTGATGGGCGAACGGGACTTGGTGCGAGTTAGGACATGGGCAGCCCAGTTTTGGATGACTTCAAGTTTACGTAGGGTAGAACGTGGGAGGTCGGCCAGGAGTGCGTTGGAATAGTCAAGTCTAGAGGTAACAAGGCATTTTAGATCTTTCCCCATCTCGTTAGTTTCTGACTCTAAGCCAGTAAAACACATTTTCATTTTTTTTAAATACTTTTGGACAATTTGATGTTTGCAGTGTGACAGACATTCTCAAAACTATATTATACTAGCTGATCTGTCGCACTGCTCATGGGCAATCTGAGGTCTGAAAAAACACAAACAAATAACTGGGTTTCTTTTTTTAAGATTGTCCAGTTGTTTTCTAGTCTTTTATACAAAGTATTGGTGTCTGGAGTGTTAGGTGCTCTCTCAACTCTTCAAAGCTAACTGGTCTCTCGTGATGTTGCTTGAAGTGAATTGGGGGACATGTTTTATCATGGTGGGAGTGTTACCAATAATTATCTGGTGGAGATAATCTTACAGGAAGTGAGTGTGACATTTCCAGGGAGTGCGTGTTTACATAAGACCGGTAAAAAGAAAGACTTGCATTTATATAGCGACTTTCACGACCACCCAAAGTGCTTTACAGCCAATGAAGTACTTTTCGAAGTGTTGTCACTGTTGTAATGTAGGAAATGTGGCAGCCAATTTGCACACAGCAAGATCCCACAAACAGCAATGTGATAATGACCAGATCATTTGTTTTTGAGTGATGTTCATTGAGGGATAAATATAGGCCAGGACACCGGGGATAACTTGCCTGTTCTTCTTCGAAATAGTGCCATGGGATCTTTTACGTCCACCTGAGAGGGCAGACGGGTTAATGTCTCATCTGAAAGACGGCATCTCCCTCAGTACTGCACTGGAGTGTCAGTCTAGATTTTTGTGCTCAAGTCTCTGGAGTGGGACTTGAACTCACTTTATTGGTAGATACAAGTCTTAACACCTCGCATAGATCTGTTATGCTCCGGATGTCACATTTCTTTTTGCACATGCAAACCAAAAGGTTATGGTAGTTATCGATCAGAAGCCTGAAATCACTGAGCAGTTATAATTGCCTTGCATGGTTCCAAGCCGCTGCAGTTACCTGGATTCACCTGTTTAGACCACTTCCCACACCTGAGCAGTGACCTTAAAGGGACAGGTTAGCAGGTCACCGTCACTGCTAAAGTCCAGCTCGCATACTACCTGTGAGCATTGCTGTTGGAGATCTGCGAAGCTCGGCTGAAGGGCAGACTTCATGCCTTTTATCAAGAGACAGCTAGTGGGTTTCAATAAGCAAATTTTAATTTGCTCCTGCTGTTTCCTCAAACGTATGAAGTATTTTCTATGCTTTTTCTTCCGATTTTTCTCCTCCTCACCTAAAGGTGCCAACGATTTGCTGGATTTTGGTTTCGCAGATGCCGGTCACACTCGGGTACCTTGCACTTCACGTGCGAGCCCAGAAAACACGTGTCAGCAGCCTATTTGACCGTGGGCAGCATCACAGCTCAGACAGATCCCCATCCTCGCCCAATGCCCGTGCCCGCGCATGCACTTCCCAGCAGCGATCAATGGGTAGCAACCAGGAGCAGGAATGCTGACGATGCCGGCGCCCTCTGAGCCAGCAGTGGAGCCGAGCGAGCGATGGATGCTTAAAAGGGCAGGTAGGCCGTAAGGCGCAGGGGGTGTTGGAATTTAGCCTCGCTCCCGATGCTTTCTTCTCGTGTCCAAAACACAAACCCTGAGCAAAAAATGTGACCGTATGCACAGAGTAATCTGGGACAGCGTGCCCCGGGCGAGCAGTGACCCCTTTTGAACCACTGGTATGTACGTTACAAACCGCGCGGGTTACCCAGTGAATCCCAACCTCGCTGCAATCAGTGGGAAATAACACACTGGCTGACCATATGGTTCTGAACGGGTTTTTGTTAAGAGACGGAAATATGATAGAATGGATTCATTATCTGAATGTGCATAGTGATGGAAGACATGATTTCTCATCAGTACTTTAAAACAGATCCAAAAAAAATATAGCCATTCCCATAGTCTTGGACTATGTCCATGAAGAAAGCCTCTTGGGTGAAAAAGACAGGTTATTGAGTTTTCTGCTTGCCTCTAGCTTGTATATTGGTGCAGACAGGAAGGAACTGGCATGGATTCCAGCTGTGCTATATGCCCATCTTCCCTTTGATCCAGGATCTGATCTGAAAATAGCCTTTTATCTTTTTTGATAAGTACTCAAAAGCTTTCTGTCACAAACACACTTCTGAGACTCAAAGCAGCAAACTGCAAGAATAGATCACTGACAGCCCAGCCTCGCACGATCGCTGCTTGGGTGAAACCCGAGGATTTCACTCTGCTCCCAGCTTAATAAGTTACACAATGGCCCAGAAATTCGGCTCCCTGGCTTCCCGCGGGTGCAAGGATCCCGCGCGCGCCTACCTACCGCGCCTGCCGTTGACCTCTGGGCCCACAGGGAACTTCAGCTCCTGGGCCTGCTCCAAGTGCCGGCGCGCAGTGCTTGCGTGTCCCAGGGGCGTAGTTAGTGCGATGCGTCCCCTGGGATCACGTGGGCCATGGAGAGCCAATGGCAGCAGACCATCTTTCATTCATAGATTTGACAGGACCTGTCAAATCTATGAATTGAAATCGGCCCCAAAACAACACCTAAACTTCAAATAATTTTTTTTTAAAACCATCACATTTTTAAAATAACTAAGTTAAATAAATTAACTACTTTAAACAAAAATTTAAATTTTTGAAAAAATTAAAATACTTTTTAACAGTGCTAAAAATAAACTTACCTTTCTTTAAAGTATCTAAAAAAGATAAACCTGTTGAAAAAAAGTTTTAATTGTAATTAATTAACCACTTACCTTGTTGAAAACGGGTCCTGCGCCTCCTTTTTAAAAGCGCAGGTTCTTCAATACTTACCCTCCCGGAGAAACCTGAAAAAAAACCTACGTTTGCTGCGTGCGCGCAGCCTCTACCGCGCACGCAGTTCACCTCTGAACCGCCCCCTTCACCAGACCGGAAGTTCCGGTTTCCCGCGCATGCGCAGTGCATGCAGGAAACCGGCACTTCAGGAGGCCTTACGGGTGAGTACACATTGCGTACTCACCTGGCAAGTGCCGAATTTTTGGCCCAGTATTTGCAGCACAGGGAACCGGCCGTTCAGCCCAGCAGGTCCGTGCCGGTGTTTCTGCTCCGCACGAGCCTCCTCCCACCCTTCTTCATCTCACCCCATCAACATATCCTTCTATTCCTTTCTCCCTCATGTGTTTATCTCGCTTCCCCTTAAATGCATCTACGCTATTCACCTCAACCACTCCCTGTGGCAGCAAGTTCCACATTCTCACCACTCTCTGGGTAAAGAAGTTTCTCCTGAATTCCCTATTGGATTTATTAATGACTATCTTATCTTTATGACCCCTAGTTCTGGTCTCAACCGCAAGATCTCAACATCTACCCCGCCAAACCCTTTCATAATCTTAAAGACCTCCATCAAGTCACCCCTCAGTCTTTTTTCTAGAGAAAAGAGCCCCAGGCTGTTCAATCTTTCTTAATAGGTATAGCCTATCTGATAAACAATTATTTCTGTTACCTCTTGTGCCCTTCACTTGCGCAGGCAAGGCACCTAAACAACAACAACCTGTATTTATATGGCACCTTCAACGTAGTAAAACGTCCCAAGGCGCTTCACGGGGGTGTTATCAAACAAAATTTGACACCGAGCCACATGAGCTATTCGGGCAGATGAACGGTAGGTTTTAAGGAGGGTCTTAAAGAAGGAAAGAGAGGCGGAGAGGTTTAGGGAGGTGAATTCCAGAGCTCGGGGCCACGGCAGCTGAAGGCACGGCCGCCAATGGTGGAGCGATAGAAATCGGGGGATGCTCAAGAGGCCAGAATTGGAGGAGCCCAGAGATCTCGGAGGGTTGTAGGGCTGGAGGAGATTACAGAGGGGCGAGGCCATGGAGAGATTTGAAAACAAGGATGAACATTTTTTAAAGGTCAGCGAGCACAGGGGTGATGGATGAACAGGACTTGGTGCGAATTAGGATATGGGCAGCAGAGTTTTGGAGGTTTATGGAGGGTTGAAGATGGGCGGCCAGCCAGGAAAGCATTGGAAGAGTCAAGTCTAGAGATAACAAATGCATGGATGAGGGCTTCAGCAGCAGATGAGCTGAGGCGGAGGCGGGCAGTGTTATGGAGGTGGAAATAGGCGGTCTTGGTGATGGAGCAGATATGTGGTCGGAGGCTCATCTCGGGGTCAAAGTTGCAAACAGTCTGGTTCGGCCTCAGACAGTTGCCAGGTTGAGGGATGGAGTCGGTGGCTAGGGAACAGAGTTTGTGGGGGGGACCAAAGACCGTGGCTTCAGTCTTCCCAATATTTAGTTGCAGGAAACTTCTGCTCATCCAGGACTGGATGTCGGACAAGCAGAGTAACAAATCAGAGACGGGAGGGGCTGAGAGAGGTGGTGGTGAGATAGAGCTGGGTGTCGTCAGCATACATGTGGAACCTTGCGTTGTGTTTTCGGTTGATGTCACCGAGGGGCAGTACATAGATGAGAAATAGGAAGTGAGTCAGCTCCTTTTCCTGGTTGTGTGTGGTTTAATCCCTCAAAGTTGATGTGGAAGGAGATAGAAAATGAGGGTGCTGAATTTTTACATGTTAGTCTTCACTCTTTTCTACCGCCCGCCTCCCATTTGAAGATTGCCATCTTCTTTCTTCCCTGTGTGTGTAGACTCTACTCTGCAGGCATTGAGAAGAAGCTAGGACTAGACTTGCAGTAATATCAACAGAAAACGCTGGAAAAACTCAGCAGGCCAGGCAGCATCCGTGGAGAGAGAAACAGAGTTAACGTTTCAGGTCGAAGACCTTTCGTCAGAACTGGAAAAAAGCAGGAAATGAAATAGACTTGCAGTATGTGTCAGCTGTGGCTCAGTGGGTAGCACACTCACCTCTGAGTCAGAAGGTTGTGGGTTCAAGTCCCACTCCAGGGACTTGAACACAACAATCTAGGCTGACACTCCAGTGCAGTGCTGAGGGAGCGCTGCACTGTCGGAGGTGCCGTCTTTCGGATGAGAGGTTAAACCGAGGCCCCGTCTGCCCTCTCAGGTGGACGTAAAAGATCCCATGGCACTATTTCGAAGAAGAGCAGGGGAGTTCTCCCCGGTGTCCTGGGGCCAATATTTATCCCTCAACCAACATAACAAAAACAGATTATCTGCTCATTATCACATTGCTGTTTGTGGGACCTTGCTGTGCACAAATTGGCTGCCGTGTTTCCTACATTATAACAGCGACTACACTTTCTTCACAAGTACTTCATTGGCTGTAAAGCGCTTTGAGACGTCCGTGAAAGGCGCTATATAAATGCAAGTCTTTTTTTATTCTGAGAGTGAAGGAAGATCACTTGGCCCTTGTGACAGGTGGGCAAGTTAACCTCTTGGGACCCTGGGGGTCGGGAATCTAAATCATGAGGCAAGGCGACATTGTCAGTGGGCTTAGTATTAGTAGCAATTAACTACAGGAGAAAACCGCACTGAAACCAGCGCTAATGTTGAGGCTTTTCACCATTGCTGGCACTCCTGGAATGGAGTCTTACCAGTAACGTTCACTGAGAGATTGCTGGTCTGATCCCAGTTCCATTCCAGAGGGTGGTCATGCCACATTTTTGGAGGAATGGTTTCAAGTTGATAGTAAGAAGTACCTCGGGGGTATTGATGTGACAATAGATGTCGAACTGATTGCAGAGAGTGGGTGGGTCAGACTAGACCAAGTGTGTAATCGTGAGGGGTGGAAATGAGAGCCTTGGAATTTTAGAAAGTATTCAGTGAACAGAACTGCACTCTACATCGGGGGAAACCCGAATTACCCATCAAGTGCTGTAATCTGTCACCATCCCGGGGTTGAAGGAATGTCCTAAACCTAGTGAATTGTAAAATCTCAAAACACTTTACAAACATCACGCAGAATCCAATTTTAGCTCGCAGCCTTAATACATTGTTCTTTTTTATAATCATGCAAACTAGTCTAATAATTGGGGTTGACACTGTTTATGTCATTAGGTTGAGTGCTTGCACAACACAGACAAAAAAAGGTTTGCTGAACATCATTCCATGCAGACAATGCTGCCTTTAAATCTGGAGATTACAGTCTGTGATTATCAACATTTTCAAATATTTTCATAACTCCATGTAACCCAGCGTGACTTTGTCCAGACTTTGCCACGTAGCCCTGTTTTAGTATCTGCCTCCCCGTCTAACTATTATTGAGAGACTCCGGAGAAGGCCCAAGGCCAATTGGACAGGATACTTAAGTTGAATAGACTGGGGGAGAAGATAAGGTAAATCAGGTGGTTTGGGTTTTAAACGGCTGTAGCTTCTTCTTTAGTTGGCCTGGTTTCCAACTGGCATGGAAACCCATCTCCATGTTCAAAAGTCTGCAATGCAAGCTACTGAGGAACTTACATGTGTCTGCCCAACATAGTGCATACTCTCCCCTTAGGGACACACCCCATTTACCTAAATCCAAGTGGAGGTTGTCTGAGAGGGTTAGAGACCCTCAAGTGTGTGCAGAGGGAGACTGCTGGAGCTTAACCAGCTACAACCACATCGATTACCAGCACAGCCCTTGATAAATGTCCTATTGTGCAATGGCAACCATCATATCCACTGGGGCACTGCCTTGTTGGGTAATCTGGAGCGAAGTGGGAAGAGTGCCGCCCCTCAGGGACGGATCTGCCCCCCCCCAGATTCCATTAGTGAACTTGACTGGCTGGTCAATCGTCAGCACCACCCTGGAGGACGTGGGCCTGACTGGGTCAGGTATCAGATTACTGGTTCCGAACAAAGCAGCCCGTTTGATTGGCGCCCCATCCACCACCTTAAAGATTCACTCCCTCCACCACCGGCGCACCGTGGCTGCAGTGTGCACCATCTACAAGATGCACTGCAGCAACTCGCCAAGGCTTCTTCGGCAGCACCTCCCAAACCCGCAACCTCTTCCACCTAGAAGGACAAGGGCAGCAGGCGCATGGGAACACCACCACCTCCAAGTTCCCCTCCAAGTCACACACCATCCTGACTTGGAAATATATCGACCGTTCCTTCATCGTCGCTGGGTCAAAATCCTGGGACTCCCTCCCTAACAGCACTGTGGGAGCACCTTCACCACACGGACTGCAGCGGTTCAACAAGGCGGCGGCTCACCACCACCTTCTCGAGGGCAACTAGGGATGGGCAATAAATGCCGGCCTTGCCAGCGACGCCCAGATCCCATAAGCGAATTTTAAAAAAACTTCCATCACAGGCATAATTGTTTAGGAGCCACCTTGAACCCAAACGAGAAGACGCTTATCAGCCTGTAGATTGTAAGAGAAAGGAAAGTCTGAAGGAGGTAAGGACATTGACCATTTTTAAGTTCCAAGGGAACAATGAGGAAGAGCAGGAGATGGTACGAGGGACTTGAATCATGTTGTAGAAATGGTTTCAGGTTGATAGTAAGAAGTACCTCGGGTGGGCGGTATTGGTGTGACAATAGCTGTAGAACTGATTGCGGAGAGTGGGTGAGTCAGACTAAACCAAGACGTAGCATATGTAATTGGGAGGGCTGGAAAGTAGTTACTGTACTTGGAATTTTACAACGCATTTAGTGAACAGAACTCCACCCTACATTGGGGGAAACCCGAATTACCCATGTAGAATTCGCAAATTATCGCGATTTTAAAATAATGAGAAAGAGACATACAGTTTCGTAAAACGGCTTTATTTCAGCAAAATGCTGTCAGGTTTCAAAACGGACACAAGCAGCCTGTAAAATGGCCGCCACGCCTCGTGGCAGAAGGTTCTAGACTTTCAGTAGGCAGACAAGATGGCGTTTCAATACACATTTCAACAAGATCGGACAGGACTCAGCATATTGAGATAAGACAAGACGAGATCGTTTTGCATTTTAACACTCAAGCAAGGAATATAAGTGCTGGAATCGGGTTTTCCATGCACAAATGAGAGCTATTGTACTGGGCAATCAAGGGGCCCATCCAAAGACATTGATACGCAAATTCCCCACGGCTCTACGATGAGAGAGCCGTTCGCGGGTACTCACAGCAAGAATTCGGAGGCCCCCAAAACCCCTCCAGGGAGACTCCTAGCCGGTTCCACAAGGGGAGAAATATTAACGGGTACTCAGACAGTTACAAGTATCACCGAAACCCATTAACGACAAGTACCACCCCATACAAGAAGTTTGAGCGCCAAAACATGACAAAAGATAAACATTAAGATTGGGCGGGAGATAAGGAATTACAGTACTATAACTGTAGTGTCCAAACGTCCATCTTTCTCTTATTCCTTTGACTCGCTAGAGAACTCTTGACTCTTATTCTCTGATCCGCTGATTTTCCGGGAGTCAACCTCATGGCTTGCCGCGAAGATCTGTGGAGAGCTGGTCTGCGAAGGCCTGTAAGCGGGCACACCATCCCGAGAAGTCGGTAAACGGTGTTGGAACCGAAGGCCCGAGAGGAGATGAGAAGAGAAGAAGACGACTACACGTGCCGCCGCGGTCAGTAAACCCCGACCGCGCCCGAAAATCGATTAACCACTTCTTCGAATTCTATCGGCTACTCCACAACTGGCCCTGGAAGACTTTTCTTCGAGTTCTACCGACAACTGGTGTCGGTCCAGAAAGACTCTTCTTTGAATTTTACCGGCTAACTGGTGTCGGGCACAGGAAGACGCTTCTTTGAGTTTTATCAGAGTTCCGAGGTCAACACAGATCTTCATGACAGCAGACGGTCCAGCCTGCTAGCCGGAGCAAAGCGAGTAAACAAGTGGGGTACAGAGACCCCTGATCAACACGTGAATAGTCAGGTGCTGTGGCGAAAACATCCGAGCAGCGTTTAGGAATTCTCCGAGTTATCACGAGTGGTGAGCATGAGTCTCGATCCTACAGATCTAGATTAGGACAGGTATTAATAGGGGAGGGTTTTGTTTTAAGGATAATTATAATGTGTGTCCCCTTTTACGATGTGTCGTGCGCTCCTCGTTTCCCTAAACCTAGTTGCATAAATGTATGTAAGTTTGTACTGTCATTAATCTGTGCTTATGACATGTATTTCGTAATCTTGGATAATATGCAATAAAGATTTTCCATTTCGTACTATTCAACCGGGTCTACCTGAGTTTTCTCTGCATTATTGCTCTCGCACCTAAGTCCAGTGTCAGAACCGTAAGGGCGAGTGGGTCGAACCACTCACAGGTGTCTAGTGTTACCAGGCTGGCTGGAGACCAGAACAGGCAACAAGGCCTAACCCCGCACTAGCACCCAGGCTAAGCACAGAGCCAGGCGAACCCCCTTACACCCACAAAGTGCGTTCACCACATGTAGAAGTGTAAGTAATCTGTAACCCTCCCAGGGTTGAAGTAATGTCCTAAATCTAGTGAAGTGCATGATCTCAAACATCACGCAGAATCCAATTTTAGCTCGCAGCCTTAATGCAGTCATTTTTAAAAAAATATAATCATGCAAAGTAGTATAATAATTGGGGTTGACACTGTTTATGTCATTAGGTTGAGTGCTTGCACAATGGAGCCAAAAAAAGGTTTGCCGAATATCTTTCCATGCAGACAATGCTGCCTAAATCTGGAGATTACAGTCTGATGATAAGCAACATTTTCAAATATGTTCATGGCTTCATGTAACCCAACGTGGCTGCCATGTAGTGAATCAATCAGTGATTCCTGGGAGATCCATCCACAGGTACCAGAGACTGACTTACCTGAATTGCAGATGTTTGAAACAATGGCCAAATGACTCATTGAAAAATTGGGTTCTAATATTGCCACGAGAAACGTTTAAACTACCGGAGAGTCACACCTTGATGCTCTGCCCATCAAATAAACCCAGTAGATAGCTGGAATTTTAGAATTTTAGGGTTATGTTCCTATAAATTATCCTATGTTCCGACAAATTACGAGGCGAGATTACCCAAATTAGGGTTGTGTTCCCTAGAATTTAGAAGGGTAAGTGGTGATATGATCAAAGTTTTCAAGATATTAAAGGGAACTGATAGGGTAGACAGAGAGAAACTATTTCCGCTGGTTGGGGAGTCTGGGACCAGGGGGGACATAGCCTAAAAATTAGAGCCAGACCTTTCAGGAGTGAAATTAGGAAACACTTCGACACACAAAGGGTGGTAGAAGTTTGGAACTTTCTTTCGCAAATGGCAATTGATGCTAGATCAATTGATCATTTTAAATCTGAGATTGATAGATTTTTGTTAACCAAAGGTATTAAGGGATATGGGCCAAAGGCAGGTATATGGAGTTAGGTCGCAGGTCTTCTTGAATGGTGGAACAGGCTCGACGGGCTCAATGGCCTCCTCCTGTTCCTATGTTTCGATGTAGAAAGCATTTATTGAACAGAGCACCGCCCTACATTGGCGTAAACCCGAATTACCCATCATGTACATTCTTGACTTAATTTGGCCAGAAAGTTCAGTGTTGAGGACTATTGATGAGATGGAAACGAGAAAGATTACAACAGAGAGAGAGAACGAAGTAGATAGCGAAAGGGATGAGAGAGGGGATAAAAAGCCCAATGTGGAGGCACTAAATGGGGTCTGGTGGGGGGTGAAGGAATGGCACCTCCCCTGACTCTACCTGGCTTCCCTGCAGGGCACTCTGTGCAGAGGATGCAATGCGCCATGCCCGGCAGGCGGTAGTGACCAAACTCAACGCTGTGTTGTACCGACAGGACGCAGGAGAAGATGGCACGCTTGAAGTACTCTTGCGCTAACCAACAGGCAGCTAGCTTCTTGGAAATATGTGGACTTCCATCTGAATGTGCCAAACTAATGCGGCCTTTGACCTGCAATTGGCAGGCAGCTTTCGGCAGCTGTTTCTTTAACTCAGCTCGCGCCAGCTGAAATGACTACTTAAGCAAAAATATCGGCACGCTAACTAAACCTGGCAGACCTCAAGAGAGAGAGAGAAAAACACGACTTACATATTAAGTCCAAGTCGGACTCCTCCCCTATCTCCCTGATGTTTGCCGGGGATGGAGCTCGATGGCGCTGGTTACGAGTTGGCAGGACCCTTGCGGCTCGCCGGTGCTTCAAGGGTCCGTGGGCTATTTGGCCATTGGAGGGCCTCGCCAGCAAGGGCCCCACCATCCCCTATCCTGTCCTCGTCCAATGTCTATGCACAGACACCTTGCGGCTGGGGTGGGGGTGGGGGGGTCACTCGATAATGATCGGGAACGTAAACCTGGGAAATTCCAATTTAATCCTTTGGTGTTGGAGCCGACTGTTAAACAGTCAGCTAACTCGGCACCGATTGAAGGGGGCAGAACTTTGACCCTTCCCGGCCATTCAGCCCAGCGACACACTACGGAGCTGCAATCCCTCTCTTCTTTGGAACGTTTTTTCCCCAGTGTAGCCTCTTTTCGAGAGCCCGTGCGCCGGAAAGGCTCAGGGTGAGTCTCCTGTGACAGCAGCTGGAGAAATAAGTCGAGACCTTTTTTTTTTATCCTCATTGAGCACTAGAGCAGAGAAGGCGAGGAGGAGATTTGATCAGAGGTGTTTAAAATCATGAAGGCTTCAGATAGAGTAAATAAAGAGGAACTGTTTCCAATGACTGAAGGGTCGATAACCAGAGGGCACAGATTTCAGGTGATTGGCAAAAGAACCAGAGGCGACGTGAGGAAAAACTTTTTTACGCAACGAGTGGTTAGGATTTGGAATGCGCTGCCTGATAGGGCAGTGGAAACAGATTCAATAGTAGCCTTCAAAAGGGAATTGGATAAATACTTGAAGGAGAAAAAATTGCAGGGATATGGGGAAAGAGCGGGGGAGTGGGACTAACTGTATTGCTCTTCGAAAGAGCCGGCGCAGACTCGATGGGCCGAATGGCCTCCTTCTGTGCTGTACTATTCTATGATTCTATTGGCTTTATTCCTTCCCAATCTCGTACAAGCATTGCACAGTCTGTATCCTAAGCTCTGGAATTCCTTCCTTAAACCTCTCCGCCTCTGTACCTCCCTCTCCTCCTTCACTCTCCTTAAAACCTACCTCTTTGACCAAGCTTTTGATCACCAGTCCTGATCATAGAATGGCTACAGCACAGAAGGAGGCCATTCGGCCCGTCGAGCCCGTGCCGGCTCTCTGCAAGAGCACTTCACAGCTAGTCTCACTCCCCCCCCCCCCCGCCCTTTCCCCGTAGCCCTGCAAATTTTTTCCCCTTATCCAATTCCCTTTTGAAAGCTACAATTGAGTCTGCCTCCACCTCGCCCTCTGTGTCTCGGTGTCAAATTTTGATTGATAGCGCTCCTGTGAAGCGCCCCAGGATGCTTTGCTATGTTAAAGCCGCTATGGATAAATACAAGTTGTTGTTGTTGGGCAAACCCCACGCCGAAACTTCCAACTTAATTTATAAAACCTGGAAGCCTAGAGGTTGCCCTCCTTCCCTCCGGCAAGTTCAGCATGAGGGGGGGAAGAGGAAGAAAGAGGAAGATAAAATGGACACTCGCTTCTGAGAGAGGCTCATATCTGCCAAGTGGATTCAGATGTCATTGCTTAAGAAAAAATACATCCGTGAGGAAGATGCAAGGAGGCTTCAAAGGGATATAGACAGGCTAAGTGAGTGGGCAAGAACATGGCAAATGGAATATGATGTGGAGAAATGTGAAGTGATCCACTTTGGTAGGAAAAATAGAAAAGCAGAGTATTTTCTAAATGGTGAGAGGTTGGGAAATGTTGGTGTTCAGAGGGACCCGGGTGTCCTTGTACACGAATCACTGAAAGTTAACATGCAGGTACAGCAAGCAAAGCAAATGGTATGTTGGCCTTTATTACAAGAGGATTTGAATATAAGAGTAAAGACGTCTTACTGCAATGATATAGGGCCCTGGTGAGACCACACCTGGAGTAGTGTGTACAGTTTTGGTCTCCTTACCTAAGGAAGGATATACTTGCCATAGAGGGAGTGCAACGAAGGTTCACCAGACTGATTCCTGGGATGGGGGGATTGTCCTATGAGGACAGATTGAGTAGACTCGGCCTATATTCTCTCGAGTTTAGAAGAATGAGAGGTGATCTCATTGAAACATACAAAATTCTTACAGGTCTTGACAGGGTAGATGCAGGGAGGATGTTTCCCTTGGCTGGGGAGTCTAGAACCAAAGGTCAAAGTCTCAGAATAAGGGGTTGGCCATTTAGGACTGAGATGAGGAGAAATTTCTTCACTCAGAGGGTGGTGAATCTTTGGAATTCTCTACCCCAGAGGGCTGTGGATGCTCAGTCGTTGAGTATATTCAAGATAGAGATCGATAGATTTTTGAATATTAAGGGAATCAAGGGATATGGGGATCGGGCAGGAAAGTGGAGATGAGGTAGAAGATCAGCCATGATCTTATTGAATGGCGGAGCAGGCTCGAAGGGCCAAATGGCCGACTCCTGCTCCTATTTCTTATGTTCTTAAACGTTACGTTAATGATCTTACATCTACTATTTTACATTTCTACAATCTGTACAGTGCGATCG
>CM059441.1:71202866-71317951 GCA_030390025.1 Squalus acanthias
CCCTCTCCTTCCCCCCCCCTGATTTTACTGGGGAGGGGGGAGGAAATCCATACAATTTCAGAAATGTTACTGTGTAATCTTTCCGCCCCTTCCGTCTGGGGAAGATTGTTTGATGAAGTATAACCTCTTCCGATCACGTAACCGTGGACGGGATCCTTTGACCAGGCATCACCGCTCGCTGCTGAATATACCCGGAGAGTTTGGGTTAAACGCTGGTGGTCCGAAGGCCCCACCTGACGTGGCACTGAGCCACGCAGACCTGCCCCGTCCCAGGTTCCACCCACCCGAAGCTGAGCTGATCCCACCAGCAGCGGAATTCGAGGCAGGTGCCGCGGCCCTGAGTTAGAGGCTGGAAGCAGCAGCCAGCCGCGTCTCGCCTGAGCGCTCTCCAGTGGCAGCAAATGGGAAGGGCGTGCGTGTGGGCAGGATCGCACTGGTCTTCATTTAAAAAAATAATTAATTCACGGGATCTGGGCGTCGCTGGCAAGGCCAGCATTTATTGCCCATCCCTAGTTGCCCCTTGAGAAGGTGGTGGTGAGCCGCCTTCTTGAACCGCTGCAGTCCGTGTGGTGAAGGTGCTCCCACAGTGCTGTTAGGGAGGAGAGTTCCAGAATTTTGACCCAGCGACGATGAAGGATCGGCCGATATACTTCCAAGTCAGGGATGGTGTGTGACTTGGAGGTGGAACTTGGAGGTGGTGATGTTCCCATGCGCCTGCTGCCCTTGTCCTTCTAGGTGGTAGAGGTCGCGGGTTTGGGAGGTGCTGCCGAAGGAGCCTTGGCGAGTTGCTGCAGTGCATCTTGTAGATGGTACACACTGTAGCCACGGTACGCCGGTGGTGGAGGGAGTGAATGTTTAAGGCGGTGGGTGGGGTGCCGATCAAGCGGGCTGTGGTGCCTGCTGTAGTCGAATAACTGCTGGGATGTAGTGCCGGAGCGCTGCCCTTCCCTGTGTGTGTGTGTGTGTGTGTGTTTGGAGGGTGGTGGTGGTGGGGGGTGGCAAGTAACAGCCAGGGCCCTCAGGAGAATAGGGAACAGGAGTGACTAATTGTCGGAGGGGAGGAGGGACTGTGATGACAGCTTTGCTCGGGGGCTGGGTCTCCTGCCCAGTAACTCCTGCCAGAAGCAGCAGCGATCAGCAGCAGCCAGCCCTTCAAATGGCTGATGTAATTACTTTCCTTGTGAGTCAGTCAGTGAGATCGATTGTGCATGTGAGAGAGGAGAGGAGGGCCGGGCTGCACATTGCCTCTTCCCAGTGAGCCAGGAGATCCTGCGCTTTTTTCCCTTTGCACCAGGTTCCCGTTGGCTTGCCGCTAACGAGGGCCGTGCCACAGACAGTTAAGCTGCCTCCTCCTCCTCCTGTCTCTCTCTCTCTGTGTCTGTCTGCCCTGTCTCTCCCTCCCAAGCGGTGCGATCGGGTGGCTGCAAATCACTGCTCCACATTGTTAAAGGAGCCGAGACTTTGGCTGCTTCTAACACCGCAACACTCGAAACAAGACAGTGAGGAGCCAATCCTCTGGGGAGTCGCCAGATTTATTTCCAAGTCCTTGCTCGAGGGAAAGGATCTTCCAGAGCTTAGAGGTGAGTGTCTAGCTTAACTTACTTTTCAATTTTAATTAAATCTGGTGGGGTTTTTTTTTTGGCCTGTTTGGCTCGTACAGTTCATCTTCACACAAGTGTGGGTTTAAAAAAAAAACCCCACAAGAGCAGGAAGACAGGACGTGGGTCTTACCCAAAGGGTGTCAGCGTTCTCTCAGCACCGCACTGCTGACATGATGCACTTGGGTCTTATTGTAGGGCTTGAACCCACAACCTTCAGCCCAGGAGATGTCCACCCACCCTCCCCAAACTGAGCCAGACTAGACACTCTCTCTCTCTGCCGGCTCTCATTGTTAGCTGGAGTCGCTGCTTGTTTTGACAGGGCTACACTTGCCAGGGTTGCTGCCCTTTTTATTTAAAAAAAAACCCAAATAAAGTCTCATGCCCTCGAGAGGTTTCCAGCACAGCTGGTTCGGTGCTGCTCTTGTCCAAAGCCCTCCCAAGGACATTAGAAACCAACTTAAATTCTCAACCCTGGTTGGATCCCACACACACAAAAAAAAGTTTGCTCCTGTTAAAGAACACTGAGTTCATCTGGTCACTGGCAGAGGTTAGGGCACACTGAGGTTGATGCGGGCAACGAGGATGTCACCCGGGCCAGACTGGCTCAAGGAAGCATGAATATATATATATATGTGTGTGTGTTTTTATAAAAGGTCTCCGCAGCATTAGAGACTGTGGCACCCAGGATTCTGTCTGCTCCATGCTAAAGTGGGTCAGGTTAGAGAAAGCCGGCGGCATTCTGCGAAATGCTGGGAGGGGGAACGCTGCGAATCCAGATAGTTCCTCACACTTGAACGTGACGTGGATTCACAGCAACGCTGTAATAAAATCTCACCCAGCTCGATCCCCCGGCGAGAGCTGTGTCAGCAGCTGGGCTGAGTCTGGTTGTGGGGAGGGGGGTGCGGAGGAAGAGTTGGGGGGGTATGTGTGGGAGGGGCCGGGTGTGAGGGTGTCTGTGTGTGGGGATGGGTGTGTGTCTGTGGGGGTGTCTGTGTGTGGGGGGGGTGTCTGTGTGTGTGGGGGGGGTGTCTGTGTGTGTGGGGGGGTGTCTGTGTGTGTGTGGGGGGGTGTCTGTGTGTGTGTGGGGAGGGGGTGTCTGTGTGTGTGTGGGGAGGGGGTGTCTGTGTGTGCGGGGAGGGGGTGTCTGTGTGTGCGGGGAGGGGGTGTCTGTGTGTGTGGGGGGGGTGTGTGTGTGTGTGTGGGGGGTGTGTGTGTGTGTGTGTGTGTGGGGGGGGTGTGTGTGTGTGTGTGTGTGTGTGTGGGGGGGGGTGTCTGTGTGTGTGTGTGGGGGGGGTGTCTGTGGGTGTGTGGGGGGGTGTTGTGGGTGTGTGGGGGTGTCTGTGGGTGTGTGGGGGGGTGTTGTGTGTGTGTGGGGGGTGTTGTGTGTGTGTGGGGGGTGTTGTGGTGTGTGTGGGGGGGGTGTGTGTGTGTGTGGGGGGGGTGTGTGTGTGTGGGGGGGGGGTGTGTGTGTGGGGGGGTGTGGTGTGTGTGGGGGGTGTGTGGGTGTGTGTGGGGGGTGTGGGTGTGTGTGTGGGGGGTGTCTGTGGGTGTGTGTGGGGGGTGTCTGTGGGTGTGTGTGGGGGGTGTCTGTGGTGTGTGTGGGGGGTGTCTGTGGTGTGTGTGGGAGGTGTGTGTGTGTGTGGGGGGGGGGTGTCTGTGTGTGGGGGGGGTGTCTGTGTGTGTGGGGGGGGTGTCTGTGTGTGTGGGGGGGTGTCTGCGTGTGTGTGTGGGGGGTGTCTGCGTGTGTGTGTGGGGGGTGTCTGCGTGTGTGTGTGGGGGGTGTCTGCGTGTGTGTGTGGGGGGTGTCTGCGTGTGTGTGTGGGGGGTGTCTGCGTGTGTGTGTGGGGGGTGTCTGCGTGTGTGTGTGGGGGGTGTCTGCGTGTGTGTGTGGGGGGTGTCTGCGTGTGTGTGGGAGGGGTGTCTGCGTGTGTGTGGGAGGGGTGTCTGTGTGTGTGGGAGGGGTGTCTGTGTGTGTGTGGGAGAGATGTCTGTGTGTGTGTGAGAGGTGTCTGTGTGTGTGTGTGTGTGTGTGTGTGGGGGAGAGGTGTCTGTGTGCGGGAGTGTGTGTGGGGGAGAGGTTTCTGTGTGTGTGTGGGGGGGGTGTCTGTGTGTGTGTGTGGGAGAGGTGTCTGTGTGTGTGTGTGTGTGGGGGAGAGGTGTCTGTGTGTGTGTGTGGGGGAGAGGTGTCTGTGTGTGTGTGTGTGTGTGTGGGGGAGAGGTGTCTGTGTGTGTGTGTGTGTGGGGGAGAGGTGTCTGTGTGCGGGAGTGTGTGTGGGGGAGAGGTGTCTGTGTGTGGGAGTGTGTGTGGGAGAGGTGTGTGTGTGTGTGTGTGTGTGTGTGTGTGGGGGAGAGGTGTCTGTGTGTGTGTGTGTGTGTGTGTGTGGGGGAGAGGTGTCTGTGTGTGTGGGGGGGGGTGTCTGTGTGTGTGTGGGGGGGGGTGTCTGTGTGTGTGTGGGGGGGGGTGTCTGTGTGTGTGTGAGGGAGAGGTGTCTGTGTGCGGGAGTGTGTGTGGGGGGTGCCTGTACCAGTGAGGCGGGTGGAGGGGGAAAAATCCAGCAAATACTCCCATTTGTGTGTCAGTTGTGGAAATTGATATCTGGAAACCATGGGAAAGCTGTCGGGATGTCATGAGGCAGTGCTGGGCAGAGCCACATGCTGGAGCCAAGAGTCACTCAACTTCTGCCTCGGGCACTTCAACTGCTCGTGCAGATTAACCCTTTCAGAGCACTGAAATACACACAGCTCTGTTATATTGCACCGGCACCTCTTTGTTACAACATATACAGCAGTGTTTTATCCTGCTAACTCACTGTGCCTCATGGCATAATATACACAGCAGTATTATAACATATCGCATGGCGTGTTCTGTATAATATACACAGTAGCATTGAATCACAAACACACTGTGTTGTCAGCTGTGGCTCAGTGGGTAGCACACTCGCCTCTATCAGAAGGTTTGTGGGTTCAAGTCCCACTCCAGGGACTGTGAGCACATAAAGCTAGGCTGACACTCCAGTGCAGTGCTGAGGGAGTGCTGCACTGTCGGCGGTGCCGTCTTTCGGATGAAATGTTAAACCGAGGCCCCGTCTGCTCTCTCAGGTGGACATAAAAGATCCCATGGTACTATTTTGAAGGGGAGTTATCCCCGGTGTCTTGGCCAATATTTCTCCCACAACCAACATAACCAAAACAGATGATCTGGTCATTATCACATTGCCATTAGTGGGAGCTTGCTGTGCGCAAATTAGCTGCCGAGTTTCCCACATTACAACAGTGACTCCACTTTAAAAAGTACTTCATTGGCTGTAAAGCACTTTGAAACATCCGGTGGTCGTGAAAGGAGCTATAGAAATGCAAGTCTTTCTTTTAATATATTGTATTCCCATGAACGGACTAATTATTCTTGTATAATACACACAGTCGCATATATCCCACCAACAGTATTGATGCTATAATATATTCACAGTGGGATATAATGCGGTTTATATTATGCCATAACATGATTTTGTGGTACAGTATATGTCCCACTAACATGCTGTATTTTATATAATATATGTAGGAATATTTCACTCAGTAACACGTGCTAATTTGTGTAATGTGTACAGAAGTGTTACAGCCCAGTAACACAGTGTTTTATATCTAGCATATGTCAATCGCACTCCAGGCATTCGAATCCAAGTACCGCATCACACTTTAAAGAGCAATAATCTTGGGGGGAAAAAAAACACAAGACTGCCCCAGTCATTGATCTGGAGCCTGAAGGGGTTACAATTGGCCCCAGTTTTTCTAAACATCGACCATTCCCTGGGCTTGCTTATTGAGAGCATTTCCTCGCGAGGGAGTGCCTTAAAGGGACAGGCTAGTTTAGCAACCCTGTACCCCCAATGGCAGACTGCTCGTAAGTCTTGAGCCACGAAGCAGGCCATCCACAAGCTTCATATCCAGTAGTACTCTGGGGGGGGGGGGGGGGGCGGGGGAATTTGCAGGGGGGGGGGCAAGAGCAGGGGAGTGGGACTAATTGGAGAGCTCTTTCAAAGAGCTGGCACAGGCACGAAGGGCCGAATGGCCTCCTTCTGTGCTGTATCATTCTATGAT
This sequence comes from Squalus acanthias, assembly GCA_030390025.1. NCBI lineage: Eukaryota > Metazoa > Chordata > Chondrichthyes > Squaliformes > Squalidae > Squalus > Squalus acanthias. Next base: position 71,208,563 of record CM059441.1, read on the forward strand.
TCTAAGCATTATACTCACGAAGGTAGTATCTGCTATATAGTATATAAAGGAGTGTTGAACTCTACTGGCACATGTTGTGTTATTATATAATATAATAACATGTAGCGTGTTATATACTGGAATGGTATCCCTCTGAGATTATCCTAGAGGTCAAGGACAGCTGTTCTTTTACTCCATGGTCACCCACCTCCTCCAACCTCTTACCCCTCCGCCTCGCCCCACTCACCTCCAACACTAAGTGGAAAGGATTTGGTTTCCTTGTCTCAAAGGTGAGAGTCCATCCGTACAGTCGCCTCTGCTGCCAACCCTGCTGTCCCCTACTGCCCTTGATTGCCCTCCAGCCACCTCTCGCTCTCGCCCAATCCCATGTCAATCTGTACTTTCTCTGCCATCCCCCACCCCCCCTGCCGCCAGCCCCCAAACTCATCTCTTCCCTGGAGGTGTTTCCTCCTCACTTGATTCCCCTCCTCACCCAGCTCCTGGCCCCAATGCTCACCTTTTCTCAGGTGAGGACCCTAGGGTCAGGTTGGGTATTTGAGGTGGTTGGTGACGGCGGTTTTTGAAAGGGACACGTACTCCCCTCAGCCAAGTTCTCCTGGTGTAGGAGATAAGAAAGAAAGAAAGACCTGCATTTATATAGCATCTTTCACGACCACTGGACGTCTCAAAGTGCTTTACAGCCAATGAAGTGTAGTCACTGTTGTAATGTGGGAAACGCGGCAGCCAATTTGCGCACAGCAAGCTCCCACAAACAGCAATGTGATAATGGCCAGATAATCTGTTTTTGTTATATTGATTGAGGGATAACTATTGGCCGGGACACCGGGGAGAACTCCCCTGCTCTTCTTCGAAATAGTGCAGCGGGATCTTTTACGTCCACCTGAGAGAGCAGACGGGGCCTTGGTTTAACGTCTCATCTGAAAGACGGCACCTCTGACAGTGCAGCACTCCCTCAGCACCGCACTGGAGTGTCAGCCTAGCTTTATGTGCTCAAGTCCCTGGAGTGGGACTATGAACCCACAACCTTCTGACTCAGAGGCGAGGGTGCTACGGCTGACACTGTAGCAGGGAGGGGGAGGAAGAGATTTGAGGAGCTGGTCAACTATAGAGAAAACAAGGGATGGGTTGTCTTTGACCTCCAGGATGATCCTGGAGCAATAGAAGAACCCACCCACCTCAAGCCCACCCTGACCCTAGAGTCCCTTCCAACTACACTTTAACCCTTGCCTCGCCTCTCGAACGTCCTTCAGAGTGTTGCTGTCTCCCGTGCCCTTGGCGATTCCATTTCCATCGATCGCAACACAGCTGGCAAGGGCTTCTTTTCCCACCCCCTTACACCGTTGCCTGCGGAGTCTCTCCTCCCACCCCCCTCGGATCTACCCTTGACCCCCCCCTACCCCACCCTTCCCCATCTACATGCAGCCACTCAATGACATTATCCTGAGACGTGGGGGGTCAGCTCGCATATGTATGCTGATGAGACCCAGCTCCGCCCCTCCACCACTTCAGCCTTGACCCCCCTCTGTGCTGCCAGATGCTTGGTTGACAGTAACGGATGTCAAGCCTCTCTGCAACAGAACAGAGGGAAGACTGAAGCCATTCTTTTTTGGTCGATACCACTCCCAGTGGTTGGCCCTGTATGAATTGTCTCCCTCTCTCTGGTTTAGTGGGCTCTGAGGCGAATTATAGCCCCCCCCTTCTGTCCTGGTTTGGCTCAGATAACTTCCTCAAAGTACCTCCGCCGGGCACTGTACTCGCCCAGCGAGCTCTGGCAGGAGCTTGAAACAACAGGTGTTCCATGGGAATTCCTGGACACTGAAGTATCTCTGCATCTCATAGCCTGCGGCTGCCCTAGTTAGCTGCATGCCGCGCCAGTGCGTGTGACTCCTCCTGAGTTAGCTCGCCCCCACACTACAGGTCCCAGCCTGCTTTCCTGCATTTTCTTCTCCATAATATTTGTGAAAGGTTCAACTATGTGGCTGAGGTATCAGTTACTCCCCACTGTGAGGGTTGACAGCAAACTGCTCCTTCAGTTGGCTCCCGTTCCCAAACTCGCGGCCCATATATTTACAGTAGATATGGCTCCTGCTACTGAAATGAGAAGTCGCACAACACCAGGTTATAGTCCAACAGTTTTATTTAAAATTACGAGCTTTCGGAGCTGCTGCCCCTTCGTCAGGTAGAGGTACAGTGAGGGAATCTAACACACAGTATATAGACACAGAGAGCGACTTGTCTGCAGAGATACAATCCGTCAGGAAGGCACTACATCAAAGACACATCAGAGCACAGCCAAGACAATGAGGTGGGTCACAGGGGGTCCAACGTGTCAAATCCTGCCGTCTGCAGTTGAGCTCTAACTTTTTTTTTGTGTTTTTTTGGTTGGTTGTTTTTTTTTGTGTTTTTTTTTAAAACTGGAAAGACAGACAACGATGTCGAGTCACGTTCTGTAGCGTGACATGAACCCGAGATCCCTGTTGAGGCCGTCCTCATGGTGCGGAACTTGGCTATCCGTTTCTGCTCGATGATTTTGCGTTGTCGTGTGTCTCGAAGGCCTGCTACTGAGGTTCTTCACCACACCCCGAACATCATGGCCCCCGAGTCCTAGGCACTCGCTTTCACCCAGTGCATTGACTTTGAAATCCTCCTCCTCGTTTACCATCCCTCCGTGGCCTCGCCCCAACCCATTCTGCCGACCTAGGCCTGCTGTACACCCCCCAACCCCCTCGCAGCTCCACCACCAGTGTCGCAACCTTCAGGCATCATGGAATTCTTTTTGTAAACCCCTCCGTTTCACGACCTCTCTTTCCATCTTTTAAAGGGCTCTTCCAAAACCTACCTCTTCAGCCACGCCTTCCGTCATCTCCCCTGTAACTCCTTCCTCAGTTCTTCCCTCCCTCTCCCAAGGCGCCTTGGGACATTGTCCTATGTGAAAGTCAACAACTTCTCACCACAGAACCTCAGTGAGATACCAGGGAGTGAGAGAGAAAGAGAGAGGACCTCACCCAGCTGGTACGGTGAGATACCAGAGAGAGGAGCTCACCCAGCTGGTACAGTGAGATACCAGAGAGAGGTCCTCACCCAGCTGGTACAGTGAGATACCAGAGAGAGGTCCTCACCCAGCTGGTACGGTGAGATACCAGAGAGAGGTCCTCACCCAGTTGGTACAGTGAGATACCAGAGAGAGGTCCTCACCCAGTTGGTACAGTGGGATGCCAGAGAAAGAGATCAGTGCTCCATAAACTGATGTGCGCTTCATGCAATTGTTGCACCATAAACCTGCCAACCCTGGCCAAACACCAACCGAGATGGTCAGCTGTGAATTGTACACTGGGGCATCAACACAAGCTCATACATGAACCTGGTTAATAGGACATAGCGCACCAATCACATGACCCTCAATCCGGGGTGCACCAATTGGGTGAACCTCAGTTCATGGTGCACCAATCACGTGACCCTCGATCCGGGGTGCACCAATCAGGTGAGCCTCAGTACATGGTGCACCAATCAGGTGAGCCTGTGGTGATGCCCCCAGTGTACGGTTCACAGCGGGGGTTTGGCCGGGCTGTCAGTTTTGCTGGTTTGCAGAGGGTTGGATTGGAGTAGGAAGACTGGAACTCCGATGGTGTCACAAGAGTGAAGCACGAGCAATATCGAACAATCCATTGAGAAAGACCAGGTAGATTGTGAGGGTCAGAGACAAGTCGAAGGTCAAAGGTGTGGGAGAGATTGCCCATGAGCAAACCAGTGTTCATCGTCCTTGCTTTCCAGGGTAACAATACAGTAATAATAGAATTTAACCGTAATACAAGGGAAAAATGTGATTATAGAAAATTTTGAGCAAAAAGCAGCTGGAAGCAGACAAGTCGCATCGACAGGCACCACAAGAAATTACAATACCCAGCTTTCAGGGAGCGGGGTGGAGACAGAGAGCGCGGGGGGGAAACCAGAGGCGGGGGTGGGGGGGAAAACCAGAGGCGGGGGTGGGGGGGGAAACCAGAGGCGGGGGTGGGGGGGAAACCAGAGGCGGGGGTGGGGGGGAAAACCAGAGGCGGAGGTGGGGGGGAAAACCAGAGGTGGGAGTGGGGGGAGAAACCAGAGGTGGGAGTGGGGAGCGGAGGGGCGGAGATTTTCACTAATTAGCCAACTAAATAGAAGCCCTAAGTGGATATTTTCTGAGAGAGATTCCTTGGATAAATTTATTTCTAGAATTTTCCATTTCACCCTACACCCATGAAGAAACACTGATGGAAGGAGATGAGGGAGGGGGGGAAGGGGCAAAGGCAGTACGTTCGTTCTTCTCCATTCCCCCCCTCTCCTGACATCGCTGGCTCTTGCTGGGATTCAGTTCCATGGGCACCACCAGCCCTCTGGGTCACCAGGAGCAAGAACCCTGATCACTTTAAACTTACCCCCAGGGGGCCACCGCTGATACCTGGGATGGCAGGAATGACGTATGAGGAGAGATTGGGTCGATTGACATATACTCGCTGGAGTATAGAAGAATGAGAGGGGATCTCATCGAAACATATAAAATTCTGACAGGTCTGGACAAACTAGATGCAGGAAGAATGTTCCCGATGGTCGGAGAGTCCAGAACCAGGGGTCATAATCTAAGGATAAGGGGTAAGCCATTTAGGACAGAAATGAGGAAGAATTTCTTCACCCAGAGAGTGGTGAACCTGTGGAATTCTCTACCACAGAAGGTAGTTGAGGCCAAGTCATTAAATATATTCAAGAATGAGTTAGATATATTTCTTAAAGCTAAAGGTATCAAGGGATATGGGGAGAAGGCAGGTACAGGGTACTGAGTTTGGATGATCAGCCATGATCTCACCGAATGGCGGCGCAGGCTCGAGGGGCCGAAGGGCCTACTCCTGCTCCTATCTTCTATGTTTCTGGGTCGCGATGATCTCCCTCCCTCACTGAGAGCAGCAAATTGAGCACAGACTGGGGATCGAACCTGTGACCATTAGTCAGTGTGACTCAGTGCCGCCACAGGGGCAGGGCCTTCACCAGTCGAGCCACCGTGGAGGAAATGCGAGGGGCTGGGGGGGGGGGGGGAACTGCAGATATCTTGTTGACAATAAACTCCCATGAAGGGAAACTTCCACTCAATTTACCCCATCATAACGTCACTGGAAACACTGGTAAACAAACAACCAATTCTTGCATGTGAGAGGGCGGGGGGGGGGGGGAGGAAACACCCAACGTGACCTTAAAAGTCTCAGGAGCCGGCGAACACAACAACTGCCTGTCCATTGAAGGGCCTGTGTCTGAATGAGATGGGGCCGGCTGTTGCTCGCGATAGAACTTGAAGGGCTGCCAAGAAAATTAGGCTTCGGGCCTAGAGTTCCCAGAAAGTTGGCTGCAGCCTAGGAACCGCTGTCCTCTCGTGCCCCCTGGACTCGTCACCTTCCCAGGCGCGTATTGCAAGCTACGGAGCCTAGATTTCCTGAGGAGGGTGGCGGCGTTCTCTTTCTCTTTGTTTGAATGCTGAGGTAAGATTGTAAAAAAAAAAATGAAAGCCATTTACAGTCGATCTAATGCTTTTATTTTTAGTTTAAATGAAAATTTGTACCGATTTGTTTTGGGGGGAATTATAATTCCAATCCCCGGCCAGCTCTCCCTCTCTGCGTTGGGCCTTGTGTTTGTAATGGGGCCTGTCTCTCTCATTGTCGATGTGCGCAGTACGCACTGCAAGGACATCTCGTCGACTCTTGATCACTTCCATGAAAGCATGTTTTGAGTAGATGTTTGCCAGCCCATAGGGATTCTCGTATCAGAGTTCAAAACATCTGAGCACAGCAGTCAGTAAATCCGAGGCGTGAGATTCAGTCACCAGCCTTGCACCTGAGGTCACTCCGCGCACGCACTTAGAAATGGCAAGCTGTGTTCGCTACATAGGAAGCTGGACTCTAAACAGTGGGCAACCTCAGATGCCTCTCTCTCATTCTCAATTTTATTTCTTTCTCTCACACACACACATTCTTTCTCTTGCTCACACATACACTCATTCCCTCTCTCACACACACTCTCTCATTCTCTCTGTCACACTCTCATTCTCTCTCTCACACACACTCTCATTCTCTCTTTCTCTCTCTCACACACACACTCTCATTCTCTCTCTCACACTCATTCTCTCTCTCAGACTCTCTCATTCTCTCTCACACACACTCATTCTATCTCTCTCTCACACACTCTCTCATTCTCTCATTCATTCTCTCTCACACTCATTCTCTCTCACACTCATTCTCTCGCTCTGACACTCATTCTCTCTCACTCATTCTCTCAGACTCTCTCATTCTCTCACTCTCTCTCTCACTCTCTCTCACTCTCTCTCACACTCTCTCACACTCTCTCACACTCTCTCACACGCGCACTCATTCTCTCTCTCATTCTCTCTCTCTCTCTCAGGCACACTCTCTCTCTCTCTCTCTCTCTCTCACTCTCTCTCTCTCACTCTCTCCACTCTCTCTCTCACACACTCTCTCTCACACTCATTCTCTCTCACACGCGCACTCATTCTCTCTCTCATTCTCTCTCTCATACTCTCATTCTCTCTCACACGCGCATTCTCTCACACGCGCACTCATTCTCTCTCTCTCATACTCTCATTCTCTCTCACATGCTCTCATTCTCTCACACACTCTCTCTCAGGCACACTCTCTCTCTCTCACTCTCTCTCTCACACTCTCTCATACACTCATTCTCTCTCACTCTCTCTCTCTCTCTCTCTCTCTCTCTCTTTCTCCACAGCACATCTGGCAGTGGATTTGCAAGTGTTTTCTCTTGCTGTCTCCCGTGAAGAACAAGAGCCAGCTGGTGGTGGCGGGGAGGCCTTTGACAATCGCTGCGAAAGCCAGAGTATTTTTGTCTCCATTGCGTTCTCTGAGTTTCCCTCGTTTCCCCGGCAAGAGCAGTATCGGGAGTTAGCGGCGCGCACACGGGTGTCAGATCGCAAAGTCACGCGCGCGACTCCCGCGCAGATACAGGAGCGCTGGTTCGGGCTCCTGAAAGCATCCACCAAGGGCTGCAGCACTACCGAGAAACCTTGGTTGAAAAGCCTTGGGTAGGCCGCATGCTCTCAACACAACTAAAAGGGGGCACGAAAAAAGAAACTGGGCATCTGGTGCATGCCGACGTTTTCAAATGATTATTTTTCTCCTGGGGATTTTCCATCCCCGTGGAGAAGCAGCTCTGTGTCTGAGCTGAAACCCTGTCTGGCAACATACAATGGCAAAATCAGGGGGTCGGCACAATTAGTCAGTGGATGCAGGATAACTGGAGCCCCGACAGTTTGTTTAAACCCTTTGCTCCCCGAACCTGAAGCTTCTGATTCTTGCTGGAGGTGTGGGTGGTGGGGGCAGGGGGGCTCCCGGTGTTAGCAGGCTATTTGGCTGTGGACAGCATCACGGTCGCACCTGATGCTGCATTGCCCCAGTTCCCCCCCCCCCCCCGTTCCTCCCCACAGCTGCCTCCCAGGCGCAGGGCCAACCGTGGCTCTCCTTTGTTTTAAATTCGTTTTTATGGGATGTGGGCGTCGCTGGCAAGGCCGGCATTTATTGCCCATCCCTAGTTGCCCTTGAGAAGGTGGTGGTGAGCCGCCGCCTTGAACCGCTGCAGTCCGTGTGGTGAAGGTGCTCCCACAGTGCTGTTAGGGAGGGAGTTCCAGGATTTTAACCCAGCGACGATGAAGGATCGGCGATATACTTCTAATTCAGGATGTTGTGTGACTTGGAGGGGAACTTGGAGGTGGTGGTGTTCCCATGCGCCTGCTGCCCTTGTCATTCTAGGTGGTAGAGGTCGCGGTTTGGCGAGTTGCTGCAGTGCATCTTGTAGATGGTACACACTGCAGCCACGGTACGCCGGTGGTGGAGGGAGTGAATGTTTAAGGTGGTGGATGGGGTGCCAATCAAGCGGGCTGCTTTGTCCTGGATGGTGTCGAGCTTCTTGAGTGTTGTTGGAGCTGCACTCATCCAGGCAAGTGGAGAGTATTCCATCACACTCCTGACTTGTGCCTTGTAGATGGTGGAAAGGCTTTGGGGAGTCAGGAGGTGAGACACTCGCTGCAGAATACCTAGCCTCTGACCTGCTCTTGTTGCCACAGTATTTATGTGGCATGGGCCCAGTTAAGTTTCTGGTCAATGGTGACCCCCCCAGGTGCCGCCACCCTGAAGCTGGCCCGCGTGGTTCAGCCCGTCAGGGGAAGCCTGTTTGTTCGAGGTGACGTTCACCGTTCCGTCTGATCTTTCCACAGGTCTGCGCCGGTGCAGCTACTGAAGGGACCTCGCCGAGCCAGACAGGCGGCGCCATCTGCTGGCCACATCGAATGCAGGGGCCTCGCACCCAGTCTCTGCAGCACAATGATCGTGATGAACGATAAGGTGAGGGGAACGTCAGACTTCACCGCGTCGGCTGTGGCTCCGTGGGGTAGCGCGCTCGCCTCCGAGTCAGAGGGTTGTGAGTTCAAGTCCCTGGGATGAGAGGTACTGTCCTCTGAGGAGAGATTGTGTAGATTGGGCCTCTACTCTCTGGAGTTTAGAAGAATGAGAGGTGATCTCATTGAAACATGCAAGATTCTGAGGGGGGATTGACAGGGTAGATGCTGAGAGGTTGTTTCCCCTGGCTGGAGAATTTAGAACCAGGGGTCACAGTCTCAGGATAAGGGGTCGGCCATTGAAGACTGAGATGAGGAGGAATTTCTTCACTCAGAGGGTGGTGAATCTTTGGAATTCTCTGCCCCAGAGGGCTTTGGATGCTGAGTCTTTGAGTATATTCAAGGCTGAGATCGATAGATTTTTGAACTCTAGGGGAATCCAGGGATACGGAGATCGGGCGGGAAAGTGGAGTTGAGGTCGAAGATCAGCCATGATCTTATTGAATGGCGGAGCAGGCTCGAGGGACCGAATGGCCGACTCCTGCTCTTATTTCATATGTTCACTCCAGAGACTTGAGCACAAAATCTAGGCTGACACTCCCAGTGCAGTGCTGAGGGAGTGCTGCACTGTCGGAGGTGCCGTCTTTCGGATGAGACGTTAAACCGAGGCCCCGTCTGCTCTCTCAGGTGGACGTAAAAGATCCCACGGCACTTTTTTGAAGAAGGTAAGGGGAGTTCTCCCCTGTGTTCTGGCCAATATTTATCCCTCAACCAACATCGTTAAAACAGATTATCTGGTCATTATCACACGGCTGTTTGTGGGAGCTTGCTGTGCGCAAAATTGGCTGATGTGTTTCCTACATTACAACAGTGACTACACTTCAAAAAGTACTTCATTGCATGTGAAATGCTTTGGGACACAAGATCATGAAATGCGCTATATAAATGAGAGTTTTTTTCTTTTAATTTGGAAATACATCAATTTACAAGCTGCGTCTTAAAGAATGACTAACCCAGTATTGTGTTACTCACTAAGCTTTTCTCAAGGAGCACATTCCCAATCAATGTCTCGCTTGAGGGCCACTCCCCAGGATGTTGCAACACACACAGACTGATGAATGGCCTGTGGCCAGTCACCTCGTGGGGCAGTGCCAAGCAAACGAGTGTCGGAACAGGAGTGGGCCAATCAGCCCCTGGAGCCTGCTCCGCCCGCCATTCAATCAAGGCCAGGCACCTACCCAGAGGAAGAGGGAACAATATTACCGGCCCCACAATGTACCGTTAAAACAGTTTTGTCGTGACCGGGCCCTTTCATTTCTTATGAGCAGGTTGGGATATCCCTGTTTCCCAATGGAGTTCCCGTGCCTTTTCCGTTGGAGGGACAGGAACATAGAAACATAGAAGATAGGAGCAGGAGTAGGCCATTCGGCCCCTCGAGCCTGCTCCGCCATTCGATGAGATCATGGCTGATCATCCAAACTCAGTACCCTGTACCTGCCTTCTCCCCATATCACTTGATACCTTTAGCTTTAAGAAATATATCTAACTCATTCTTGAATATATTTAATGACTTGGCCTCAACTACCTTCTGTGGTAGAGAATTCCACAGGTTCAGCACTCTCTGGGTGAAGAAATTCTTCCTCATTTCTGTCCTAAATGGCTTACCCCTTATCCTTAGATTATGACCCCTGGTTCTGGACTCTCCGACCATCGGGAACATTCTTCCTGCATCTAGTTTGTCCAGACCTGTCAGAATTTTATATGTTTCGATGAGATCCCCTCTCATTCTTCTATACTCCAGCGAGTATATGTCAATCGACCCAATCTCTCCTCATACGTCATTCCTGCCATCCCAGGTATCAGCGGTGGCCCCCTGGGGGTAAGTTTAAAGTGATCAGGGTTCTTGCTCCTGGTGACCCAGAGGGCTGGTGGTGCCCATGGAACTGAATCCCAATCGGCCCAATCTCTCCTCATATGTCATTCCTGCCATCCCAGGTGTCAGCACTGAGCTCCATGCCCATGTTGGGCAGGGCACGAATGGAGGCTCAGTGGGGCGTGGAACAGCAGGTCAGCCGACGGCCGCAGTGACGGGAAGGCAGGCTACACCCGCACCTTGGGCGCCAGGTTGCGCAGCGCTGTCAGCAGGTGCAGGTGCCAAGGAGAAGCAGGGAAGGCGTTTGACCATCACAGGCTGGTCTCGCACCGAGTGCTGAATGGGAATTAGAGAGTCGGAACAGGCTGGCTGTTTGTGTGACCAGGCACGGAGGGTGCATCAGGCCAACAAGGGGGAAGGGGCAGAGTAAGACCAAATAAATAGATAAATCCAATTAGGAATTCAGGAGAAACTTCATTACCCATAGAGTGGTCAGAATGTGGAACTCGCTACCGCAAGGAGTGGTTGAGGCGAATAGCGTAGATGCATTTAAGGGGAAGCTAGATAAGCACATGAGGGAGAAAGGAATTGAAGGATATGTTGATGGCGTGAGATGAGGAAGGGTGGGAGGAGGCTGGTGTGGAGCATAAACACCAGCACTGACCTGTTGGGCCGAATGGCCTGTTTCTGTCGCTGTAAAGTCGATGTAATACAATTGAAAGCTTGGCGTCCTTGTGTTTAGATCCCCGACGCTCGTAGCGTGGAGCCCAGTCTGATTCAGGTGACGGTGCTTGGGGACGAGGGCCCGGCCCCGTGTGAAGGATGCAGCACCCACAGAAGACCACCTCATCGAGGAAGCCCTGACGAGAGTCATGTGAGTATCTGGCTGCCAGTCTCTGAACTTCTGTCCCCTGGCGTCATTTCCCGCCATCAATGGATTTGAATCTCCGAGAGTAGGGGACAGCCAGCAACGCAATCAGATGTCGAGTTTTCAGGTGACCGAGCCAACAGGTGCCAGATACAGTTATGTCGGTGTAAAATAAGCTGTGCAGAAGCAAAGCACCAAAAGCAAAAAGGGACTGGAGCAGTGCGTTGATTAGGATCGTGTTCGAGGAGTGCTTGTGGGTCAATCTCTAAAACCATCAGCCCAGTGCGGGGCAGCGGTTAAGAAAAGAGAAATAAGATTCTGGGGTGATTGGCAGTGGGATAGAGTTCAAATGTCATTTTTTTTCACTGCAAAAATGTGTTGATTGCAAATTTATTTATCTAATCAGAGGCAAAGGTCATTCTGGGTGTCAACTTATAAAGAAAGGATAAGTAAGTTGGAATAAGGAAAAAGAATCTTTTATTTATCTAGCGCCTTATCTTCTCTCAAACGTCTCTAAGGGCTCAATATAAAATCAATTACTTTGAGGTGCATTGACTGTTAGATTGGCAAATGGGGATCAGGTGAGAATAAGTTTGGTGGGAATGAGAATCTGTCATTGGACTCGACGGTCCTTTCCTGTTCCTAAAAGTTCTTATGTTCTTACACCTGTTTTGGAAATGGAATAAGTACTGAAATTGTTGTTTGTGTGCAACGGTCTTCAGACCTCCATGGCCTCGCACCCACCCCCCCCCCCCCCCCCCCCCCCCCTATCGTTGTAATCTCCTCCGGCCCTACAACCCTCCGAGATCTCTGCGCTCCTCCAATTCGGGCCTCTTGCGCATCCCCCGAGTTTAATCGCTCCACCATTGGCGGCCGTGCCTTTGGCTGCCGAGGCCCTGAGCTCTGGAATACCCTCCCTAACCCTCTCCGCCTCTCTCTCCCCCTTCTTTAAGACGCTCCTCAAGTTTTTGGTCGCCTGTCCTAATATCTCCTTATGTGGCTCGGTGTCAAATCTCATTTGATAATCGCTCCTGTGAAGCGCCTTGGAACGTTTTACTACGTTAATGGCGCTATATAAATGTAAGTGCAGTAAATTTACAATTAAATGTTTCCTTTTGCTTCTCTTCAGTTTCTTTGCTTCTTTCTTCTATCTTTCTGTGGCTTATATTCCTTTACCTCCTCTCTTTGTCTTCCTCTCTCGCCTCTGCTTTTCTCAATTCCCAATCCTCCCCATTTTATGACCTTTCACCTTTCTCCTGTTGCCGCAGAAACCGAGCCTGAAACAAAATGGCCGCCTGCGTTTGGTGGAGTGCGTGACCACCTCGGCAGCTGTTTCCATGGTGATTGGAAATTTGCGCAGACTTGTGGTTCCCAGGGTTTCCTTGCCCTGTGTGTTCTCTCCTGGAAATCCCACGAAATACGGCAAACCCCCATAAGGATGGGAACACTGAAATAAGGACCTTTCAATCGGTGCCTCTTTAGAGTCTGTGTAAACAGCCAGTCAGATTTGTTGTATCTGGGGGTTGTTCTCCTTAGGGCAGAGAATGGTTAAGAGGAGATTTGATAGAGGTGTTCAAAATCACGAAGGGTTTTGATCGAGTCAATAAGGAGAAACTGTTTCCAGTGGCAGAAGGGTCGGTAACCAGAGGACACAGATTTAAGGTGAAGGGAAAAAATATACAGGGCTATGGGGCAAGAGCAAGGGAGTGGGATTAACTGGATAGCCCTACCAAAGAGCTAGCCCAGACCCGATGGGCTGAATGTCCTACTTCTGTGCTGTACCATTCTGTGATTCTATGTTCTGTATTTTCAGAGACAATTCTCAAGTCTGCCCATGAACTATCAGTCCATGTTTCCAAGGCAAGCACAGGACCAGTACAACAACCACAGTAACGGAAAGGGACGCGCCTGTGATGATTCAGCAAAGCACAGCAGAGAGGGTATGGCAAAAGAGATGGCATCCTGGCAAAATGGTCAGCCAAGTTTTTCAACAAACAAACAAACAAAAAGTTCCCAAGGGGACTGGATGGTGCAATGGATGAATCCCTGCCCCCTCGGAACTGAGTCCAAATCTAGCCCATAGTCCAGGCAGTGACGGCCATCCCTGGTGGGGATGGAGCACAGTGCCAAACGAAGCGAATTCCCCTGCTCAATTGGCAAATCTCCCTCTGAGGCCACAGGGTGTGGGAGATGGGAAGAAGGTCCCACTGACGCACCTGTGAGATTGGAACGGAGGCATGTTGAGCCTGAGCTGAGGGAGCTTTACTCTGTGCCTGATGTACGCTGCGTCTGACCTGAGGGGGGGTGGTTGACGGGAGGGTGGTTTTAGATTGTGAAGACACTTGCCGTTGACTTGATAATGGATGTTATCAAGAGATAAGGAATCGCGCTGATCAATGCTACGATAGTGTAATACAGTGCATCATCTTGACTGTGCATAAGAAATAGGAGCAAGAGTAGGCCATTCGGCCCCTCGAGCCTGCTCCGCCATTCAATAAGATCATGGCTGATCTGATCTTGGCCTCAACGCCACTTTCCCACCTGCTCCCCATAACCCTTGACTCCCTTGTAGCTCAAATGCCTGTCTATCTCCGCCTTGAATATATTCAATAACTCCACCTCCCCAGCTCTCTGGGACAGAGAATTCCAAAGATTCACGACCTTCTGAGAGAAGAAATTCCTCCTCATCTCTGTTTTAAATGCATCTGATACAATTACTAAGATAGTGTAATACAGTGCATCATCTTGACTGTGCATCTGATACAATTACTCCATTACATAAGTGGGGAACAGCAGATTTATTGAGTTCCGACAGTTGGGGGCTTCCCTTTTACTGGGAACTGCCTGGTGACCTGACCCATGTGTGTTTTGAAAGTGTCTGTTGATCCTTTTAGGTGATTAAAAAAGCCATGGAATTAGAAAAGGTTGTTTGGGACATTTCTTCCGCAGTCCCTTTGCAATCTACCCAAGTAGCCTCGGCTATTTAATGTCCTGCGGGGAGAGTACCCCATAAATATTCCTCGATCCTCAAAGGTAATTGATCAAATTGCAGACCATATGTCTAAGCACGGCGAATGCTGCTCTCCTGCCACCCCCTGCCCTCCCTCGCCACCGGAGCCGTTGTGAATCGATAACCCGTAATCTCATAAACACCTTGTATTTATACAGCACCTTTAACGTAGTCAAACGTCCCAAGGTGCTTCACAGGAGCGTTATCAAACAAAATTTGACACCGAACCACTTAAGAAATTAGGGCGAATGACCCAAAGCTTGGTCAAAGAAGTCGGTTTTAAGGAGCGTCTTAAAGGAGGTAGCGAGGCGGAGAGGTTTCGGGAGAGGAGTTCCAGAGCTTAGGGCCCAGGCAACAGAAGGCACGGCCACCAATGGTGGAGCGATTATAATCAGGGATGCTCAAGAGGGCAGAATTAGAGGAGCGCAGATATCTCAGGGGGTTATGGGGCTGGAGGAGATTACAGAGATAGGGAGGGGGCGAGGCCATGGAGGGATTTGAAAACAAGGATGAGAATTTTGAAATCGAGGCGTTGCTTAACCGGGCGTCACTGTAGGTCAGCGAGCACAGGGGTGATGGGTGAATGGGACTTGGTGCAAGTTAGGACACGGGCAGCCGAGTTTTGGATGACCTCAAGTTTACGTAGGGTGGAATGTGGGAGGCCAGCCAGGAGTGCCTGGAATAGTCAAGTCTAGAGGTAACAAAGGCATGGATGAGGGTTTCAGCAGCAGATGAGCTGAGGCAAGGGCGGAGACGGGCGATGTTATGGAGGTGGAAATAGACAGTCTTAGTTATGCTGCGGATATGTGGTCGGAAGGAGACAGTAGGACAGGTGACCAAAAGCTTGGTCAAAGAGGTCGGTTTTATGGAGCAGCTTAAAGGAGGAGAGAGAGGCGGAGAGGTTTAGGGAGGGAATTCCAGAGCTTAGGGCAGCTGAAGGCACGGCCGCCAATGGTAGAGCGATGAAAATCGGGAATGCGCAAGAGGCCAGAATTGGAGGAGCGCAGAGATCTCAGAGGGTTGAAGGGCTGGAGGAGGTTACAGAGACAGGGAGGTGGGGGGGCGAGGGCCATGGAGGGTTTTGAACACAAGGATGAGAATTTTAAATTCAAGGCGTTGCAGGACCGGGAGCCAATGTAGGTCAGCGAAGACAGGGGTGTGATGGGTGAACGGGACTTGGTGCAAGTTAGGACACAGGCAGCAGAATTTTGGAGGACCTCGGTTCATCCAACTCTGCCAAAGCAGACAAACATACTTGGCTGGCCACCAGTGCGTTGACTCCATGAGATGGCCCTGTGTCACTCGGTATTGATTGGATATTGTGAACGCAATATTTGGACTTATGGTGAACTTTTTTTTGGAAAGCAAAATATTTGGTCGCAATGGCAAGTGACAACGATGTGTGATTCAATGTCCGTCCTGACACGAAGCATTTGAAAACAGAACCACGCTTCCAAATATGTGTCCTTTATTTTCACAGAGAGCAGTGACAGAACAGGCAAAGGTAGATACCACGACAGTCCAGCACATAGGCTGTTTTGCCCTATTTTCTCCCCTCCTTGACCATGGAGGCTATCACGGTTGTGCCCAATTCTGTTCTGGCCTATTATTCACATACACATTTTCGGGCGGGTGCCCCCGATTAACGATCGGGGCAGGACTCCTGGTTGGCCTTGGCCTTGGCCTTTCTAATTCAGGGGTGGCGAGGCCAATTGTAGCGCTCAAACAACAAGAACTTGCACTTATTGCAGTAAAACGTCCCAAGGTGCTTCACAGGAGCGATTATCAGTCAAAATTTGACACCAAACCACAGAAGGAGACATTGGGACGGGCGACCAAAAGAGGTCGGTTTTAAGCAGCATCTTGAAGGAGGAGAGAGAGGCGGTGAGGTTTAGGTGGGGAATTTCGGAGCTTATGGCCTAGGCATCTGAAGGCAGGGTAAGCCAATAGTTGAGCGATGAAAATCAGGGGGATGCGCAAGAGGCCAGTAACCTGGCTAAGATCAGCTCGCTCAAAACAGCTTCAATGAAGCGTGGAATCCTGGCCTGCTGGCCGAGCACCACAATTCATTTACCCGCTCCGAGATGGCGGGAGCTAAGTGGCTAGTGTAAACGTGATTGAGCAGCTCTGCAAACACTGCGTGTATTAATATTCAGCCGTTCGTCTTTCCCAGGCAATAAATACTCTGAAGCAGCAGAGATGAAAAATCACAAGAGGAAGTGGCACCACGGTGAGGGAAGTGACGTCAATTCACCAAAGCTACCAAGAATGTGCCATAACTCCGACTCAAGGCTGGAAAATGGCCGCGCGCGAGTTCCATTGGGCAGCGAGCGACAGGATAAAAAGGAAGCACCTTTGCCGAGACATAAAGACCCCAAAAGAACGGAGGAGATCGGACAGGTAGCATGTGATGGCAACAGCCAGTCTAAAACCTCTCGACGGGAAGAGCAATTTGTGGGAAACGTGGCCTCCGTGTCCCAAGAGAATTCAACACAGCATAATAATGACCGCGAAGTGGAACTGAAGTCAAGCTGCTCCGGCACCGAAAGGAGGTTGGTGCAAGCTTCTCTGGCAGGTGATGACCAAGTGTCCGTCCATCAAAACCCAATGAAATTTCAGGACCATCTGGAGGATATTGAGAAGTCACCAATGGCATTCCCCATCAATTCCATCTACAATCCCAATGATGGGAGCTGGAGAGATACCAATAGACTATTTACTGGGCAAGAAGGTCAAAGAATGGACATCCTGAAAGGCCCCTTGCAATCTTCATTTGCCGGTCAAGGGTCGCGCAGTTCAAAGTTCGAGTCGAAAGGATCATTGGGTGTACTGAATCATTCGGATTGCAACGAATCACCGGCCCAAAAGGAGGGGAATGCCGCAGACACACTTTGTAAAGTTTCATCAGCTTCTGTGGAGAGTCGGCAGTTCAGTTTGAGTTCCCAGCAGAGCTTTCAACTCCCTTCAGCCAAAGCCAACAATGCTGATGCATCAAAGAAGACCTTGATGTTGAACAAGAGTGAACCGTTGCCATCATATAATGGATCCGAAGTGTTGGAGGCCACGTGGCACCCATTCTACTCTTCAGCTGTGTCCAGTGGAACTTCTGGACCCATGCTTGCTTCTCATGTGACCACGGGCGCAGGATCGGGCTCCTATTCACATTTAAATCTTCATTTTCCACACTTCTTGAGTGCCAAGCTGCCCAGTGGGGATCAATCATCTCTCTCCTCGCTGTTGACAATCCATCCTCAGTTGGACTCCACATACGGTAACAGTCTTGGACCTCTGGCCTCCACTTACAGTTGTTACCATCCAAAGCATCTCCAGGCCTCCAGCCAGGCCCCACTAACTGCAGCCTACGGGCAGCTCAATCTCTATCCCGTGATGTGGCAAAACGTGGACATGCTCTCAGGGCCAAGGATGCTGGCCTCTCATCAGGGCTACATGAATGGGGAAACTCCATTTAATATGGTTGGTATTTGCACACTACAAGCTTTAAGCAAACTTATAAGTTTTTTTTAAAATCAACAGAAAATGTTGGAAATGCACAGGTCAGTCAGGATCTGAAAGACACAGTAAGGTTTGAGGTGGGCCTCGACATTACATAAGAACATAAGGAATAGGAGCAGGAGTAGGCTATACGGCCCTTCGAGCCTGCTCCGCCATTCAGTAAGACCATGGCTGATCTTCTACCTCAACTCCACCCTCCTGCACTATCCCCATATCCCTTGATTCCCTTAATATCCAAAAATCTATCGATCTCTGTCTTGAATATACTCAACGACTGAGCCTCCACAGCCCTCTGGGGTAGAGAATTCCAAAGACTCACCATCCTTTGAGTGAAGAAATTTCTCCTCATCTCAGTCCTAAATGGCCGACCCCTTGTTCCGAGACAGTGACCCCCCTAGTTGTAGACTCCCCAGCCAGGAGCGACCAAAAAAGTAAGGAGGGAAGAGGAGAACAACAGGGAGAGGACAAGAGTACAGGGATGCAAACCACTGTTACAGAGAGGCTGTTAATGGGTTTAATAGTATGTAACCAGATTTTAGAATTGAGAAGCAAAATCTAAAGGACTGTGCACTGCAGAAAGGTAATTCTCCTGACATTATTCCCAATTTACTGTTTTCCCAATACGAAAGAAAGAACTCTCGTTTCTATTGCGTCTTTCATGACCTCAGGACGCCCCCTAACGGTTCACAACCAATGAAGTACTTTTGAAGTATAGTCACTGTTTTACTGTCTGGGTACGTGGCAAGAACCCACAAACAGCAATGAGATAATGACCAGATCATCTGTTTTCAGTGGTGTTGGCTGAGGGATGTATGCTGGCCAGGACACCAGGAGAACTGGCCTGTTCTTCTTCAAATCGTCCTGTGGGATCTTTTACATCTATCCCAGACAGGGCCTCGGTTTAACCTATTATCTGGCCCCGTTTCCATCCGCAGTCGATGCTAAATCAGCACTGTGTAATCAGTCTAAGATAGGAAGGGAAAAGTCAGTCAAAGCTCCCATTCCTGATCGTTATCCAATGACTCTTTTGCAAGCGTGGACATTGAGTGAGGACACGATTGGGCTCGGCTGTGATTTCCCCCCATGGTTGAATAGCCTGCTATTCAGGCTTGCAAGTGAAGCATCGCCACTTGCCACGATATACCGGAACTGCGAGGTTATACCTATCAGGAAAGGATGAACAGGCTGGGTCTCTTTTACTTTTGAAAAGAGAAGGCTGAGGGGTGACCTAATAGAGGTCTTGAAAATTATGAACGGTTTTGATAGAGTGGATACAGAGAGAATGTTTCCACTTGTGGGGAAGAGCAAAACTAGAGGCCATCAATATAAGATAGTCACCAAGAAATCCAATAGGGAATTCAGAAGAAACTTCTTTACCCAGAGAGTGGTGAGAATGTGGAACTCGCTACCACAGGGAGTGGTTGAGGCCAATAGTCTAGATGCATTTAAGGGGAGGCTGGACAAGCATATGAGGGAGAAAGGTTATACTGATAGAGTTAGATGAGGAAGGATGGGAGGAGGCTCGAGTGAAGCATAAATGCCGGCATGGACTGGTTGGGCCAAATGGCCTGTATATTCTATTTAATTCTGTGTACTGTAGAGCAGTAAGTGCCAACAGGATCAGTGATACGAAAGAGGCTGAACGAAAACTCAACGAGGCACGTTGGACGACTACTACTGACTGACTCTTTACAACGCGAAACCTCTTTATTGGGAAACTAACAGTGTCCTTTAATCTGATATGTTGAACAGGGCCTTCCCAACCCATGGTCCTTCCATCAATCCCAGAATAATATTGCCGACAGCCAACCGGTATTGGGCCAGTTTTCCAGCAAGTCCAACATTAAGGAGCTCGCGGCATCTACAAGTTCGCAAGCGAGATCAACTTATTTTTACAAAGAGTAAGTATGAGTTTGTTCTGGGGACCACCATTCCGATCAGTCGGTCCAGCTCCCTTTCACAAGCTTCCTCCACACATTTTTCTTTTCATTACGGATGTTTAGAGTCAATGGGGGCTAATTTGTGACTTTGGACGATACATATTGTCTTCAGTCATTTATTTGTGCGATATATTGGCTGGGCAGCCTGTTAAACACCTTTTCCAATAATCGTTTCAGTTGATTTCAATTGGGAGAGCTGTTTTAACGTGGGAGCCGAGCTGATATTGCACGTTTTATCGTCCAGAGTCAAAATGATCCCCAATGCCTCAATGGACTTTCTCCGCAAAGTGTTGTCTCCTCCTCCTCCGACCCTATCGCCCTCAGGTCCTGGGCGGTCTCCCTCTCCCATCACTCACCTTGCTATAATGGCAACTCCCTCCAACACTCCTAAACCCATCAGGTCCTGGGCGGTACGGTCTCCCTCTCCCATCACTCACCTTGCTATAACGGCAACTCCCTCCGACGCCCCTAATCCCATCAGATCCTGGGCGGTCTCCCTCTCCCATCACTCACCTTGCTATAACGGCAACTCCCTCCAACACTCCTAAACCCATCAGGTCCTGGGTAGTCTCCCTCTCCCATCACTCACCTTGCTTTAACAGCTACTGCCACAAAGCCAGATCTGCCAGCCATAAGGTCGAACGAGCCGGCCAATCGACCGGCTGCGTGCTGGCTGGTTGTCCACCCCAAGCTGTGCTGTCGCTTCCTTTCCTTTGCCAAAACTGTCTTCTATTCCAAGGTCATGCAAGCTCTTCTCCACAAGCCACCGACTGGTCCCTCTCACCTCCACACCACTCATCCTCGTTTCGTGCTGTGTATGGGAGCAACTCATGGACTTATTTGTGTTGAAAATCATAGCCATTCACTCAGCTTCCGACTGCCCCTCAACTTCCCCCTCACCTCAACTCCTTCCTCCTCCCTCCTGCCCTTCACCCCAAAAAAGCAGTTACCTAAAATAAAAACAGAAAATGCTGGAAATACTCAGCAGGTAGAGTGAGAAACAGAATTAACATTTCAGGTCGATGACCTTTCATCAGAACTGCAAAAAGTTGGAGATGTAACAGGTTTTAGGCAAGTATAGAGAGTGACGTAAGAAAACTACTAGGCACTTGGTCTAAGCGTTAAACAAAGCTTTAATCAACTGTTTTACAACATGGAGATCGAGTTGTGTCCTTCACTAGTTCCTGTTAAAGAATGTCCTGAGCAAGCTGGGCCCATGCCCGAGTATTTATACTCTCCCTGGACAGCGCCACCAGCAGGCCGCCCAGTATTATTTCATACGTCATTTCAACATGAATGACAAGATTCATGTCAGAGAGATGCTGCCTGACCTGCTGAGTATTTCCAGCGTTTTTTCTTTAGTTCAGATTTCCAGCATCCGCAGTATATTGCTTTTGTACTGGTAAAGCCGTTACCTATCCCCTTCTCTGATGTTTCTCCCCAATCTCCCCTCCACATACTCATTTTGCCCTTGCTCCCTCGATCCTGACCACTCAACTTCATGACCTCAGCTTGCCAACATTATCCACCTGTCTCTGTCTCCAGCTCTTCCAAAACTCTCATTATCACCCCCTTCCTCGACTCACCCTGACCCCTCTAATATCTTCAACTTGCCCTTGCTCTCCAATATATTAGAACGGATTCTCACAACTGCGCTCCTACCACTCCACATTCCACCCCACCCACAGCAGTCACTCTACACCGGTTAAAGTCACAAAGAATATCATCGGCTCTCTGTCTCTCCCCATCCTCCTCGACTGCTCCGCCTCCTCCAACACCTCTCACCTGCCGCCCATCTCCTTGGCTCTCCTGGTTGCACTCGTACCTCTCTCTGTGGCAGCTTCCTTTGGCTTCTCATCTTGTGTGGTCACACAACCACCTCCAGTGTATCACAGGAGTCCATCCTTGGCCCCCTCCTCTTCCCCCCATCTCTTTGAGGAACTATGAGGTCAGCTGCCATTATGTAGTCCGATAATGCCCACCTCCATCGAGACAGGCATTTGCTAAGCTCGCCAATTACTTGTCCAACATCAAGACCCTGATGGGACAAAACTTCTGCCAGCTTAATGTCAGCAAGACTGAAACTATCCTGTTTGGATCCCACTAGTACCTAAGTGATCCTGGCCAATAACCCAGCTGATATAAGAACGTAAGAAATAGGAGCAGGAGTCGGCCATATGGCCTCTCGAGCCTGCTCCGCCATTCAATGAGATCATGGCTGATCTTCTACCTCATTTCCATTTTCCCGCCCTATCCCCATATCCCTTGATTCCCTTAATATCCAAAAATCTATCGATCTCATTCTTGAAAATACTCAACGACTGAGCCTCCACAGGGGTAAAGAATTCCAAAGATTCACCACCCTCTGAGTGAAGAAATTTCTCCTCATCTCAATCCTAAATGGCTGACCCCTTATTCTGAGACTATGACCCCAAGTTCTAGACACTCCAGCCAGGGACAACAGCCTCTCAGTATCTAGCCTATCAAGCCCTTTAACAATTTTATACATTTCAGTGAGATCACCTCTCATTCTTCTAAACTCCAGAGAATATAGGCCCTATATATAGGTAGCTATCTGAGGTTGTCAGGGGTGGGGAATTCTGGTCGATTGCTTGACCCCAAGCTCTCGTTCAGGTTTTGAATTCCATCCTGGATTGGCATTTTGGTTAATGTGCGTTCACCTGGCATATAGGTTGCAATACAGTAAAAGGCATCACAATAACCAGGTGGGGACTCAAAACACTGCCACGCCAAAATGTTCTTGCATAACAAAATAGGGGCATAATTAGAGCCAGATGTGCTGGCTTCCAAATTGCAATAGGAGTGAAAAGTGCCAGCTCTTCCAACAGCTCAGTTTGTAAATGTAGTCCTCAGTGTGGTGCTGAGCCACTTAGGCAAGAACTATCCCAGCTTTGATCCCTGCACTGCGCTTGTATCAGCCAATGGGGTTGACAGTGATGGTGTGCTAACACTAGTCTTAATGGCCTGATGCCCAAGAGTCAACACCTTCCCAAGAGGAGGGATGCGAAATCATACTGAGCACCATAACTGTGTAGGAAAGTCGTCATCTGTGAATTAACGATGTACCTTCTTTTCTGCTTGCAGAGAGGTTAATGGCACCGAGCTGTATGGGGATTGTTTACATCCCTTTACACATGGTCTGAGGAAGCTGAAAGTCCAAAATACTCCATGTTCAAAAGCTGACGTTCAGCCAGCATCGGAGGTCCAGCTGTACAAAGAGGTCTCCTTCAAACAGGATCTGGTTTCTCGTGACCCAATTGATTCACCGAACGGGAACAGGGACAGTGCAGTTTTGCTGGCAGAGGCAAGAGACATGAAGCCACTCTCGTTGGCCTTTAGGAATGAGCAGAAGACCAAAGCTGGAGAGCCGCCCTCGGTATCTCCAAGTCCCAGGCCAATTTCTGGCAGTAAAGAACCCTCCACATCTGCTTTAGACTTCACGTTGTTGAAACACTCTCCCAATTCTGCCAGTAAGGCAGGACCTAACTCCCGACACCAACAGTTGGCCAATGACGAGGTGCGAAGGAGTCTAACTTTAGAGGCGGCTTCCCTGTACTCGGCTGTTGATGGCACCATTCTACAACATCCTCCCTTTCATAGACCACCAAGGGAAACTGGGCAGAAGATGAAAGATCAGAATGTCCAATATAAAGCACCCCTTTCATTGCTTCAACTTAATGCGTTAGACAGCAAAGATACCTTCCGAGACTTGAGTTGTGGTCACCTTGAAGAGCAATGTGACTTGGCCAAGGTCTTGGCTTTACCTCTCCCACTCGCAACACCAATGGAGGTACACCACCCCAGTCAGCGCCCGTTGATAATGCCAACGTCCAAGTCTCCAGTATTAACTAAAACTTTGGGACTCATTCCAAAGGCTATCATGAACAAAGACTCCAGCGGGAATTCCAAACATGGAAAACTGGAGCCTGAAAAAACAAATGACTTCTTTGGCATTTCGAACAAAGGTTCTGTTTATAATCAAGTGCCTTCTACACCCTGCCCTCCAGCATCTGAGAAGCAAATTACTGTTGTCCCACAGATGGAATTGGGCGAGAAGATAAACAAAGGCAAGTACTCCAGGACTGATTTTATTGGCAGCATACATCAGGAGTCAAACACCGATTACAATCCTTTCAATAAAGAGCAGCTCTCCAACTCACCAACCCCCACGCAAAGCAGTCAAGGTTTGGGCCAATATAATTACAATTTGTCTCCCATAAATGATACCTCAAACACCAAAAGAATTAACCAGGTAAACAATAGCGCTGATTACTATACACCCAAAAAGTACAAGGCAGCCAGGGCAGCAAGCCCTTGCCCCAAGAAACTCGCCAGTGAGTGTCCGCTTTCTGCTGGGGAGATGAGGACTAACGATGTAAAAAGGGACACGAATTTGGTGAAAATACCAACGCCCAATGTATCTCCGGTCAGCGCTGGTCCGTCTTTGCGGTCCAACCCGCACAGTTGCCACACAAAGCTAAAGAAAGCTTGGCTCACACGGCATTCTCAGCAAGACAGCACGAAGGAGCAACAAGGAAGTAACGGCAGCGAGATAGCTTCGGGGCAGATTGCTTCCAAAGGGGTGGAGGCAGAAGCTGCTGCCCTGCTCGATAGTTCAAAGCAGCGGGAAGAAAGCGCGAAGAGGCTAGCGGCCAAAAGGAGCGGTGACAGCGAGCGCAGCGACCTGGCGGAGAATAGACGCTGGCACAGGACAAGGCGAGAAGGCAAGGTCACCGACCAGCACAAGTCAGGCCAGGTCTTGGAGGAGGAGGAGGAGGAGGAGGAGAAGAAAGTGAAAAACAACAGCAAGGAGAAGGAGGAGGAAGAACTGAGAGGAGCCAGAACTCTGAGCAGAAAACCAGAGAAAGAAAATGGCTACGTGCAGAATGGTAGGAGGGTTGTTGGGATTTTCTGTTCTCCTTATTACATAGAAACAGGCGATTCGGCCCAACTGGTCCGTGCCAGTGTTTGTGCTCCACACGAGCCTCTTCCCACCCTACTTTATCTAACCTATCAGCATATCCTTCTATTCCTTTCTCCCTCATATGTTTATTTAGCTACCCCTTAAATGCATCCATGCTATTCGCCTCATTCTAACCACTCTCTGAGTAAAGAAGTTTCTCCTGAATTCCCTATTGGTTTATTAGTGACTATCTTATATTTATGGCCCTCTAGTTTTGCTCTCCCGCACAAGTGGAAACATCTTCTCTACGTCTACCCTATCAAACCCTTTCATAATCTTAAAGACCTCTATCAGGTCACCTCTCAGTCTTCTCTTTTTCTAGAGAAAAGAGCCCCAGCCTGTTCAATCTTTCCTGATAGGCTAGTTCTGGTGTCATCCTTATAAATCTTTAATGCACCATTCTCCAATGTCTCTATATCTTTTTTATAATGTGGAGACCAGAACTGTGCACAGTACTCCAAGTATGGTCTAACCAAGGTTCTGTACAAGTTTAACATAATTTCACTGCATTTCAATTCTATCCCTCCAGAAATGAACCCCAGTGCTTTGTTTGTTTGTTTTTTTAGACTTTTTAGTGTCGCTACATTTAGTGATTTGTGCAACACGTAATAGATTAACCTGTTCGTTTTTCACTCTCCTTCTCTAACTTGTGTTGGGCCCAGGTTTCCCGATTTTCCCAAGAGAAGGCGGGTGTTAACAGGATATTCACTTTGCAGCAGGAATCGCTGGACAGAAAACAGGAACCCTGACTGATTATCCCCTTCCTAGTCCAGGGTACAGTTGCCAACTTTGGTTGGACCTATTCCTGGAGATCGCATCAATTGACCCACCCAGTCAAGCACATTTTTCCCCCATCTCCAACACTTAACTAATAAATGAAAGCGTTCAAAGTAAATGGAAAACACACCATTTTCTTTAATGCTCCTGTGATTTTTTTTTTTTAACCACTGGATTTGCTCGTGGCATTGTCCTGGAGATTGCTCTTTAATGCCCGGAGACTCCAGGGCAATCCTGGAGGGTTGGCAACCAAAAGTCCAGGGGTGCCGAGGGTATTTCCAGCCCCACTTTCTGCCGACGTGAATGAGCAATGTCCAAGGGAAGGAGACTTGGGGACCTCCTCTGCTCTGTGTGGCTGACTCTACATCGAGCGATAGTTCAGCCTACTACGGGGCCAGTCTGTATATCGCAACAAACGGGGAAGGAGGGGGAATTTCCGAGGGGGTAAGGGGGGGTTGTCCCCGTTCGTCCATCATAACCTTGGCGCAAGAGCCGCAGGAAATGCCGGTAAAGGGACCTCCCCACAAACGTCATGGAGAATCCGGGTGGAAATTGGCCACCGTTGATTTTTTTTGAGCCCAGGCTCACTTGCAGGCGGCGGACAATGTTGCTGTTGGCGACGCCGCTGAACTGTCTTCTCTCGTGTGTGTCCTAGCAGATGGACCGGATGCAGAATGGCCCAAAGAGCCCCAGAGGGTGACGCTTCTCAAGAGCACGGGAGAATCCTTCCTGCAGGACGTCCCCTGCACCGAGCTTTTCACCAACGTCCCTCGCTGCCGAGACTGCTGGCCAAGCCGGAGTAGAAGGGGACAAGATTCGCCTCCGTTGTCCTCGTCCTGCAGGTTCATGCAGCTCCGCAGGTATTTCACACTGGGAAAGTGGGGGGGGGATTGCTGGGGATTGGGGGGAGGGTGTGGAAAGAGTTGTATAAACGTCAGTAAGAGTTTTATTCATTATAATTATTCCCCCTCACTAACTCTCTCCACCCCTGCCCTTCCTCCAGCTGTAGTGATGTAGCTGCCATTGCCCACTATGGCCGTGCTCTCTCGCGCTAATACTCTCCATTGTACTCAACAACTTGCATTTATATAGCGCCTTTCACACAGTTAAACGTCCCAAGGCACTTCACAGGAGGGTTATCAAACAGAGATTTGACACCGAGCCACACAAGGAGATAGTGGCCCGTATTTTCCGATGCCTACGGGTGAGTACGCGCTGTGTACCCACCCGTAGTGACATCGGAAATGCCGGTTTCAGGCGTGCCAAGCGCATGCGCTGAAAACCGGCATTTGCGATCTGTCAAGAATGCTCCTGACAGGTCGCACGCCTGCTCTGGAGAAGGGCCTCTGCGGGGCGGGGGGGGGAAGTTCCGCTTTCTGCAGAACCTCCGCCCGCTGAAAACCCTTCGAAATCTTACGCCTGGTAAAAGCAGGTGTAAGGCCTGCATTTACCAGCATAAGAGTTGAAAAAAGTTTTGAGAAAAAATTATTTTTTCACTCATTTATAATTTAAAAATACTTTTAAAAATGGTAAGTTTATTTTTAGCCCCGTAAAAAACTTTAATTATTTTTTTCAAAAAATAAAATTTTTGTTTAAAATGTAATTTTAAAATTGAGGCACTGCCGGACCGGGAGCCAGTGTCGGACAGCCAGTGCAGGGGTGTCACTTCACATCTGCCACTGCTGTGGCAATAATGTCCCATTCATTAAACCGACCAAGACTTGGCCGGACCCGAAGGGAGCCTCTCACTGTGCAGCTGCTGAAAGCTCATCGTTAATTACGTTAATGAGGCCTTTAACGAGCAAAAAGCTACTTTCTCTCTGAACTGAGGAAAGAATTTCTTGAAGGAAGCACTAAGTATGAACAATTAGTCCATTAGCTCTTTCTACCTCCGCTCTATCACATTTTATTCAAGTCTCCTTTTTTTTGCTATTGCTAAAATTAGTGAGTGGAGGAATTCTGGTTTGAATTATATTTAATTCAGGTTGGTTATTTTCTGCTGAAATGGCCTCCTGCTGATCTCTGCGGGCTTATAGATGGACGTTGGGATGAGATTCCAGAGAGCTGCTGGAGTCAATGGAACAGCAGCCCAGCAGTGAACCAGCACCGTAAGGAGAGAAATCTTCACTGTGTGTAGCCAAGAAGTTGTCCCCTATTACGAGTCTCTCTCTCTCTCTTTCTTTTGTTGTCAGGCTGTCCATCACTAGGAATGGAGGTCTGAAGGTCGAAGGTTTCTCCACGGAGGAGCAGATCAATGAAGAAGTCCCGCCGGAGACATCGGCCAGTGCCGCAGAGACCGGTCTGGATCTCGACACCTCCGCCTACATCTTGGCGCACGTGGGCGATCCGTTCTGTGAGCTCGTGCTGGCCGAGCGAAGACTGCTCGCGAGGATCAGCGAAAGCTACGATGGTAAGGCTGCGGGTCAGGAACGGCGATGGCTCCGGGCTTGTACGCAGCGGCGACTTATCCAGACTCTCGCCTCTTCAAAAGGGGCCGCATTTACTAGAGGGCTGTACCAATCAAATCAACGAAGCACGCACAGAGGTGGCGACCATCCTGGTCTCCAATTCAAGCGGTTGCATTCCTGTAATGTGTTGTCCCCATCGCTTCTTCATTGACCTGGTGTGCTGCTCCACTGCAGGTCTCCCGTACATCATCCAGGTTGGCCGTTCTGCAGCCATGAGTGTGGACTGCGAGGGACAGCAAGCTGTCACTCAGAGGGTGGTGAACCTGTGGAATTCTCTACCACAGAAGGTTGTGAAGGCCAAGTCATAGAATCACAGAGTTATACAGCACAGAAAGAGGCCCTTCGGCCCATCGTGTCCGCGCCGGCCATCAAGCCCTGTCTATTCTAATCCCATTTTCCAGCACTTGGTCCGTAGCCTTGTATGCTATGGCATTTCAAGTGCTCATCTAAATGCTTCTTGAATGTTGTGAGGGTTCCTGCCTCTACCACCCTTTCAGGCAGTGAGTTCCAGATTCCAACCACCCTCTGGGTGAAAAAGTTTTTCCTCAAATCCCCTCTAAACCTCCTGCCCCTTACCTTGAAACTATACCCCCTGGTTATTCACCCCCTATACTAAGGGGAAAAGTTCCTTTCTATCTACCCTATCTATGCCCCTCATAATTTTGTACACCTCAATCAGGTCCCCCCTCAGCCTTCTCTGCTCTAAGGAAAACAACCCCAGCCTGTCCAGTCTCTCTTCATAGCTGAAATGCTCCAGCCCAGGTAACATCCTGGTGAATCTCCTCTGCACCCTCTCCAATGCAATCACATCCTTCCTATAGTGTGGCGACCAGAACTGCACACAGTATTCCAGCTGTGGCCTAACTAGCGCTTTGTACAGCTCCATCATAACCTCCCTGCTCTTGCCTTCATTAGCCGAGGCATCGAATATAAGTATCCCATATGCCTTTTTAACCACCTTATCTACCTGTCCTGCTGCCTTCAGGGACCTATGTACATGCACACCAAGGTCCCTCTGATCCTCTGTCCTTCCTAGGGTCCTACCATTCATTGTGTATTCCCTTGCCTTGTTAGTCCTCCCAAAATGCATCACCTCACACTTTTCAGGGTTAAATTCCATTTGCCACTGTTCTGCCCATCTGACCAACCCGTCTATATCGTCACTGAATATATTTAAGAAGGAGACAGAGAGATTTCTAGACACAAAAGGCGTCAAGGGGGTATGGGGAGAGAGCGGGAATATGGTATTGAGATAGAGGATCAGCCATGATCATATTGAATGGCGGAGCAGGCTCGAAGGGCCGAATGGCCTACTCCTGCTCCTATGTTTCTATGTTTGGCCATGGGGGCAGCACAGCCAAGCTCATTGCTGCCCCCCACCCAAGGTCCGCACATTACCCCTTTCCCAGCGAGACTGACTGGCCAGCAATCGGGAGCAGGAATGTGTGGTCTCCCCTCCAAGTTGCTGAGGTTAAATGCAGTGCCTGCAAATGTTGCGCAAAGTCTCTGAAATCTGAAATGTTTTCGGTGTGGTTCATTTACCGTTTTCTCTCCAGGGGCCATTGCCTGTAAGGCGCCGATTGGAGAGAAGGAAGAGACATGTGACAGCTGTCACTCTGTGGTGTTCAACCTTCACTGGGTCTGCCCAAGGTGCGGCTTCTTCGTTTGCACCGACTGTTACGAAACGAAGCAGAAAAGAAGCGCCAGGAACGAGAAGGGTGAGAGTCCGCGGGCACGCGCGCGCGTGTTTACACGGCTGTGCGAATGTGGCGGTGTGCGCACGTGCACTGGCAACTCGGCCGCGGCTCAGCGGGCAGCACACTCTCCTCTGAGGCAGAAGGTTGTGGGTTCAAGTCCCACTCCAGAGACTCGAGCACAAAAATCTCAGCGTCCCCCGCAAGCTGCTCTGCCCCACTGCGCGGCCCATTCAAAGTTTTGCGCATGCGCGGTTTCTACGATGTGAAAGCCGGTGAGCGGCCTGCGCGGGCCCTTGCGGCTGACTGCGCAGCTCAACGGGAACATTGATTGAGGGAGCGCTGCACTGTCGGAGGCGCCGTCTATCGGATGAGACGTTAAACCGAGGCCCCGTCTGCCCTCTCAGGTGGACGTAAAAGATCCCGCGGTCACTATCTCGAAGAAGAGCAGGGGGAGTTCTCCCCGGTGTCCTGGCCAATATTTATCCCTCAATCGACATCACTAAAAAAACAGATGATCTGGTCATTATCACATTGCTGTTTGTGGGAGCTTGCTGTGCACAAAATGGCTGCTGCGTTTCCTACATTACAGCAGTGACCACACTTCAAAAGTAATTAATTGGCTGTAAAGCGCTTTGTGATGTTCTGAGGTAGTGGAAGGGGCGATATAACTTTCTTACAGGGCAATGGAATGGGAATAAAATTTCGAATATTTTTTTAAAGCTATGTTGCATATAGTGACACTCCGTACAGCTGAATTTTTTGATATTATTGTAAATCCTGAGTGTGGGTCCTAGGCTCGGGTAGGACAACACTAAAGGGGCAGAGCGTAGCAGAAGATGAGGTAATAAATGATCAAGTGATGGTTAGCCGAAGCAAAGCTTGAGCTTTAACAGCATAGAGTTGGCTTTATAAAGTGACACCACTATTCCCGGCCAGAATGGAGATGATTGGGTAATTCCCCTGTCAATCACGCCTGGTGACCGCACTGCTGTAAGTGGATTTTCCACATGTAATTTGTATTATGTAACTATCCTCCTCCACTCACTGCATTTTGCTGGAGGAGTAATCTGTTTTTACCAAGAGAAGTTGCTGCAGTTTTTTCATGAGTTCTGTTTGCTGTAGTTCGTAGAGACTCTTTTTAAATAGACTCTGTAGACTGTTTGCTGTAGTGCACTGTTTAAACAGACTCTGTTTGCAGAGTAAATGAACTTTGTTTGCTGTAAAATACACTGTCTGCTGTAAGTCCGGCTCCACCGCCAACTCATTGGCTGACACAGTGCCGCTCATTAGCTGACACAGTGGTGTCAGTAGACACTCTGCATGGAGATTGTAGGGGGAAGGGAGGTCTGAGGGAGAACATAACATAAGAACTAGGAGCAGGAGTAGGCCGTACGGCCCCTCGAGCCTGCTCCGCCATTCCATAAGATCATGGCTGATCTTCTACTTCAACTCCACTTTCCCGCCCGATCCCCATAGCCCTTGATTCCGCTAGTGTCCAAAAATCTATCGACCTCAGTCTCGAATATATTCAACAGCCGAGCATCCACTTGAGGCCTTGGGTAAGTGTAGGAGGGTGCGATTCTTGATTTCAAT
Source organism: Squalus acanthias (assembly GCA_030390025.1). Lineage (NCBI taxonomy): Eukaryota > Metazoa > Chordata > Chondrichthyes > Squaliformes > Squalidae > Squalus > Squalus acanthias. The sequence goes on from CM059441.1 coordinate 71,239,666, forward strand.
GCAGGGAAGAGGGACGATGCTTAGAAAAGAGACAAGGGAGGAGAATTTAAGTGAGCACTGATCATAGTAGTATGAATGAGAGAGACAAGACGGGTTGTGACAAGTGGAAGGAGGAGTCTGCCCTTCTGGATTTGAACCAAACTGTCCAGTTGGGTATTTTCCACCCCTCTTATTGTACATTTTTTCAGCTTCCAAATTTTAGATCACTCTCCTAGATGAACGTTTTCCTGGCTCTCAGCCTAGCGCAGACACTCTCGGCTGATAGCTAGGAAAACGTTGCTCAGGAAGAGAAACAGAACAACTTTTCCACTAATATTTTAGCTGCTGGAATTACCCGCGGCCTCATTTGAATTATTGAGCAAATTTATTTCGTAAAAGAAAAACAAGTGATTAGCTGCTGACGATGTGATCAGAAAGGACTTGCATTTCCTCGGGACGCCCCAAAGCGCTTTACAGCCAATGAAGTACTTCTGAAGTGTCGTCACTGTTCTAATGCAGGCAAGTGCGGCAGCCAATTTACGCACAGCAAGCTCCCACAAACAGCCACGAGATAATGACGAGATAATCTGTTTTTCGGTGGAGGGCTAAATATCGGCCAGGGTACTGGGAGATATCTCCTGTTCCTCTTCAAATAGTGCCATGGGATCTTTTACATTGTCCTGAGCGGGCAGACGGGGGCCTCGGTTTGATATCTTATCTGAGAGGACAGCACCTCCGCCAGTGCAGCACTCCTTTAGTGCTGCACCGCAGTGTCGGTCTGGATTTTGTGCTCAAATCTCTGGAGTGGGGAGAGCACTGCCGCTGAGACATTGTATTGTACATGGCATTGTTTAAAATGAGAAATCCTTCAATCTAGCTCCGCATAAATGGTGGCAATCTAATTCTGAGCGAGTCCTTGATAGAATACTTCAACATAGACAGTGGGGGGAAAATTCCCTCGCGCCCTCTTTGGGACGCTAACTTTGCCGGGGCGCTGCTTTTAGCGCCCTGAAAAAGTTAGCGCCCCCGTGCAGTAAATTGAGTGGCAGCGCCCCAAGCAGGAGGCGGGGTGCGACTGGAAGCGCTCCCCCTCCTTCCTGGGGCGCTACCATTCAATGTCACGGCACGACGCGAAACAGCGCCACGGTGTTACAGGCCTCCCTCCCCTGATGAAAGGGGAGGGGCCTAGCGCAGCGCGCACCCCGGGGCCCTGCTGGAGGAGTGTCGGGCTGACCGATCGCGGCCGGCACCCCCAGCATGAAGAAGCGGGAGGGGGCAGGTGCTGGCAGGCGGCCCAAAGAAAAATGGCCGCCCGGCACCTGCCCTTTAATTAGCGCCGCTGCGGCCGCATAAACGCCATCCTGACCCTGTCGGATATATCGTCCGGCGGTAGGTCAGGGGGCACGACCGAAGTTTGCGGCCGGGGCGCGAGCTTGACGCTGCGCACGGTGATGACGTCATCGCCGGAGGCGCAGCGCCACGGAGCGCTACTGGCTACCTCCGTCGCTAAACCTCCCGCTGAATTTCACGGGAGGCGTTAGCGGCGCCGAGCCCGGGGCGCTAACGGGAGGCGCAAAGCAACTCAATTTTTCCCCCAGTGTTTCTTGTAGCGTTCCCACTGTGCGAGACGATGTTGGCCTAAGCTATTCTTCACATTAGAATTCCAAACTGACTCTCAAAAAATTCAAACAGGTCCTTAAACAGTTACTGGGACGCCTGGATTTGAATAACCTTTGGCCACATTGGAAAGTAACTTGCTGGCATTCAAATAACTGACCAAATCGCTGAGTCTGTGTCTCATTAAAAGTAGCTTAGCTCCCGCCTCAAGCTTTGTAGAGAACTGAACAAAACTTTGTAACTTTTCGTATCAAGTGAAACTTGGTAGAAAGATTTTAGCTCCAGCTGGTTTTTAAGACTGAAATTCCAGTCTAGGCCCCACACAGCTAGGGGAGATCCTGAGTCAAAGCACAATAAACCAGGTTGCCCCTGTACTCCAACCCCTTCTCTCTTTTTTTAAGCTTCATTCATTTTCTGGAGGGAGCAGGTTTTCCACCCATGCCCTGTATTGGGGTTGGGTGGGAGGCAGGTTCCTGGGCTGGGTTTCCCCATGCGAATCTTCTATTTTACGCCCTTAAAAGGCCTCGTTCGTGCGCGAGTCTTGTTAAGGCCCCAAATCCTCGGCAGAAGCCAGGCGATGGATCCCAGAGGGCCTCCAGGTGCCCCTGGAGGAGCGGAAGCTCCCCCTTCCTGCCAGCAGATCCAGATAGGCGATGGGCCCACATCTCCCGATGACCTCTCCCGTTGACCTCTCCCGATGGCCCCTCCCGTTGACCTCTCCCGATGGCCCCTCCCGTTGACCCCTCCCGTTGACATCTCCCGATGGCCCCTCCCATTGACCTCTCCCGTTGACCTCTCCCGATGGCCCCTCCCGATGACCCCTCCCGTTGACCTCTCTCGATGGCCCCTCCTGTTGACCTCTCCCGCTGACCCCTCCCGATGGCCCCTCCCGTTGACCTCTCCCGATGGCCCCTCCTGATGACATCTCCCGACGACCCCTCTCGACGACCCCTCTCGACGACCCCTGCCGATGACCCCTCCCGACGACCCCTCCCTGGGATTCTGGTCCCACGTGGGCGTCTAAGGCAGCCGGCAGCCAGGAATCCCGCTTTCCCTGCTCTTCTGCCGATTGAGCCGAAACCTTGGAATTCAGGTCCCGCGCCTTATGCATTGTGAATGGATTTAAAGGGACAGCCACTAACCCAAACATTAAAAAAAATAAAATCCTGCATTTTTGACGCACCGGTTTCGAATGTGGCAGCTGGTAATTGTAAGGACTGTAAACAAAACAGGAAAAATCTGTTTTTCACTATTAAATTCATAAAAAGACTGCCTCCAGTGGAAAAACTCTCTCAAAATTCAGTCATTCACTTTAATTGAACATCTTCTTACTTTTCATATTTTCTGAAATTCCACCTCAAGACTGTGATCCGTTGTCACAGGACTATCGAGGACCAGCCATGATCGTGTTGAATGGCGGAGCAGGCTCGAAGGGCCGAATGGCCTACTCCTGCTCCTATTTTTCTATGTTTTTCTAAAGCCCGTCAGAGTAACAGTTTCAGAATCGGACTTGCATTCGGTTTGGTTTGATATGTGGCCATAGCGGGCCACCATAGAGCGAACAGACAAAGAGGGTGATGAGATTGTACGGCGTAATATTTACTTAAAAACAGTAGCCAAACCGTAAATCTGCCAACTGGCTGATCGCGAAGTGAAGGGAAAAAAATGAACGGCGTTTTTTTTATAAAGAGCCGGAATGATTTAGGGCTACTGTCAGTAGACAAATGTTGCTTTGTTGCCTGAAACGTGACAGGATGTCCCCCAAGCAGGTTTCACTTGCCAAACTCTGATGTAACTAATGTTTCCATTCAGAAAGGGGCGAGGATGTTGCAGTCTGGCTGAAATGCGTTCGGGGACACAATCACGACATAAAAAGCCTGCGGCCAACACAGCTGGTCCCGAACAGCGGTAAGAGCTTCGCCAGAGCACTTTTGTTGATTCGAACTCCCAGCTCAGCGGCAGGGTTTAAGCCACGCTCCTTCAGACGCCACCTGAAGTCGCTCAGCGTCGCCGCCTTGAAGCCGCCATCTTGTGTCTGTCTTCCCGGGTTGAGCAAAATGGCGTCTTTTTGTTTTATATATTGGATTTTGAAGAGAATGCAGTCTTTTTTATTTTTCTGAAGCCATTGGACACTCTTGATTGCACCGTGTTTGTGGGAAGAGTGGTCCGTGGCATCACCGGGCTTGCACTGGGTGTCGTGTGGGGTCAGGGGTGTGAGGCAGCTTGTTGGCTCTTGCTTTCTGAGTGGGGAGACGGGGGTGGGTTAGCTCAGCATGCGGACGGTGAGAGACCCCCGAGTCCAGTAGTTGTGTCTGACGGGGTGGTTGCCGTTCATGTTTAGTGGCTGGGTCACTGTGCTGGTCGGGGTGGGGGTGGGGGGGGCGCGTGGTTGATGCAGTTTGCGTTGAGTGAGTCTTCAGCGTCAGACCCCATGCCCCCCCCGGCAGTGACCAAATTCCAGAGGTTGCACATAAACTTGAGCTCATCCAAAACTCTTCTGCCCGTGTCCTAACTCGCACCAAGTCCCGTTCGCCCATCACCCCTGTGCTCGCTGACCTACATTGGCTCCCGGTTAAGCAGCGCCTCGATTTCAAAATTCTCACCCTTGTTTTCAAATCCCTCCATGGCCTCACCCCTCCCTATCTCTGAAACCTCCTCAAGCCCTACAACCCCCCGAGATCTCTGTGCTTCTACAATTCAAGCCTCTTGCGCATCCCTGATTTTAATCGCTCCGCCATTGGCGGCCGTGCCTTCAGCTGCTGAGGTCCTAAGCTCTGGAATTCCCTTCCTAAACCTCTCCGCCTCGCTACCTCTCTTTCCTCCTTTAAGGCGCTCCTTAAAACCTACCTCTTTGACCAAGCTTTTGGTCACCTGCCCTAATTTATCCTTATGTGGCTCGGTGTCAAATTTTGTTTGATAATCGCTCCTGTGAAGCGCCTTGGGACGTTTTACGACGTTAAAGGTGCTATACAAATGCAACTTGTTGTTGTACGTCACTCCAGCTGACCGGATCCCCAGTGTATACCCCTCGTCATTTCCCCCACACCCCATCTAATTTCAGCCACATGGTTGTGTGGGCAGGGAGACACTTCATCACACAGCGCAGGGGGTGGGGAAGCATGTTCACGCAGCCTATAACACAGGTAGTGCCAGCCGGCTAATTGCAGGGGCCCCTCCCTCTCTGCAGACAGCGGGCGCAGCAAGCACGGAGCTTGGGACTGTGGGACAAGGGCAGGATCAGCCCCCTATTTCCACCCCCCTGCCACAACTCTTGATTCTTGGGGGCCGAAGTTCAAAATCACGAGGGGGGTCTTTGAAAATCATGAGGGGGGTCTAGACAGAGCAGATAGAGAGAAACTGTTCCCATTGGCGGAAGAGTCGAGAACCAGAGGACTCAGATTTAAGGTGATTGGCAAAAGAACCAAAGGCGACATGGGGAAAATCTATTTTTACGCAGCGAGTGGTTAGGATCTGGAATGCACTGCCTGAGAGGATGGTGGAGGCAGACTCAATCGTGGCTTTCAAAAGGGAATTGAATAAGCACCTGAAGGAAAAATAATTTGCAGGGCTACGGTGAAAGGGCGGGGGAGCGGGACGAGCTGAAGTGCTCTTGCAGAGAGCCGGCACGGGCTCAAAGAGCCGAATGGCCTCCTTCTGTGCTGTAACCATTCTATGATTCTATGTTCCCACTAGTCAACTGAAACCTTGGCAGAGGAGCAGTCCTTTCTTTGGGGAGGGGGGAGTTTTTGCAACACTTGTTGACGTAAGAAAACTACTAGGCACTTGGTCTAAGCGTTAAACAAAGCTTTAATCAACTGTTTTTCAACATGAAGGTCTAGTTGTGTCCTTCTCTAGTTCCTGTTAAAGAATGTCCTGAGCAAGCTGGGCCCATGCCCGAGTATTTATACTCTCCCTGGACAGCGCCACCAGCAGGCCGCCCAGTATTATTTCATAAGTCATTTCCATATGAATGACAAGATTCACGTCACTTGTTACGGGTGATGAGCCGGGAACGACCCCCCCACCCCTTCCCTCCCCCGTGGAAATTCACCCCCTTAGAGCGTAAGCTGACAGATGGAGAATGATCGGTGAGCGAGGTATTAGACGGTGCCCTGCCCATGGAACCGTACCCCAGCAGGAGCCAGCGTCTTGGGGAGGGGAGGGGCGAAGCAGGGCATGCCTTCATTCACTCTCTCTTTCCTTTTGTTGTTTTTGCAGCCTTGGTTAGCCTGTGTGAAAAGATGCACAGGAGCAGGAGCAGACTGGGCATCAAATCAAACTGCACTTGTGCCGACGGAGATAAGAACTGGCTTAACAAAACGCCTGGCGTGAGCAAGAGTCCCAAGGTAACAACCGACCCCAAACGGCAACACGGTGGCATAGTGGTTAGCACTGGTGCCTCACAGCGCCAGGGACCCGGGTTCGAATCTGACCTCGGGTGACTGTCTGTGTGGAGTTTGCACATTCTCCCCGTGTCTGCGTGGGTTTCCTCCGGGTGCTCCGGTTTCCTCCCACAGTCCAAAAATGTGCGGGTTAGGTTGATTTGGCTATGATAAATTGACCCTTAGTGTTAGGGGGATTAAATATGTGGGGTTATGGGGATAGGATGGGATATGTTAGGGGGAATTAAATACGTGGGGTTACGGGGATAGGGTGGGATATGTGTCGGTGCAGGCTCGATGGGGATTCTGTGTGAGGGGGCAGGGACAGGGTGCTGGATTTGGATGATCAGCCATGATCGTATTGAATGGTGGAGCAGGCTCGACGGGCCGAATGGCCTACTCCTGCTCCTAGATTCTATGTTTCTATGTTTCTAAACGCTGTCTGGTAACTGCAGACGCGCATGAGCAGGAATATCCTGGACCAGTAATCCCCACCCCCATTTAAAACGAGCTGGCCTCAACACCGTGGACGGGAAATCGCGGCTTGGATCCCAGTTCAGCTCCACAGCCGCCACAGGCCCAATGGGCCGTATGGCCTCCTTCTGTGCTGTAAGATTCTGCGATGCCCCATTCCTGATCCCTGACTTCTGCTGGAGGATTGTGCCAGGATGGGGATTGGCGGCCGGCTGTGATGCCCACCCTGGCCGGATAGCCTGCCGGCTGCTACTGTCGAGTGAAGAATGGTCACTGGCGCCAGGGACCAAATGCCAGCAAGGGTCGGCCCGTCCTTCAGGAGAGGAGGGGAAAAGAACTGGGATGGGGAGGGGTGATTCAGAGTAAGTGATGGTTAACCAAAGGGATATGGGCCAAAGGCGGGTACATGGAGTTAGGTCGCAGTTCAGCCATGGTCTCATTGAATGGCGGAACAGGCTCGAGGGGCTGAATGGCCTCCTCCTGTTCCTATGGTGAGACAGTGCTAAACAGAGGCGGGTTTTGTGGCAAGTTATTACCAGGGATAGTCTTTTCCTGACTGACGGTCATTTCACGGCCCCGTACAGCACTAACACCACCTCCCGTGCTCCTGATTTGCAGCCGCAGACTGACAGCAAAGTGGAACTGACTCCTGGAGGGGAGCCCGCCAAGGCAAGGTCAACAGCTGAGCTCAGGCAAGAGTCGAAGAGCAACCACGCCAGCTCCTGCTCCCAATCACCACTGCACTGGCTGGCAGAACTGGCTACGCGGAAAGCCAAAGAGGAGGCAAATGGTAGGTAACCGTACAACATTGACTGCGGCACAGTGCCACGAGTGAGCTGTTACTAGGACAACCCCGTTGACCGGGTTACAATCCCCAATGGGTGCCATCTCCACATTCGCTCAATCACATGCTTAACTCTGCAATCTACATTCAAAACTCGAGAGTGTTTGATGGGTCAGTGTAGAGGGAGCTTTACTCTGTATCTAACCTGTGCTGTACCTGCCCTGGGAGTGTTTGATGGGACAGTGTAGAGGGAGCTTTACTCTGTATCTAACCCGTGCTGTACCTGCCCTGGGAGTGTTTGATGGGGCAGTGTAGAGGGAGCTTTACTCTGTATCTAACCCGTGCTGTACCTGCCCTGGGAGTGTTTGATGGGACAGTGTCGAGGGAGCTTTACTCTGTATCTAACGCTGTGCTGTACCTGCCCTGGGAGTGTTTGATGGGACAGTGTCGAGGGAGCTTTACTCTGTATCTAACCCGTGCTGTACCTGCCCTGGGAGTGTTTGATGGGACAGTGTAGAGGGAGCTTTACTCTGTATCTAACGCTGTGCTGTACCTGCCCTGGGAGTGTTTGATGGGACAGTGTCGAGGGAGCTTTACTCTGTATCTAACCCGTGCTGTACCTGCCCTGGGAGTGTTTGATGGGACAGTGTCGAGGGAGCTTTACTCTGTATCTAACCCGTGCTGTACCTGTCCTGGGAGTGTTTGATGGGGCAGTGTAGAGGGAGCTTTACTCTGTATCTAACCCGTGCTGTACCTGCCCTGGGAGTGTTTGCTGGGACAGTGTCGAGGGAGCTTTACTCTGTATCTAACCCGTGCTGTACCTGTCCTGGGAGTGTTTGATGGGGCAGTGTAGAGGGAGCTTTACTCTGTATCTAACCCCGTGCTGTTCCTGCCCTGGGAGTGTTTGATGAGGACAGTGTAGAGGGAGCTTTACTCTGTATCTAACCCGTGCTGTACCTGCCCTGGGAGTGTTTGCTGGGACAGTGTCGAGGGAGCTTTACTCTGTATCTAACCCGTGCTGTACCTGTCCTGGGAGTGTTTGATGGGGCAGTGTAGAGGGAGCTTTACTCTGTATCTAACCCCGTGCTGTTCCTGCCCTGGGAGTGTTTGATGAGGACAGTGTAGAGGGAGCTTTACTCTGTATCTAACCCGTGCTGTACCTGTCCTGGGAGTGTTTGATGGGGCAGTGTAGAGGGAGCTTTACTCTGTATCTAACGCGTGCTGTACCTGTCCTGGGAGTGTTTGATGGGGCAGTGTAGAGGGAGCTTTACTCTGTATCTAACGCTGTGCTGTACCTGCCCTGGGAGTGTTTGATGGGGCAGTGTAGAGGGAGCTTTACTCTGTATCTAACCCGTGCTGTACCTGCCCTGGGAGTGTTTGATGGGACAGTGTCGAGGGAGCTTTACTCTGTATCTAACGCTGTGCTGTACCTGCCCTGGGAGTGTTTGATGGGACAGTGTCGAGGGAGCTTTACTCTGTATCTAACCCGTGCTGTACCTGCCCTGGGAGTGTTTGATGGGACAGTGTAGAGGGAGCTTTACTCTGTATCTAACGCTGTGCTGTACCTGCCCTGGGAGAGTTTGATGGGACAGTGTCGAGGGAGCTTTACTCTGTATCTAACCCGTGCTGTACCTGTCCTGGGAGTGTTTGATGGGGCAGTGTAGAGGGAGCTTTACTCTGTATCTAACCCCGTGCTGTTCCTGCCCTGGGAGTGTTTGATGGGACAGTGTAGAGGGAGCTTTACTCTGTATCTAACCCATGCTGTACCTGCCCTGGGAAGACTTGACGTCAACATGGAACAAAAAGTGGGAAAATGTTGCTTTTGCTGGAACTTTTGGCAAAACAAATTTATGCAAAGGTGGAAGAGAGAAAAGATGGGAATGGATGAGTGATGAAGAATGGGCAGAGGCTGGCCATCTCTTGCTGCCCACGTGACAGACACCTCCTGCCTTTTACGTTTTATTGGTTTGCAGCACAAAGCGATGGCTCAGGTACACAGCTCACTACTGAGACTCTCAGCCCTGCCCCGCTGGGGGCTTTGACAGCGGACCCCACTATTCACTCGTTTGCAGTTACAATGTCATGTTTTTCAGGAAAATAGTCAACACTCCTTATCCAATTATTAAGATTATTACACTCCCAGGGCAGGTCCAACGCAGGTTAGATACAGAGTAAAGCTCCCTCTACACTGTCCCATCAAACACTCCCAGGGCAGGTACAGCAGGGGGTTAGATACAGAGTAAAGCTCCCTCCACACTGTCCCATCAAACACTCCCAGGGCAGGTACAGCACGGGATGGATACAGAGTAAAGCTCCCTCTACACTGTCCCGTCAAATACTCCCAGGGCAGGTACAGCACGAGTTAGATACAGAGTAAAGCTCCCTCTACACTGCCCCATCAAACACTCCCAGGGCAGGTACAGCACGGGTTAGATACAGAGTAAAGCTCCCTCTACACTGCCCCATCAAACACTCCCTGGGCAGGTACAGCACGGGTTAGATACAGAGTAAAGCTCCCTCTACACTGCCCCATCAAACACTCCCTGGGCAGGTACAGCACGGGTTAGATACAGAGTAAAGCTCCCTCTGCACTGTCCCATCAAACACTCCCAGGGCAGGTACAGCACGGGATAGATACAGAGTAAAGCTCCCTCTACACTGTCCCGTCAAACACTCCCAGGGCAGGTACAGCACGGGTTAGATACAGGGTAAAGCTCCCTCGACACTGTCCCATCAAACACTCCCAGGGCAGGTACAGCACGGATTAGATACAGAGTAAACCTCCCTCTACACTGTCCCATCAAACAGAGTGGAGGGCCGCTGGTGCCCGTTTTCAATCTTTGTGAGGAAATAAAACCCCACAGCTTGAGGTCTCTTTGTAAGGCATGCTGGGAACGTTACTTTGCTAAAGGATGCTGGGAATTCCATGAAATTGATTCTCTCCACTGTAATCACAGAAGTAGAAGATGTGCCATATAGAAGTCCTGCTCGCCAGAGATCAAGAACAGCCGAGCAGTGCTCCACACTGTGCGACCTGCTGACCACCACAGCGGGGAAACTGCGTTTCAGATGCACAGACGCCGGCATCGCATTCGCCCCGGTCTACTCAACACTAAACAGCGTGAGTATGGGGGTGGGGAAAGAACGGAGAGGCGGGGGTCACGGGTCGAATTCATAGAGAACGAAGGGGTTACGGGGAGGGGTGGGGGTGGGGGGGAAAGGTCATAGTGCACTTGCTCCGTGATCAGGAGCACTCCCATGGCACAGCGGCCAGGGTGGTGAACACCAGGAGATACCAACTAGCTATGGTATCAACATTCAATGCATTGATTGGTGAGCTGGTGAGGATCAGTGGCTTAACAAGTGCCCTCCTCGAACATGACCTGTGGCTGGGGACATACTGGAAGCCATTTTCTAACATTTGGGCATGCAAGACATTGCTCATAATGGAAAGAACTGACCATCCAGCATTGGGAATGTGGTGGGAGCTGATTTGAAGATGCATAATCTGCAATATTGAATAATTTCTGCTCATTTATATTTGTTGTTCCTACTGGCAGTTTCATGAGCCCTAATAAGATCATAAGAAATAGGAGCAGGAGTAGGCCAATTGGCCCCTCGAGCCTGCTCCGCCATTCAATAAGATCATGGCTGATCTGATCCTAACCGCCAATCTACTATCACAGAACCATCTCCTGAACCTAACAGAATTGAACACATGAAATAGGAGCAGGATCAGGCTACACGGCCCCTGGGCCCGCTACGCTACCCGCAGGGCCATGACCGATCCGAACCTAGACTCATGTCCAAATTCCTGCCTGCTCCCCGTAACCTTTAATTCCCTTTACTTCTAGGAAACTGTCTATTTCTGTTTTAAATTTATGTAATGATGTAGCTTCTAATGCCATTGGTTCAACTGTTGTTTTCTTACCCCACCCCCCATTACTTCACCAATGGGTTTCCCAATGGGAATCCCCTGTCTGATGTAGTTGGAACAAGTGGAGGACCTCTTTTTTTATTCGTTCATGGGATCTGGGCGTCATTGGCAAGGCCAGCATTTATTGCCCATCCATAGTTGCCATTGAGAAGGTGGTGTGAGCCGCCTCCTTGAACCTACTGAAGGATGTCAGGCTGCAGATGAGGTCTTCTGTGCCCACACCTGCACCTGCCTGTAGAGAAGGCCAGACCTTGCTTTGGCAGCCTGATTGCGTAGAAGACTCCTATTCCTAAAGGAAGCTGAGCTACCAGAACCAGGTTTGGCTGCGCACCAAACATTACTATTGGAAGCACCCCAATCACTGTAGAACAGACATTCATTGACAGCATGAAAGAAGGCATGTCAGGATGATCAAAAGGCGCGCACCCCCCCCCCCCCCCCTATGCCTGATGGGCTGCAGACACCAAGGAGCGATCAACCGCGCCCGCAGGCAATGTCGCACGCAGCTGCCACTCTTCGTGGGGCAGTATCTTCACAGGGTCTGTGCGGCCGACAGCCAGAGGCAGAGCTGGCCCACCTAACGCACGGAGTTCTGCAGCTGCCACGCAGCATTGGGTCGGCACATCCAGGGGCAGCAGTGGTGAGCTGCAGCCTGAAACTTGACTCCGCGTCCTTGCAAGAATGCTAAGCTCTGAGGATGGTACCACGGGGTGGCAAAGAGGGCAGCTCTCCTCGTACAGCACCGCCTGCACTTCAGCCGCCTTGCAACAGGGGCAAACACTGGGCTGCTCCATCCCTTGCCCCGCATCTTGGGTTTCCTTTCCTTTCCTTCGTTTCTGCTGGTCGCTCCTTGGCCCCGTGCCTCTTCAATCTTGCCAAAGACCTGCTCAGACTTTCAGAATGTTTATCCTCCTATTCTGACCGCACCCCTTCCGCTGCCTCCCTTCCAACCAGCGCCGCCAAAAGAGATGAACTGCTTATTCATTTCGTTGCTGTCCGTGCAACCTTGCTGTGTGCAAATTGGCCGCTGCTGCTCTTCCCCGTACAGAACGATCCCAACAGTGACTGCACTTCCAAAGGACCTTGGAGCTTTGGGATCTCCTGAGGATGTGAAAGGCATCTATTTATATCAACTGCAATTTTGTTGCACACTGGCCCTTCACTTACTCAGCAAACCCGACATTGCCAACACAGAGCCTGCCTTGCTGGGCAAAAGAGCCTGGAGAATCTGCACTCTCCAGCATCCGTGTCTGACATGTGCTCCTGCCTCGCAAACCTGTGCCCTGTTGTGTAATCTGTAACCGCTCGATGTGTGGCCGTCTAATGTACCGCCTCTTTATTTGGACAGTGCAACATAGCAACGCGGAGCGTGCCGAGCATTCTGGATGACATCATCGCGTCAGTGGTGGAGAAGAAAATCCCACTCACCAAAACACCAAAGCAGAGCAAAGAAAGTCCATCCTCGGAAAAATCCCCAATTAAAGAATCGGATCCAGTCCCAAATCAGACCCAAGACCAGCGCGCCAGCATCCATTATTCATGGCTTTCCAAAGGGGCTTTCCCATGGATTCAGAATCCCACGAATAAGAATAACTGGAAGTACTTCCAGGAATACTGGATAAAGGGGCTGGTAAGCTGTGTTTTTATTTTCCATATTAAAGAATTTCTACAAGGATATTAAAGCTCCCTCTACACTGTCCCATCAAACACTCTCAGGGCGGGTACAGCACGGGGTTAGATACAGAGTAAAGCTCCCTCTACACTGTCCCATCAAACACTCCCAGGGCAGGTACAGCACGGGTTAGATAGAGAGTAAAGCTCCCTCTACACTGTCCCATCAAACACTCCCAGGGCAGGTACAGCACGGGGTTAGATACAGAGTAAAGCTCCCGCTACACTGTCCCATCAAACACTCTCAGGGCGGGTACAGCACGGGGTTAGATACAGAGTAAAGCTCCCTCTACACTGTCCCATCAAACACTCCCAGGGCAGGTACAACACGGGTTAGATACAGAGTAAAGCTCCCGCTACACTGTCCCATCAAACACTCCCAGGGCAGGTACAGCATGGGTTAGATACAGAGTAAAGCTCCCTCTACACTGTCCCATCAAACACTCCCAGGGCAGGTACAGCACGGGTTAGATACAGAGTAAAGCTCCCTCTACACTGTCCCATCAAACACTCTCAGGGCAGCTACAGCACGGGTTAGATACAGAGTAAAGCTCCCTCTACACTGTCCCATCAAACACTCTCAGGGCAGCTACAGCATGGGTTAGATACAGAGTAAAGCTCCCTCTACACAGTCCCATCAAACACTCTCAGGGCAGCTACAGCATGGGTTAGATACAGAGTAAAGCTCCCTCTACACAGTCCCATCAAACACTCTCAGGGCAGCTACAGCACGGGTTAGATACAGAGTAAAGCTTTGTTTACACTGTCCCATCAATGTTGATTAAAGATTTGTTGACGTGTACTGGATGTATTCTGACTCTTCCGTGTTCCTCTGAAGCCTGTGCTGGTATCTGGGGTCCTGACAGCAACCAACAGCAATTCCTGGGGCCCTGAGTGCTTGAGGCAGGAGCTGGGAGAACAGAGCGTGAGCTTGGTCAACTGCAGGGACCACTTTGTCCTGACCAGAGCCAGGAGCAAGGAATTCTGGGAAGGATTCAGGACCGACTCCAGTAAGTACCTCAGTGATGTACAAGAGCTCACGTTTTAGCTAAAAAGGCACACAAACATAAATTACTGGGTCAATACCGACACAGCCAATCTCATCCTTAACTGCATCGTAACTTGTTTTGCTTGTTCTGTATATAAACTGTAACTCACACCCGGGTATCCATCATTCTGTATATAAACCCTCCGAACCCCTCGATTAGACTCCAGCCTATAACTCACTCCCGGGTATCCATAATTCTATATATAAACCCTCTGCACCCCAAGATTAGACTCCAGCCTGTAACGCACTCCCGGGTAACCTTTATTCTATATATAAACCTTTTGAACCCCTCGATTAGATTCCAGCCTGTAACTCACTCCCTGGTATCTGTTATTCTATATATAAACCCTCTGCACCTCTCGATTAGATTCCAGCCTGTAACTCACTCCCTGGTATCTGTTCTTCTATATATAAACCCTCTGCACCTCTCGATTAGATTCCAGCCTGTAACTCACTCCCTGGTATCTGTTCTTCTATATATAAACCCTCTGCACCTCTCGATTAGATTCCAGCCTGTAACTCACTCCCTGGTATCCATCATTCTATATATAAACCCTCCGAACCCCTCGATTAGATTCCAGCCTGTAACTCACTCCCTGGTATCTGTTATTCTATATATAAACCCTCTGCACCTCTCGATTAGATTCCAGCCTGTAACTCACTCCCTGGTATCTGTTCTTCTATATATAAACCCTCTGCACCTCTCGATTAGATTCCAGCCTGTAACTCACTCCCTGGTATCCATTATTCTATATATAAACCCTCTGAACCCCTCGATTAGATTCCAGCCTGTAACTCACTCCCTGGTATCTGTTATTCTATATATAAACCCTCTGCACCTCTCGATTAGATTCCAGCCTGTAACTCACTCCCTGGTATCTGTTCTTCTATATATAAACCCTCTGCACCTCTCGATTAGATTCCAGCCTGTAACTCACTCCCTGGTATCCATCATTCTATATATAAACCCTCCGAACCCCTCGATTAGATTCCAGCCTGTAACTCACTCCCGGGTTTATGTGAGTCAAATACTAAAGCAAAATACTGCGGCTGCTGGGAATCTGAAATAAAAACAGAAAATGCTGGAAACACTGACGACAGGTCATCGACCTGAAACGTTGACTCTGTTTCTCTCTCCACAGATGCTGCCTGACCTGCTGAGTATTGCCAGCATTTTCTGTTTTTATTTCTGGGTTTCTGTTACCACTCGCTCCTGGGTTTCTGTGCATTCACTGTCTGTAAAAACGAGTCCAGTGAACTCTTCAGTTAACGGTGCTATGAGGAAATGAATGGCAGCCCCTCCTGCTGACAGACACAGTGATTTATAAAGGCAATCTGTTTTTCCCTACAGACTGCCCCCGGCTGAAGGGTAGAGGCACAAAGATCTTGCGGTTAGATTACTGCGCTTCAGAGAAGGAGTTCAGTGAACGGATGCCTGCTCAGTAAGTCTGGATCGCCTAAGATGGCGGCTGCTTTAACTAGCGTAAGACGGAATTAAATTGCGTGCCGTATCCCGCTACGGTGCGCGGCTGCGCAGTAATCTCAAAGAAAGACTTAAAGAAAGAAAGACTTGCATTTCTATAGCGCCTTTCACGACCACCAGACGTCTCAAAGCGCTTTACAGCCAATGAAGTACTTTTGAAGTGTAGTCGCTGTTGTAATGTGGGAAACACGGCAGCCAATTTGCGCACAGCAAGCTCCCACAAACAGCAATGTGATAATGACCGGATAATCTGTTTTTTTTGTTATGTTGGTTGAGGGATAAATATTGGCCAGATCTCCCCTGCTCTTCTTCAAAATAGTGGCCGTGGGATCTGAGAGAGCAGACGGGGCCTCGGTTTAACGTCTCATCCGAGAGACGGCACCTCCGACAGTGCAGCACACCCTCAGCACCGCACTGGGAGTGTCAGCCTAGCTTTATGTGCTCAGGTCCCTGGAGTGGGGACTGTTGAACCCACAACATTTCTATAGCGCCTTTCACGACCACCGGCTGTTCCCAAAGTGCTTTACAGCCAATGAAGTACTTTTTGAAGTGTAGTCACTGTGTTGTAATGTGGGAAAGGTCTCGCGCCGGCCACTCACCGGCCTTCGCATTGAAAATAGGCAGAAATTTAAAGGGACCGCGCATTAAAAGAAACAGGCCACGCAGAACAAAGTGCAGCTCACAGGGAACATTGGCTGTGTATACTTTTTTTATAAAAGGGAGTGACTGCTGCCAACAAACCGGAAGCGTTCTGCGCATAAATCTGTGGTGGTTGAAAGTATGAATGTATAATAATAGTCATATCGCTTGCCTAAATCTATGGAGCTATGGGTTGGTTTAATAATGTATAATAATAGCGCGGGTTGAAGTATTAATGTGTGATATTTTCGAGGGGGGGGGAGGGTGGCAGAGATTTATTTGTACGGCGCACGAACTCCGTGTGACGGGAAAGGCGAAGAAAATGAATTAAAATGGACGTTTACTGTGTTTTGCCGGCGCGGATTTTCGTTTCCCTGACGCGGCTGTGTTCGGCGCGGCGATCTCTTTTTGCCACCCCCTCCCCCTCTCTGGAAGTGTTTTCTTTGTGATGGCGACAATATTTTCTTTTCGGTTAGTAAACAACCAAAAAAAGCACAAAGTGCGCGCACGCGCGCGTCGACTTCGACTCGTAACCTTCTACCTAAGGAAGGATATACTTGCCATAGAGGGAGCGCAGCGAAGGTTCACCAGACTGATTCCTGGGATGGCAGGACTGTCGTATGAGGAGAGATTGGGGCGACTAGGCCTGCATTCACTAGAGTTTAGAAGAATGAGAGGGGATCTCATTGAAACGTATAAAATTCTGACAGGGCTAGACAGACTGGATGCAGGGAGGATGTTTCCCCTGGCTGGGGGTGTCTAGAACGAGGGGTCACAGTCTCAGGATATGGGGTAGGACATTTAGGACTGAGATGAGGAGAAATTTCTTCACTCAGAGGGTGGTGAACCTGTGGAATTCTCTACCACAGAAGGCTGTGGAGACCAAGTCACTGAATATATTTAAGAAGGAGATAGATAGATTTCTAGACACAAAAGGCATCAAGGGGTATGGGGAGAGAGCGGGAATATGGTATTGAGATAGAGGATCAGCCATGATCATATTGAATGGCGGAGCAGGCTCGAAGGGCCGAATGGCCTACTCCTGCTCCTATTTTTCTATGTTTCTATAAATGCAAAGGGTGGTAATTTGTTGTAATGTGTTAGAGGAGGAAAGGGGCCCATAAACTATAACATAATCACTAATAAATCCAATGGGGAATTCAGGAGAAACTTCTTTACCCAGAGAGTGGTGAGAATGTGGAACTCGCTACCACAGGGAGTGGTTGAGGCGAATAGTGTAGATGCATTTAAGGGGAAGCTGGATAAGCACATGAGGGAGAAAGGAATGGAAGGATATGTTGATGGGGTGAGATGAAAGAGATGTGGGAGGAGGCTCGTGTGGAGCATAAACACCGGCACGGACCAGTTGGGCCGAATGGCCTGTTTCTGTGCTGTAAATACTTGGTAAAGGTGAGTCAGGATGGCCTCTCCTGATAGTTCACTAGCTCTAAACTCCCGCCCCCAGCCTTTGCCTGCACTGCTCTCGAGTAAATCCATTTAGAAGGGGGCTTGATCGGGTGGAGGCGGGGAGGATGTTTCCACTGATGGGTGAGACTAGAACTAGGGGGCATAATCTTAGACTAAGGGGCTGCCGTTTCAAAACTGAGATGAGGAGAAACTTCTTCACTCAGAGGGTAGTAAATCTATGGAATTTGCTACCTCAGAGAGCTGTGGAAGCTGCGACATTAAATAAATTTAAAACGGAGATAGACAGTTTCCTAGCTGATAAGGGAATTAAGGGTTATGGGGAGCGGGCAGGGAAGTGGACGTGAGTCTAGGTTCGGATCAGCCATGATCCTATTGAACGGCGGAGCAGGCCCGAGGGGTCGTATGGCCGACTCCTGCTCCTACTTCTTATGTTCTTAAGCAGTGTCGATGTGTCTGGAGACAGCTTGCGGATGCTGTTCCGTTCCCCTCCCCCACAGCGACGCGGCTGAGATAGTGAGCTCAGAGGAGTGAGGCCGAGGGTGGGGGAACCCCTCAAGCCCACAACCCCCAAAAACCAAAACCCCAGCCTTTGCCCTTTGTGTGTTTTTTTTTGAGGTTGAGGCGTGTGATGGATTTGTGACGCGGTTCCCATTGCAGGTTCGACGAGCTGCATAGGCACCTGCCGTTACCGGAATACACCAGGAACGACGGAAAACTAAACCTCATCTCCCGATTCCCGGAAGAGACAGCAAAGGCCCAGCTGGAGCTGAGGGTGTGCAGTGTGTACGGTGAGCAATGCCCCATAATTATAAAGACCCCGTCCAATGGCCCGGCCTTGCCTCAGTTCCACACCCACCAATCATTCCCACATTTTTATGGCAGGAGTTTGATGTCCCGGTTATTTTCTCCACCGCCCACAGGTCGGGAAGTTTGGGAAGGAGTTGCGGGGGGCAGTCCAGGGGTCTGAAGCCGCAACCCCAGAAGCTGATAGCCGTAATGATGGGTGAAGGTTTTTTAAAAGGTCCCCACCCCCACTTTGCTCTTGTCCCCTCTTTAAAGTGTTGACTGTTGCCATGGCTGCCCTCCTTTATCATAGAAATTTACAGCATGGAAGAAAGCCATTCGGCCCATCGTGTCCGTGCCGGCCGACAAAGAGCTATCCAGCCGAATCCCACTTTCCAGCTCTTGGTCCGTAGCCCTGTTGGTTCCGGCACTTCAAGTGCATATCCAAGTACTTTTTAAATGTGATGAGGGTTTCTGCCTCTACCACCCTTTCAGGCAGTGAGTTCCAGACCCCCACCACCCTCTGGGTGAAAGAATTTCTCCTCAAATCCCCTCTGAACCTCCAACCAATTACTTTAAATCTATGCCCCCTGGTTATTGACCCTTCTGCTAAGGGAAATAGGTCCTTCCTATCCACTCTATCTAGGCCCCTCATAATTTTATACACCTCAATTAGGTCTCCCCTCAGCCTCCTCTGTTCCAAAGAAAACAACCCCAGTCTATCCAATCTTTCCTCATAGCTAAAATTCCCCAGCCCAGGCAACATCCTCGTAAATCTCCTCTGCACCCTCTCTAGTGCAATCACATCCTTCCTGTAATGTGGTGACCAGAACTGCACACAGTACTCTAGCTGCGGCCATTTACCTCGCCCGTAGGCCCATTTCAATGTGTGTGGGCGTACACACAGAGAGGCTCAACTGATTATCCCACCACGGGGAGCATCATCTGTGCTCACATGTGGAGCCAGGGTCATGCAGGGTGAGCTCAGGCTCATCTCCCTTTCCTGCCCCCCCTAGCTAAAGGCCACACCAGCCCATTGTGTCACCTCACGCTGGCAGACAGGGCAGAGACCAGGGTGAGAGATCCTGGGGCCCAGAACCCTTTTTTGTTAGCCAGGGGAATCGTACGTCTGGTCTGTTCTCTCTTATTAAAGCTGGAAAGGAATTTGCTTGATTGGCACCCCATCCACCACCTTAAACATTCACTCCCTCCACCACCGGCGTACCGTGGCTGCAGTGTGCACCATCTACAAGATGCACTGCAGCAACTCACCAAGGCTTCTTCGGCAGCACCTCCCAGACCCGTGACCTCTTCCACCTAGAAGGACGAGGGCAGCAGGCACATGGGAACACCACCACCTCCAAGTTCCCCTCCAAGTCACACACCATCCTGACTTGGAAGTATATCGGCCGTTCCTTCATCGTCGCTGGGACAAAATCCTGGAACTCCCTCCCTAACAGCACTGTGGGAGCACCTTCACCACACGGACTGCAGCGGTTCAAGAAGGCGGCTCACCACCAACTTCTCAAGGGGCAATTAGGGATGGGCAATAAATGCTGGCCTTGCCCACATCCTGTAAACAAACAAAAAAAAAATTAGCAATCCTGTATCGAGTGTTTTTGAAAAGAAAGGTGCTTTGTTTTCGCAGGGCTGAGGATGGACGATGGCAACACAGGAAGCACCAGCCTGCGACTGGAACTGACCGACACGCTTCACATCCTGGTCCACGTCGAGCCGCCACAGGAAGACCGGGACACGCTGGAGAAAGGTTCATTGAAAGCTCTCTCTCTTCTTGTATAGGCGTCATGTGCATATGGCACTTGATTTGAGCCATCTTTTGAAGTGTGAAGGGTCAGGAACCCCCCCCCCCGAGCCATATCTTTCACTGCACGGAATCCACGTGCATTAGATCCATGGTGCGCTGGCCTCTGGTGTTAAAGAAAGAATGCAACTTGCATTTATATGCCGCCTTTCATGACCACAGGATGCCCTGAAGCTCTTTACAGCCAATGAAGTACTTTTTTGAAGCGCAGTCACTGTCGTAATGTAGAAAACGCGGCAGCCAATTTGCGCACAGCAAGCTCCCACCAACAGCAATGTGATGACGTCCCGATAATCTGCTTTTGGCATGTTAATTGAGTGATAAATATTGGCCCCAGGTCACCAGCAGATTGATGGCATCAGCGCATACCATCAAGCACCTGACCTCAAAGTATTTGTGAATTGTGGCTCTCTCATTGTGGTTGGGACACTCCTGAAACAGAAAGAACGTAACTTGCATTTCTATAGCTCCTTTCACGGCCTCGGCACGTCCCAAAGCGCTTCACAGCCAATGAAGTGCTTTCGAAGTGTCGTCACTGTTGTAATGTAGGAATGTTCTGTTGACTGCTGCCGTGGCTGCCCTCATTTACGTCGCCCTTGGGCCCATTTAATGTGTGTGAGCGTACACGGGGAGTCTCCACTGGCTATCTCACCGTCGGGAGCATCATAGGCTGGGCTAGGTCCTTCCTATCCACTCTATCTAGGCCCCATCATAATTTAAAACACCTCAATTTGGTCTCCCCTCAGCCTCCTCCGTTCCGAAGAAAACAACCCCAGCCTCTCCAATCTTTCCTCGCAGCTAAAATTCCCTGGCCTGTGCCCTGTCGGCCAGCGTGAGGCGACACAATGGGCTGGTGCGGCCTTTAGCTCGGGGGGCAGGAAAGGGAGATCAGCCTGAGCTGACCTTGGCTCCACATGTGTGCACAGATGATGCTCCCCGTGGTGGGATAATCAGTTGAGACTCTCTGTGTACGCCCACTAGAGAGGCTAAAGGACATTCCAAATCAATACAGACTGGTGAGGAATTCAGCCTGGGCCATAATGGTGAGCCAAAGGTCGCCAGAGGAAGCCTTCCAGCTTGACACAGATGGAAATTGGCCATTGGAGGCAACAGTTGGAAGCCTTATTCTCGCCAACCCGGCCCCCCCCCCCCCCGCCCCAGCCTAGGTTAGGCGTCTCTGATGGTGCTGTTGGGTTGTTTACACTATGGGGCTGGTGCTGTTGGGTTGTTTACACTACGGGGCTGCCTCTGATCGATTTGTCGTTACATGCAAGGTTTTTAGTGCAAAGGGGGCATCCCCCTAGTTGCTGGTGACCAGATATTGAAATGGAGGCATGTGGAGCAAGACACTCGCCCACTGCGTTGCTCAGGGGATGTTCATGGTGGCATAGAGCCAGAATATACAGCTGTTATCCCTGTGAGTTATTGAAGTCATTTCCAAATGGATCAGGGGGTAGGGGTGGTTGTGGGTTCCAAAAGTTATGGGAATGTTAGAAATGGGAGGTATTTTTTTGCTTTTGAGGCCTAGGTTGAGAATTTTCCTTGGAGGTGCTCCCACAACTTTGCAGGTAAGCTGGTTCTCCAGCACAATAGCAGGAGGAGCTCTGGGGCAATTCCAAGCCTTAGTGAAGGTCTGTGGCATGTGTCGGATAAAGCTCCCTCTCCATTGCCCCATTCTGCACTCCCAGGGCAGGTAGAGCGTGGGATTGATGGAATGATGCTGGGTGTCCCATACAAAGCAACCCACGCTGTTGCCTACGCAGGTAATTGTTAATTTAGTCCTATGTGTCCGTGACAAAGAACATAAGAATTAGGAGCAGGAGTAGGCCGTACGACCCCTCGAGCCTGCTCCGCCATTCAATAAGATCATGGCTGATCTTCCACCTCAACTCCACTTTCCTGCCCGATCTCCATATCCCTTGATTCCCCTAGAGTCCAAAAATCTATCTCTCAGCCTTGAATATACTCAAAGATTCAGCATCCACTGCCCTTTGGGGTGGAGAATTCCAGAGATTCACAACCCTCTGAGTGAAGAAATTCCTCCTCATCTCAGCCTTAAAAGGCCGACCCCTTATCCTGAGACTGTGCCCACCTAGTTCTAGACACTCCAGCCAGGGGGAAACAGCCTCTCAGCAGCTACCCTGTCAATCCCCCTACTGGACTGAGAGTGCCCCAAACTGAAAACCATAATGTTGACCAACAACATATATTTGCACAGGAAGACCATGTTGAGAGAGAATGGTTTCCCACCGTTGCTAATGGTTCTGTTTATTTTGTACAGCGATTCTCGCAGGCTGGAGGGAGACACCGTGGATGATGCTGTAATGAGAAGATTGAGAGACTCGAGCGAGAGGCCGGGGGCTCTCTGGCATATCTATCCCACCCAGGACACAGACAGGATAAGGGACTTTTTACAGAAGGTTGGTTTAGATTCCTGCTCCTATGAGTTGAACAGTTCCGACTTGCAACCCGCTGATGCGGATTCTTGAACATCTCACCTAAGTGAATTGGTAAATCAAATGATGAGGCTGTTCAACCCTCCTCGAGGTGGTGGCGCTGAGCATTCCCGAGCAGGATGGATGCCTAGAGTCAGGAGCAGGACAATGAGACAGGGTCCCTGCTGGGCTGTTGAAGATGTGGACGTGAGGTGCTGATGGGATCAGGCTTGGCTTTGATTCCCCTTCAACAACTACATCACACATATGGCTGCCACATTAAAACTCTTCCAATGAGGAACAGTTGGTGCGTTGTTGAGAGGGAGTGAAGAGTGGGGGGGTGGGGGGGGGGGACGGTTGGGGGGGAAAGAAAGTACAACCTTGTTGAAAGTAGAAGCGAAGAGTGTTCGTGATTGGACCGCATGGCTGCCACATGCTGTAAGTTGTATGAGTCGGTGCACAGTTGTAAATAGAGGGTCTGTGATGTTCACAGGTGATGGAGGAGGGAGATGCAGACGGTCTTGCTGGTCAGGATCAGATCTCCAGTCAGAGCAGTTACCTGGACCAGGTTGTGCGGAGGAGACTGTTTGAAGAATGTGGAATCCAGAGCAGAGCTGTGTTGCAGTTCAGGGGTGACGCACTCCTCATTCCCATGGCAACCACCTATCAGGTAAAAAAGCAAGGAGGGGTGATGGATAATCTTTGTAACGTTCTCGGTTTATCAATATTCCGAGAGAAAGGGGCAGAGGGCAAAGCTCTCCTCTCGACCCGTTGGTCCGAGGGGGCCTGTTTCTCTGCTGTAAAATTTAGGGTAACCATCATCTGTGTCTCCTCTTTAGGTGCAGTACATTACCAGTTGTATCACTGTGACAAAAGAGTTCGTCTCCCCAGAGCATGTCAAACACTCCTTCCGAACAAGGCCAATACCAGGACACAACAAATCTCCCACACAACACAAACTGCAGGTAGGCAACTTCTAGGTGGGGGCTGCATATTGAAACAAAGTAGGTGCAAAATTGGGAAGAGGGAGGGGCGGAGAATGGGGAGAGAGAGGAGGGGGGAGAGGAAAGGGAGGGGGGAGAGGAAAGGGAGGGGGGAGAGGAAAGGGAGGGGGGAGAGGAAAGGGAGGGGGGAGAGGAAAGGGAGGGGGGGAATTCTCTACCCCAGAGAGCTGTGGATGCTCTAGTCGTTGAGTATATTCAAGACAGAGGTCAATAATTTTTGGGGGACGAAGGGAAATTGAGATAGTGCGGGAAGGTGGAGTTGAGGTAGAAGATTAGCCACGATCTTATTGAATGGCGGAGCAGGCTCGAAGGGCCAAATGGCCGACTCCTCCTCCTATTTCTTATGTTCTTCTGGAAGGGATGAAAGAGTGGGGAGGGAGGGAAGGAAGGGTGGAGTGGAGGGAGAGAGGGAAGAATGAGGTGGCGTTAGGAGGACTAAGATGCCCCTCGCCCGTTTTTTTGGGGGCTCTCGCATTTAGCCCCCAGTAATATCTTAGATTTGTAGCCTCCCACTTCTGTTGTCTCTCCACAGACCCATCAGGTACTGAACCCAGAGAGAGTAACTATCAGCATTTGCCTAACTGCATTAGCCAGCTGATAACCATTGATCTGTTGCTGTTTTTTAGTTACCTGCTCACTCCCCGAACAAGTTGGCAAAACAGAGATTCTTTGAAGAAAAGAAAGAGAGGGGGTAAATGTTGAGGGGGTGGGGAGAGGAAGGTGCAGTGAGTGACCATCAGTGAGGGTCGTCACCAAGTTGGATGCGTACTGTGCTCCCCAGCCGCTGTATATTAAAAGAAGTCTCTTTCTTGTGCCGGTACAGATGAAGAGTATCCTCTATGACACTGTGAAGGACTGTGTGCAGATGCTGGGAGCGACATCGCCAAGCTGAAAAGGGAAGGACTTTGGGATGGACTGAAAATGACAATTAAAAAATGAAGCTTTATAATATACAATGTCTGGACAGAGTTGGTTCTTCATTGCCTCTCTCTCTATTAACCTTATTAAATTTCACGAGTATAAGAAGCGACTTTCCAATTCGTAGAATGGGAAGAGCACAGGGGAGTGAGACGAATTGGATAGTTCTTTCAAAGAGGTGCAATGGGCTGAATGGCAGCATTCTGTGATTCTAAAGGAAGGCGAGAAAGACAGCAACACAGGAGGGAACTAGCTCCACAAGACAGGTCAGTGAAAGCACTGACTGTTCCAGACTCACAGGATGAAAGCCTCCTTTCTCTGTAAACACAGAGACACGTCAACAAAGTGCCAATAAGATGAGGTTTTCCAGGAGCTCTCTGCCGCTGCGGAGCAGCACGTGAAGGGGAAGTAGCCTTTTCTCAACAGCAGAGGGTGCTAACAAGCTAGACCCGGATTGCTCGCTCCCCAGGGCCACTGCACCGGCTCCAGGAACTCGCCCCGACCCATCCCCTAGAGAGTGAAGGGGGGAGAGGGAAGACAGGGGAGTGGAGTGAGGGGAGGGGTGAGTGAGGAGAGGTGCGAGGGGAGGGAGGAGAGGTGCGAGGGGAGGGGGGAGAGGTGCGAGGGGGAGAGGGGAGGGGGAGAGGTGCGAGGAGGAGAGGAGCAAGGGGAGGGAGAGTGAGGAGAGGACAGGGGAGCGAGGGGAGGGGGAGGGAGAGGAGCACGAGGAGGGAGGAGAGGAGCGCGGGGGGAGGAGCGGGGGAGGGGGGAGGAGTGAGTGGAGGGGGGGAGGGGGGAGGAGCAGGAGAGGAGGGAGGGAGGAGAGGAGGGGAGGGGGGAGAGAGTAGTGAGGGGGAGGGGGGCTCGGGGAGCCAGAGGCTGGTTGAAGGGAGGTCTGGGACCTGCGTTTCCTTTTCTCTAGCTGGTCAGCAGCATTTTCTGCTGGTATCACAGCCGGGCTCTGTCTGTGTGTTTGTAATTTTCCCCTTTTACCTTGAATGGGCCTCTCGCCTTCAGCAATCACGGCCTGCTGTAGTTTCTTCAAGGCTGCTTCCTATCGCCCGACGGAGACACAAGAACAGGAGTAGGCCATTCAATTAGATCGTGGCTTATCTGTATCTGAACTACATTCACTCGCCTTTGCTCCAGATCACTTAGCTAACAGAAAACCGACCTGAGTGTTGAAATTTTCTGTTGACCAAGCCGCCAACAGCCTTCTGGGGGAAGTGAGTTCTATAATTTCACTACGCTTGGTGTAAAAAAAAATACTCACTCATTTCACCCTTAAGTGATCGAGCTCTAATTTTATGATGTCTCTTTGTTCTGGATTCCATCTCCAGACAAAATAGTTTCTCTCGCTCTCCAACCTGTCATCATTTTTAAAACACCTCACTTCGATCACTCCCGCACGTTCTAAACTCAAGGGAATACAAACCAAGTTTATGCAACCTGTCCTGATAATTTAAACCTGTTACATCTGTCGCATTTTCCAGTTCTGACGAAGGAACGCAGACAATGGTTCCCTTTAAGCTGCACGGCTGCGCAGCGCCCCAGGGGTCCCGCGCAACCGGCGAGCCGGCTTTTAAATCGGGAAAAAAAAAACTGCGCGTGCGTGGACTTTTTTGAATGAGCTGCAAAGCCCCTTAAAGAGCAACATTGGTCACAGACCTGAAACGTTAACTCTGGTTCTCTCTCCACAGTTGCTGCCTGACCTGCCGAGTGTTTCAAGCATTTTCTGTTTATATCTCATAATTTAACCTTTTTTTAAAAAAAAGAGAATTTTGGCCTTCCCGCCCCCTACCCCACCCCACCCCACCCCACCCCACCCCACCCACCGATCTTTTTGTCCCCTTGATTTCAAAATTCTCATCCTTGTTTTCAAATCCCTCCAAGGCCTCGCCCCTCCCTATCTCTGTAATCTCCTTCAGCCCCACAACCCCCTGAGATCTCTGCGCTCCCCTAATTCTGCCCTCTTGAGGATCCCTGATTTTAATCGCTCCACTATTGGCGGCCGTGCCTTCTCTTGCCGAGGCCCTAAGCTCTGGAATTCCCTCCCTAAACCTCTCCGCTTCTCTTTCCTCCTTTAAGACGCTCCTTAAAACCTACCTCCTTGCCCAAGCTTTTGGTCACCTGCCCTAATTTATCCTTATGTGGATCGGTGTCAAATTTTTTGTCTTAAAATACTCCTGTGCAGCGCCGTGGGACGTTTTACTACGTTAAAGGCGCTATATAAATACAAGTTGTTGTCGTTATTCACGAACTGCGGGAAACGAAGTAGGTGCGGACTGAATCCCACAAACACTTCATGGAATGCAATAGTTTCAGAGCTGGGGGGCGGGAGGAGTTGTCCAGGAGGCAGTTTCTGATGTGCCACATGCCAGGGTTGAATAGTGGAGTCGAGAGGATGGACGGATACTCTGGAGTTTCACTCGCCAACTCGCGGGCGGTGCACAGAGGAGTTATTATGCAGAGCTTTCCATCGGGAACTAAACTGGGTGAGGTGGGCACCGTGATTGTGCAGGGGGGGGGCTCTGGGGAAGGAGCTAGCTGCGGAGGCCGATAATGGCCGATTCCCGTGCTGTTACTGAGAAAGGCAACATTCGTGCAGCATCAGACGACGTGATCCGATTGCTGTGAGTAGCACATTCGTGTGACCAAGATAGAAAACACCCCAATTACACAGCAGGTCAGCCAGTATCTGCGGAGAGCAAAGACAGGCCAAGGTCGGAGCCCAGGCCCTTCCTCTCAACAGGAGACAGGAAGGTAAACACCTCAATAACTTTACTCAGCAGAGTGACGCAGGAGTGCTGGGTCCTTCACCCAGGCTCCGCCTGGATTAAAAATACGAGTTAAAACACAATTTCAGTTTACTGGTTATGCTGTAGTAGCCATTGCAGACACATGGCTACAAGCTAGGATCTAAATATTCCAGGATCTTTATTTTCCCAACTTCTCTGTCCTTTTCTAAAGAGTAGAAATGTTAAGATCACGTCGTCTAACCACCGCCCCTTGAATGGCCTCCTCCTGTTCCGAACAATGTGTTTTTAGTTCTTAGGCAGTCCCTCGGAACCGAGGATGACTTGCTTCCACATTAAAAATGAGTTCTCAGGTGACTGATGAGTCCAATGTGGGACCTACAGTCTCTGTCACAGGTGGGGCAGACGGTGGTTGAAGGGGCGGGTGGGAGGGGTGCTTGGGTTCCGCTGTTTGCGTTTGGCTTCCGCTTGCTCCCGGCAAAGAGACTCGAGGTGTTCGGCGCCTTCCCGGATGCTTCTCCTCCACTTTGTGCGGTCTTGGGCCAGGGATTCCCAGGTGTCGGTGGGGATGTTGCACTTTTCCAAGGAGGCTTTGAGGGTGTCCTTGAAGCGTTTCCTCTGCCCACCTGGGGCTCTCCTGCAGTGTCGGAGCTCCGAGTAGAGCGCTTGTTTTGGGAGTCTCGTATCGGGCATCGGAGCTGATCGAGCGTGGTCAAAGCTTCGATGCTGGGGATGTTGGCCTGAGCGAGAACACTGACGTTGGTGCGCCTATCCTGCCAATGGATTTGCAGGATCTTGCGGAGTCAGCGTTGGTGGTACCTCTCCAGTGCCTGCTGTACATGGTCCATGTCTCTGCGACATACAGGAGGGCGGGTATCACTACTGCTCTGTAGACCATGAGCTTAGTGCCGGGTTTGAAGTCCTGGTCTTCAAACACACTCTTCCTCAGGTAGTGGTCAGGTAGTGATGTAAGATTCCTGTTGGACTTGTCTACACCGCTCCTGATGATGGAGTGAGGGATGTATAAACACAGAGATTAGGGAAGCCCGTCGCCAAACCAATCCGCCTCGAACGGAAGATTTTAACTTTCACAGACTGGGAGAAGCAGAACAGCTCAAGTAATAAAGGCGATGAATTGCCAGAATGTATTCGGGACAGTTTCCTGGAACAATAGGTTTACAGCTGACGAGGGAACAGGCCATACTGCGATTAGCGATGAATAATGAACCAGAATTGGTTAGCAATCTGGCGGTAAGTTAACATCTTGCAAAGAGCGAGCATAATATGATTGAGTCCGATAGGTTTAAGAGGGACACGCAAGAGTCAGAAACCAAGGTTTTAATTTAACTAAGGCAAACTTTGAAGGAATGAGGAATAAATTGACCACAATAAACTGGTCACAATACTTCCCACCGCTTGTCATAGAGTCATAACGGCACAGAAGGAGGCCATTCGGCCCATCGAGTCCATGCCAGCTCTCTGTGGAGCAATCCAGTCAGTCCCATTCCCCCGCTCTATCCCTGTAGCCCCGCAAGTTTATTTCCCTCAAGTGCCTATCCCGTCTCCCCTTGAAAACATTGAGTGTCTCCACTTCCACCACTTCCGTCGGCAGCGAGTTCCAGGTCCTCACCACTCGCTGTGTAAAAAAGTTTTTCCACACATCCCCCCTGTATCTCTTGCCCAAAACCTTAAATCTGTGTCCCCTAATCCTTGTACCATCAACTAGTGGGAACAGCCTTTCCCCGTCTAGCCTATCCAAACCCGTCATAATCTTGTACACCTCTATCAAATCACCCCTCAACCTGCTTTGCTCCAATGAAAACAAATCCAGCTTCTCCAACCTGTCCTTGTATCTCCCATCCCCGGAACCATTCTGGTAAATCTCCACTGCACCCTCTCAAGGGCCTTCACATCCTTCCTAAAGTGTCTGTAGATTTACCCATTAACAATTCGGCAACGGCTAATTAATTGATACGGTACAAAATGTTCATCGCCCGAAAAGGCAAAGGCTCCACTTATGTAGATAAGAAACCAGTCAGCGAATGAGGTGAGAGACGGCATCAAGCTACAAGAGAAGGCTTCTTGCACAAATGCAAGGAAACGTGGAAAGCCAGCGGATTGGGAGAGCTATAAAAAGCAGTAAGGGGATACAAAGAAAGCAATGAGGTGCAAAAAAAGGAACTCGAAAAACTCTCAAGGGATGTCAAAGCTAAGTAAAAGTTGTTTTTTTAAATATGTCAAGAGAACGAATGGTAAGAGTGAAATGCAGGCCCATTAAAGACAGATGCAGGCGAGACTATAATGGACAATAAGGAAATGGCAGACTTGTTAAATGAATCATTTTCACAGTAGAGGAAGAGGAGAAAAAAGTAGTGGTGAAGGGAGCCTAAAAATAAGTTCCTGGGAAGAACTTTGTGCCTTTAATATAAGTTTTTAAACATGGTATTGGAGTACAGGATGGGAGCAAATCTCCAGGACTTGATGGTATGGCACCCAAGAGTATTAAAATAAATAAGTGAGGAAATTGCAAATTCTCTCCATTACTCAAGAAGGGAGGGATGAATAAACCAAGAAACTACTTTCAGTTTAAAATCAGTTGCGGGAGGTTACTGGAATCTACTGAAACCCAGGCAGAGAGGACCTGCGGGAAGGAGGGAGGAGGACAGTAGGAGTATGTTTGTGTGTGTGTGTGTGTGTGTGTGTGTGTGTGTGTGTGTGTGCGCGCTAGGCCGATGTAGCAGAGCCTGGTCTCCAATCGTCTTGGATCCCCTTGCCATTGGACCAAGACCTTGCTCTGTCAAGCCCGTGTGGTAGCTGGTGTGCAACGGCCACCCCACGTTAAAAGAATTCACGCACAGGCATCTTCCACCCTTTAAAATGAAGTTCGGGACCTGGAACGTCAGGACCCTCATGGACAACCCCAACGTCAACCCAAGCACCCCACCCGCCCCTTCAACCAGCGTCTGCCCCACCTGTGACAGAGACTGTAGGCCCCGCATTGGACTCATCAGTCACCTGAGAACTCATTTTTAGTGTGGAAGCAAGTCATCCTCGGTTCCGAGGGACTGCCTGAGAAGAGAAGACGACTGGAATCTATCAGTGACTGAGAACTTGGACAAGTATGAGATTATTGGGGAGACACAGCACAGATTTGTGACAGGTAGATCATGCCTGCCTAGTCTAGTTGAACATTTTGAGGAGGTCACTAACATCGTGGATAGGAGAGGGTCTATGTATGTTGTCTATATGGACTTGCACAAATCACTTGATACGGTTCTGCACAAAAGGTTATTCACAAAAACATGAAGTGCATGGAATTGGACGTAACCTTGAGACAAGGGTTGGGAATGGCTTGGGAGGTAGGAGACAGAGATTCGGGGTAAAGGGAATGTACTCTGATTGGCGGGATGTGACAAGTGGTGTTAGTCAGGTATCTGTACTGGGCCTCAGCTTCTCACCATGTACATCAATGACTTTGAAGAAGGAAAGTAGTATATCCAAGTTCGCAGATGACAAAAAGGACACAGGCAGATTCAGTGAGTGGGCAAAACTGTGGCAGATGGAGTTCAATGTGCGGGAGTGTGAGGTCATCCACTTTGGATCCAAGAACGACAAATCGGAATATTTTCTCAATGGTGAGAGACTGGGAATGGTGAAGGATTGGGGTGTCTATGGACACAAATCACTAAAAGCTAGCGCACAGGTACAAAATGTCCAATAAACCGTCGGCCTTTATCTCCAGGGAGGTGGAATACAAAGGGGAGGAAGCGATGCTTCAGTTGTACAGAGCCTTGGTCAGACCCCCCCATCTGGAATGCTTTCATTTGCCTGCATCCAGGTCCCTCCACCTCTCCAGCCCTCGTTAGAACTCACCTCGTTCCTTAAGCCGAGGCTTCCCTCCCCCTCGTTATCGCTCCTCCAGCTCCAGGTTCCCTTCTCGCCACGCCCTCCGCAAACAAAGCACCTCGGGACGGTTCTTTTCTGCGTTGAAGGTGCTGCCAATCCAAATCGTCATGGTGACGGGATCACTGTAATCAGAGATGATCTGGTCATTGTCGCATTGCTGTTTGTGGGAGCTTGCTGTGCGCACACTGGCTGCCGCGTTTCCCACATCACAACAGTGACTACACTTCAAAAAGTACTTCATTGGCCGTAAAGCGCTTTGGACTCCCTGAGGTCGTGAAAGGCGCTATAGAAATGCAAGTCTGTCTTATTGAATTAAAAAGGAATACAAGGTTTAAAACAATATATAAACAGCAACCCCTTAGAAACTCCTCCATCCTCCTCGGCTGCTGCCGACTGGACCAATTGCCTAATTTCACGTCTCTAAATTATAAGATATAAACTTCTCTGGCCATTTTCCTGGCCGTGTCAACCACGGTAGAGGGGAATCCTCGGTTGAGGAGAAAGGAAGACCTGTCGGAAGCACTGGTATGGAAGGTGGTGTCGTCAGAGCAGATTCGGCGGAGACGGAGAAACTGGGAGAATGGAACAGAGTCCTTACAGGAAGCGGGGTGGGAGGAAGTGTAGTCCAGGTAGCTGTGGGAGTCAGTGGGCTTCTACTGAATGTTTGTCATTAGCCTATCCCCAGAGATGGAGCCAGAGAAGTCGAGGAAGGGAAGGGAAGAGTCGGAGATGAACCATGTGAAGGTGAGGGAAGGGTTCCCAGTTACACTTCATCTATACCCATCTTTTGTTTCCTAGCTTGTCCCATTACCATCTCCTTTTGCCTCGCACCATCATCCCTTTTGTCAGTCAATCTCTCCTGCCTTCCATCCCATCACAGACCTTCCCTTTTGTTCTTTCCTCCCCTCCCCCCTTTCCCTGCCCCTGCACTTGCTTAAAAACCTGTTCCATCGCCAACTTTTTCCAGTTCTGACGAAAGGTCATCGACCTGAAACGTTAACTCTGTTTCTCTCTTCACAGATGCTGCCTGACCTGCTGAGTATCTCCAGCATTTTCTGTTTTTATTTCAGCCGTTAATACTCTTGTCTTTCCACTCGACCCTCATACCACAGAGCTATGCAATTGAAACTCCCAGTTAAAAAAAATCACTATGCTTCTGCTGGAGAGGGCAAGAGGATCAGACTCTGTTGTGATGGTCTCCCAGCAAAATAGCCTGTCAAACATGAAAAATGCCCAATTGGGCGAGGTGCCAGAGTAGACACTACCTCTAGAACCATATCGCAGCACTTTTAAAAGACCTCTCTACAGATGCTGCCTGACCAGCTAAGCTGGGCTCTTCAGATGGTTCACTGGGTGAATACAGTGGGCAAAACAGATCTCCCTAGTACAGCAGCAGGGTTGGTGCAGTGGTCCGCGGGCCCGCTAAGTTGGGGAGGGGTAAAATTAGCCAACTTTCCCCACTCGCTGGTGGGGCCTCTACTGGGTGTGCAGAGCAGGAATGAGGGCCGTCCGTGGAGGTCCCCCCCCAACATTCAAATGGCCTGATCACACTAGCCGGCTACACACACCCGTCAGGGAAGGTCACGTTGGCAAGGTCGGTGCCCGAGGGTCCGTTCAACAAGAGGCGCCTTGAGAAAAGGACGGGAGAAATAAAAATGAGCCTAACATCCTGCGTACACTGATCAACATGGGGTGATCTGTGAGGTTGAAAAGAACACTATAAAAAGCATTGAAAACAGATTGAGATACGATTGCAGACAGAGAGGGGATTGAAAGACGTAGTTAAAAGACAAGAAAGTTGCATTGATTTATGATAAAGAGAGATACTTGTTGGATCTAATGGCATTTTTCTAATGTTCCTGTGAGTCAACTGCACTATCGATATTTTGCATCAATAACTTTCTCATCTGAAGTAAGTCTGACTCATGGGATAATTACTGGTCTGCGGAGACCAGCTGTCTCATTTCCTGTGTGCAGTTCCCACAGCACCACTGGGACCTTGTACAAAACCTGCGTCATCTCAGCTTGCCAGAGACCACGAGAATGCCTCATGCAGCGCCATGTGCCAGACCTTTAGCCCGAAAGGTTGCTGCAATAAATCAGGGCTGCAGAAACACCGACACCAGGCTGCACAATTTGTCTGGTTCAAGCTTTCTCGGACCGGATCCGTAATATAGAAACATAGAAACATAGAAACATAGAATCTAGGAGCAGGAGTAGGCCATTCGGCCCGTCGAGCCTGCTCCGCCATTCAATACGATCATGGCTGATCATCCAAATCCAGTACCCTGTCCCTGCTTTAATCCCCACAGTACACATATCCCACCCTACCCCCGTAACCCCACGTATTTAATTCCCCCTAACATATCCCATCCTATCCCCATGACCCCACATATTTAATCCCCCCTAACACTAAGGGTCAATTTATCATAGCCAAATCAACCTAACCCACACATATATATATATTTTTTAAAAACAGCTTTTAAAAGGGGCGCAGTTGACGTGGGAGGTGTTCGCAAGGCTGATTTTAGTTTTACATCGGATATACGGCACAGAAACAGGCCACTCGAGCCTCCTCCCATCTTTCCTCATCTAAATCTATCAGCGTAACCTTCTATTCCCTTCTCCCTCATATGCTTGTCCAGCCTCCCCTTAAATGCATCTATACTATTCGCCTCAACCACTCCCTGTGGTAGCGAGTTCCACATTCTCACCACTCTCTGGGTAAAGAAGTTTCTTCTGAATTCCCTCTTGGCTTTCTTGGTGACTATCTCATAGTTTGTGTAGAACCAAACATCATCAGTCATCACAGAGTCACAGACAACGGAGGCAGCAATGTGATTTGCATGCAACCTTACACCATTGCAGCAAAAATGGAAGAAAAGACCATTCGGACTTCAATGTCCAGTTTTGATTAGTTTATCCTGGACTCCATCACCTCATTTACTTCAAAAACACTGCAGTTCCTGCCTCTGTCATCATTCAGTGCTTTTAATACCTCGATAATCATCAATGCCCCCCCACTCAACAGATATTTCAAAATTCTCATCCTTGTTTTCAAATCCCTCCATGGCCTCACCCCCTCCCCATCTCTGTAATCTCCTTCAGCCCCACAACCCCCCCCCCCAGAGATATCTGCGCTCCTCTAATTCTGCCCTCCTGAGCATCCCTGATTATAATCGCTCGACCATTGGTGGCCGTGCCTTCTGTTGCCTGGGCCCTAAGCTCTGGAATTCCCTGCCTAAACCTCTCCGCCTCGCTACCTCTCTCTCCTCCTTTAAGACGCTCCTTAAAACCTCCCTCTTTGACCAAGCTTTTGGTCACCTGCCCTAATATATTCTTATGTGGCTCGGTGTCAAATTTTTTGTCTTAAAATACTCCTGTGAAGCACCTTGGGACGTTTTACAACGTTAAAGGCGCTATATAAATACAAGTTGTTGTTGTTATGTATCCAACCCCATCTTTAGAGGCGGCAATGGATTCCAAAATAACTTCTCTGGGAGTGTGTTTCCATACGTCCTCTCAACTTGTTTGGAGGGCATGGGGTGGAAGGATTTTTTACAAATCTCTTACATTTATAAACAGACGAAAAGGGTGAGGTGAGGAACGATCTATCTATGTTCAACCTGTCCACAAGCTGGCGTAAGCTCAAACAGCACAGTTGCTGGCAATGCCCTCTGAACAGGTTAAATAAACACCTGGCCAATTTCGGGGAAATTCTTCCCCCCCCCCTCAACTAATCCAGCCAGATTATGGTAGCATAGTGGTTCTGTTACTGGAATAGTAATCCAGAGGCCTGGACTAATGATCCACAGACACGAGTTCAAATCCCACCACAGCAACTGGGGAATTTAAATTCAGTTAATGAAATAAATCTGGAATTAAAAAGCCAGGGTCCGTAACGGTGACCATGAAGCTATCGGATTGTCGTAAAAACCCATCTGGTTCGCTAACGTTCTTTAGGGAAGGAAATCTGCCGTCCTTACCCGGTCTGGCCGGTATATGACTCCAGACCCACAGCAATGTGGTTGACTCTTAACTGCCCTCTGAAATGGCCCAACCAGTCACTCAGTTGTAAAAAACAGCTATGAAAAACAATGGGCCGAAAATTGATCCCGGGACGCGAGAGTACGCACTGCGTACTCTCGCGTATTCCCACTCCAATTGCCGGTTTTCTGCATGCCCTGCGCATGCGCTGAAAACCGGCAATTGCTCTTCTGAAAAGGGGGCGGGGCCTGGGTGCATCGCGTGCGCGCTACAGGCTGCGCGCACGCTGTGCACTTCATGCTTTGGACGCACAGGTAAGTAGGGAAGATTTTGGAAATGTAAAAAGGAGGAGTAAGACCCGCTTTTAAGAAGGTAAGTAGTGAATTAAGTATTTTTTTGAATTTTTTTTTACAGGTATATCTTTTTTATAGACTTTAAAGACAGGTAAGTTTATTTTTATAACTTTTTAAAAGATTTTAAATTTTTTCAAAAATTTAATTTTTTATTTAAAATGGTTAATTTAATTAACTATACTTATTTTATTAAAGTGATGGTTTTTTTTTTAATTTAATTGAGGTTTAGCTGTTATTTTGGGGGGGGTGTAAGATTCATAAGTCTCACAGCTATGCTGTGAGACTTATGAATGGAAGATGGTGTGCTGCCATTGGCTCTAACTGAGTCACGTGATCCCACAGCTCGCACGAATTCACTACGCCGCTGGGATACGCAAGCCCAGCACAGCTGATGTCTGGAACATCAAGTTCGTGCGAGCTGGATCAGAAAAAGCATAAGCGAGGTGAGACATCGCGGGGAAGGCTTACCCCCGCGGGAACAGAGCGAGATCAATTTCTGGGCCATTGATAAGAATGAAACTGGACAGACCACTCGGCACCGGCTACGGACACGACAACGGCACACCCAGCCCAGTCAACCCTGCAAAGTCCTCCTCACCAACATCTGGGGACTTGTGGCAAAATTGGGAGAGCTGTCCCACAGACTAGTCAAGCAACAGCCTGACATAGTCATACTCACAGAATCATACCTTTCAGCCAATGTCCCGAACTCCTCCATCACCATCCTGGGTATGTCATATACCACCGGCAGGACAGTTCCACCAGGGGTGGTGGCACAGTGGTATACAGTCGGGAAGGAGTGGCCCTGGGAGTCCTCAACATTGACTCCGGACCCCATGAAGTCGCATGGCTTCAGGTCAAGCATGGGCAAGGAAACCTCCTGCTGATTACCACCTACTGCCCTCCCTCAGCTGATGAATCAGTACTCCTCCATGTTGAACACCACTTGGAAGAAGCACTGAGAGTAGCAAGGGCACAGAATTTACTCTGGGTGGGGGACTTCAACGTCCATCGCCAAGAGTGGCTCAGTCGCACCACTACTGACCGAGCTGGCCGAGTCCTGAAGGACATAGCCGCCAGTCTAGGCCTGCGACAGATGGTGAGAGAACCAACATGAGGGAAAAACGTACTTGACCTCGTCCTCACCAATCTACCTGTCGCAGATGCATCTGTCCATGACAGCATTGGCAGTAGTGACCACCGCACAATCATTGTGGAGATGAAGTCCCGTCTTCACATCGAGGACACCCTCCATCGTGTTGTGTGGCACTACCACCGTGTTAAATGGGATAGATTCAGAACAGATCTAGCAGCTCAAAACTGGGCATCCATGAGGCGCTGTGGGCCATCGGCAGCAGCAGAATTGTATTCCACCACAATCTGTAATCTCATGGCCCGGCATATCCCTCAGTCTACCATTACTATCAAGCAAGGGGACCAACTCTGGTTCAATGGAATGCAGAAGAGCATGCCAGGAGCAGCACCAGGCGTACCTAAAAATGAGGTGCCAACCTGGGGAAGCTGCAACACAGGACTAAAAAGCAGAATCAGCATGCTATAGACAGGGCTAAGCAATCCCACAATCAACTGATCAGATCAAAGCTCTGCAGTCCTGCCACATCCAGTTGTGAGCACAAGTAAGGAGTGTGATGGAATACTCTCCACTTGCCTGGATGAGTGCAGCTCCAACAACACTCAAGAAGCTCGACACCATCCAGACAAAGCAGCCCGCTTGATTGGCACCCCATCCACCACCTTAAACATTCACCCCCTCCACCACCGGCGTACCGTGGTTGCAGTGTGTACCATCTACAAGATACACTGCAGCAACTCGCCAAGGCTTCTTTGGCAGCACCTCCCAAACCCGCGACCTCTACCACCTAGAAGGACAAGGGCAGCAGGCGCATGGGAACGCCACCACCTCCAAGTTCCCCTCCAAGTCACACACCATCCTGACTTAGAAGTATATCGCTGTTCCTTCATCGTCGCTGGGTCAAAATCCTGGAACTCCCTCCCTAACAGCACCTTCACCACACGGACTGCAGCGGTTCAAGGAGGCGGCTCACCACCACCTTCTCAAGCGCAATTAGGGATGGGCAATAAATACTGTCCTTGCCAACGATGCTCACATCCCATGAACGAATAAAAAAAAATGGCCCAGCAACCCACTCAGTTGTACCAAACTGCTACAACAAAGTCAGCACTGTGGGAGTACCTTCACCACAAGCAGTTCAAGAAGGCGGCTCACCACTACCTTCTCAAGGGCAATTAAGGATGGGCAATACATGTTGGCCTTGCCAGTGTCCACATCCCATGAAAGAATAAATAAAAAAAAGATCCAGTAGACTGCAGTCACACTGGATCAACAACCCAACATTCTGAACCAACCTCCACCATATAAAGAAAGAGCACTTTTCACAACCTCAGGACATCCCAAAATGCTTTGCAGCCAACAAAGTACTTTTTGAATGTACTATTGTAATGTAGGAAATGCGGCAGCCAATTTGCACACAGCAAGCTCCCACAAAGAGCAATAAGCTGGCAGCTGTGCTTCATTCTGCCAGTGCATTTCACACTTCTTTTAGCCTCAACCTGTCACATTAACACCTCCTCTTGCCTTGATCATCTCTTACTATCTCTCAATGTCTCTTAATCTCTCCTTTTGTTCTTTCATCCCCTCCCCCTTTTCCCAGCTTTACCCTTGCTTTAAATCTATTTCATTTCCTGCTTTTTCCAGTTCTGCCGAAAGGTCTTCGACCTGAGACGTTAACTGTTTCTCTCTCCACGGATGCTGCCTGGCCTGCTGAGTTTTTCCAGTGTTTTCTGTTGTTATTTAAGATAATGACAATCTCTTTTTAGTGATGTTGGTTGAAGAATAAATATTGGTCAGGACACTGTGGAGAACTCCCCTGTGCTTCTTCAAATAGTGCCATGGGATCTTTTAAGCCTCCTTGAGAGGGCAGACAGGACCTCAGTTTAACGTCTCATCCGAAAGACGGCACCTCCGACAGTGCAGCACTCCCTCAGCACTGCACTGGGAGTGTCAGCCTAGATTTTTGTGCTCAATTCTCTGGAGTGGGACTTGAACCCACAACCTTCTGACTCAGAGGCGAGTGTGCTACCCACTGAGCCGCTAGCTGACAAATACACTCAATCTTCTCAGGAACAGAGGACTACACAGGACCAGAGATGACCATTTCCATCCATCGGGCTGGTGCCAAAGGTCACACACTTCCTCGCCCCCTTTGCATCTGATACCCTTCTGTAGCGCTGTCTGCCATTAATTGATGACACCCTCCCTTGTTCTGCCTCCAGCTAGTAAAAAAACTTACTGCGAATAAGCTATGCATTCACAGTAATTGTACTGCCCGGAATATTATTGGTACAGACCAAAAGATCCCAGGTCCGTGCCGAGTTCACTGATCTCAGCCAATTCGACTCAGTATCCATGGGCAAGAGAAGGGGGTAAATCGGACAGGGTTGCTGCTCCGAACTCCATCCTTCTTCTTAGGCAGTCCCTCGGAACCGAGGATGACTTGCTTCCACATTAAAAATGAGTTCTCGGGTGACTGATGAGTCCCAATGCGGGACCTACAGTCTCTGTCACAGGTGGGGCAGACGATGGTTGAAGGGGCGGGTGGGTGCGCTGCTTGCGCTTGGCTTCCGCTTGCTCCCGGCAAAGAGACTTGAGGTGTTCAGCGCCTTCCCGGATGCTTCTCCTCCACTTTGTGCGGTCTTGGGCCAGGGATTCGCAGGTGTCGGTGGGGATGTTACACTTTTTCAAGGAGGCTTTGAGGGTGTCCTTGAAGCGCTTCCTCTGCCCACCTGGGGCTCTCTTGCCGTGTCGGAGCTCCAAGTAGAGCACTTGTTTTGGGAGTCGCGTATCGGGAATGCGGACGATGTGACCCGTCCATCAGAGCTGATCGAGCGTGGTCAAAGCTTCGATGCTGGGGATGTTGGCCTGAGCGAGAACACTGACGTTGGTGCACCTATCCTGCCAATGGATTTGCAGGATCTTGCAGAGGCAGCATTGGTGGTACCTCTCCAGTGCTTTGAGGTGCCTGCTGTACATGGTCCATGTCTCTGAAGCATACAGGAGGGCGGGTATCACTGCTGCTCTGTAGACCATGAGCTTAGTGCAGGGTTTGAGGTCCTGGTCTTCAAACACTCTCTGTAACCTTCACTTCAAAAACATAAAGTGAGGTAACCAGGGATTAACAGACACCACTATATGCGCAGGTCATTAGAGCCATCAGGAGTACATAACAGATCCCTGCTGGAGGGAAGAGACGATCAAAGCTCAAGGTCTGAGCTCGCAGATGAAGGATGGTCACTTGGACCAGGTACTAGAGGGATAAGCTGGCACCTGCCCAATCCTACCCCCAACCGCCTGCGTCATCAGCTCTCTCAGAAGGAGACCATCCAAAAATGACAAAGAGGGCCATGTCCACTGAGAGCATTTGACTGAGAGGATGCCACGGTGTTACTGAAGGGGTTAATGTGCCGGGACAGCCGTGTGATTTAACAGGAAGGAGCCTCTCCATTGCTGCGTATGCTGGATGGAGCCCGCAGCACCGACACAGGAAGGGAGAGAACAGACACAGGAGATCGAGGATTTACGCAGATTGTGTGGTATAATAAGACACAGGGTCACGCTCTCAGATACGCGCTGCCCTCTGAACCCCTCCCCCAATAGCTAACTGAAACATGAACTGCCTCTGACCCACTTCTTATTACAATACACGTCTTGGTGGGCTGCTCCGTAAAGGGAAACAATCTGATTGAATTGTTATGTATTCCTGATGGCTCCAACGATCTATGCAAACAGTGGTGTCTGTTAACCCCTGGTTACCTCACTTTATGTTTTTGAAGTAAAGGTTACAGGCAGCATCAGCAGAGATATCTAACCCGTGCTGTACCTGCCCTGGGAGTGTTTGATGGGACAGTGTAGAGGGAGCTTTACTCTGTATCTAACCCGTGCTGGACCTGCCCTGGGAGTGTTTGATGGGACAGTGTAGAGGGAAGCTTTACTCTGTATCTAACCCGTGCTGTACCTGCCCTGGGAGTGTTTGATGGGGCAGTGTAGAGGGAGCTTTACTCTGTATCTAACCCGTGCTGTACCTGCCCTGGGAGTGTTTGATGGGGCAGTGTAGAGGGAGCTTTACTCTGTATCTAACCCGTGCTGTACCTGCCCTGGGAGTGTTTGATGGAACAGTGTAGAGGGAGCTTTACTCTGTATCTAACCCGTGTTGTACCTGCCCTGGGAGTGTTTGATGGAACAGTGTAGAGGGAGCTTTACTCTGTATCTAACCCGTGCTGTACCTGCCCTGGGAGTGTTTGATGGGACAGTGTAGAGGGAGCTTTACCCTGTATCTAACCTAACTTAACAGAAAAGAACGTAAACTGCCTCTGACTCAGTTTTTATTACATGACACATCTCTGCGCACTGTTTCCCTCACATAAAAATTGCTATTAATATTTGATGATCCACTCCTCACCCAGTGTCAACATATTCAAAAACGCGATCACCGCCCCAGAACTTGAAAGCTGTTCCAGCACCAAAGCCAAAAACGTCGGCAGTAAAAAAAGAGAACGATAGTGGGATGCCGCGAATTTAAAAAGGGGCCAAGTCGCGTGATGCAGCCCTGAATAGCCACGAAGCAGTAACAAAATACTAAACATGGCTGTAAATCTGAGCTGGCTGATTTAGAGAGCAATAACAGCTTGGCTGTAGCCCAGATTGAGAGTGGGGAGGCGGGGGGCGGGGGAGGAGCGAAGACCTTGTGCCAAGTAAAGCAGAAACAGCACAAGAGGAGGCGGCTTTATTCTCCTTCCCGAGGGTTGCCTCGCTGTAAATCTCCAGCACAGGCCTGGGAAGGAACATCAGCCGAGATGGGCCAATTCGGCCGACAACTCGAGCGCTTTTTAAATTAAAAAAAATCTTTGAGGCTCTGAATTGAGCTGAAAATAAAAAGAAGCTTCAAATAAAAATCCAATTTGCTGAGGAGGCAGATGAACAGCCCCGAACAGCGTGGTACAGAGCCACACAAAGCAGGAACTCCCAGCTTCCATTCCCGGTCCACGCTGGGTTAGTCGACCCAAGTCAGGGCTTGGCGTCACATCCGAACAAACTGGCGGTCAGAGTCCGCAGATGACCAACACTCACATAACAAGCAGGACCAATAGCTTGAGATGATACCAGAAATGCGAGGGTATACATTATCAGGAAAGGATGAACAGGCTGGGTCTCTTTCCTCTTGAAAAAAGGCCGAGGGGGCGACCTAATAGAGGTCTTTAAAATGATGAAAGGTTTTGATAGAGTGGATACAGAGAGAGTGTTTCCACTTGTGGGGAAGAGCAAAACTAGAGGCCTGTTGTGGCTGCCGCGAAGCACGAATTGAAGCCGAGTCAATAAGTGGAACACATGGCTTTTAATCACATCTCTGGTAAAAATGGCTGCTCACATTTCTCTGCAAACTCTGAGGGCCACGCCCACTCCTTTTTTCCCTGCCTTAAAGGCAAGGTGCCCGATTTATTGTCCACGGACGGAAAAGTGGATTGCGCCCGTTTAGGTGGCGATCCGCCACAGGCCATCAATATAAGATCGTCACCAAGAAATCCAATAGGGAACGCAGAAGAAACTTCTTTACCCAGAGAGTGGTGAGAATGTGGAACTCGCTACCACAGGGAGTGGTTGAGGCGAACAGTATAGATGCAGTTAAGGGGAGGCTAGACAAGCATATGAGGGAGAAGGGAATAGAGGGTTACGCTGATAGAGTTAGATGAGGAAAGACGGGAGGAGGCTCGAGTGGAGCATAAACGCCGGCATGGACTGGTTGGGCCGAATATCCTATGTAATCCTACGAGATACCAGAGATGTGATCACTGGACACCAGAGGTGGAACCATTCCCTTGCAACAGCCAATGAAGAAGAGACAATGGGTAAATGGAAAGCAGGGGGAGATGCCGTGGACCTCAGCCTGTTGCCAACCGTTATTTGTACACAATTATCAGGGTCGACAAGTTGAACGTGAGAAGGCAGTTCAGGACGGCTCCGAGACGCTCGTCAA
The DNA here is from genome assembly GCA_030390025.1 of Squalus acanthias. Classification (NCBI taxonomy): domain Eukaryota; kingdom Metazoa; phylum Chordata; class Chondrichthyes; order Squaliformes; family Squalidae; genus Squalus; species Squalus acanthias. The sequence continues at coordinate 71,282,142 of CM059441.1, forward strand.
GGGGCTGAACACTGAACAGAAGAACGTGCATCGTTCCCAGATTACTGCCGCTGAAACCCCACCGCACTGCTCAGTGATTGGATGGCAGCCCAGACCCGCGTCTGCTCGCTCCGTTTGGCGTCTGGCTTTCACTTGTCCCTCCCCCCCCCGTGGCTCTGTCTACAAATGCAGGGCCCCGGCGCGGCACTGAGGCACACAGCCCGAGCGGAGCGGCTTGGCCTTGACCCTTGACGGTTATCCTACTGTCCTCGGCGTTCCCGGTGATAGGAAGCTGGAGAAATGCTGGAATGACCGGTGCAGTCATCAAGGTCACCCAGTCTCCCTCCCATCCCAGGTTTCTGCCAAATGAGAGGCACGTCCCTGGGCCCGTGCCTGACCTGGACAAGGGAGTGTCGGCAGGCTGGCCAACCCATCACACCCAACTCCAGGCTTGTGCTCACCCGACATGTGCACACTTCACATCAGCAGTCATTGGGTACGGATCAGGGACACCTTACCTAATTTTTCCCTATGCTCAGCCCAGGAATGCTGAAGCCAATTCCAGTACTCCCAACTCCTGGTTGACAGGCCTCAGTTAAAAACTGCCTCATCAATTCGGTGCCATTCTATAATCGCCAGTCTAATTCCCAGGGATGACTGTGTCCATCGCTCGATTATCCACTTAACTCTGTTTATAGCCCAGACTACACATGCACACAGTGAACCACACACCATTATCTCTTGCATAAGGCTGCCCTTTACCAAGCATCATTGAACTGTTGCCACGTAGACTCTACTTACACGCAATCAGTAACTCGACAACAACGTTTCCTGGCACAGTTACAGGGTAATCACACGGTAAACAAACACTGAAGTGTTGCTTCCCAATGCCTCAACAGATAAAGACATTGCCCAAACTGATTTCCAGGTGCATGTGGCTCTGAGGAGGAAAGACCTCAGAATATTTTCAATGCAGGTCCCTTGTCTGAAATTCTCTAATCTCTGAAATTCCTCCCTGAACCTCTCTTTCCTCCTTCAAGACGCTCCTTAAAACCTACCTCTTTGACCAAGCTTTTGGTCATCTGCCCATATTTCTCATGTGGCTCGGTGTCAAATTTTGTTTTGTAGCGCTCCTGTGACGCGCCTTGGGGCGTTTTACTACATTAAAGGGGCTATAGAAATGCAAGTAATTGTTGTTGAAAAGCGAGTTAATGACAGGACTTCCATCTGGCACCTATAGGGCCTTACAGAGGTAGATGAGGATGAGAGGACACTGTGGAATGTTTGGAATTCTGGATCTGATTCTGTTCAGAATGTTACTGAGCCATACAGATTAGGAAGGTCACCAGGGGGCGCTCCAATTGCCTACAGTGGCCTAGAGAGAGAGAGAAGTCAGCCAGGGATCCCACTATCCAGTGACCCCACTACAAAGCCCGTGTGTGCGTGGGTGTGGGAGAGGACAGGATGCGGCTCGACTGCGATGCCCCCCCAAGGTCGAAGAACCTGCCAACATTCATAGCTTTGGTTGGGCACATGATCAACGGCCTCTTTGGTGAGGTAGTGGCGGGTACCCCTCTAAGAGTCAGCACCTTCAGGAGACACGGGAATTCTGATGAATTTTAATCCGTTCGCCCCATTCTTTGACATACAACCGCACAAGGGGCAGCAAGTGCGCATCTGGCCTGTCCTGTCGCGACATGGCACTGCCTACCCGTGCCATGAATGAACCTGCACCATTCCAGAAAGAGAGAAGCAGCCTGAGGCTCATTTAGGAAAAACATCTCAGAAATTCCTCTCTAACCCCAAGGATAAATCAAGCAAGTTCCAAGGGGCCAGAGTCATCTCAATAATTACAGCCGCCCTTCACTTACCTTCTACAACCCGGGAAGTCCCCGCGTTCCAGGGATTTACCCAGCTCTCTTCTGCAGGATTGCAGTGAATCCATAGTAACCGCACGTTTGCATCATCTATTCCACGGGTCCAGAACACGCCGGGAAAGAAAATACATCCCAGCATCTCGCCAAACTTTGCTTTCCTATTCTGCACTGATGCTCCGTCATTCTCCCATCCCCAGCGAGCTCATTAACAGCATTCCTGTGGCACTTCAACAAATCCAGATACACAACGTCTACAGGCCGACCATTGTCCACCAGCTATGTGACCTCTTCAACCAATATTCAATCAAGCTGCTGAGGCACGAGTTCTTCTTCCAAAAGCCATGTTGGAATTCCACCACTAACCTCTGCGCTTCCAAATGATCGCACAGCACACTTCTAGAAACATAGAAGATAGGAGCAGGAGTAGGCCATTCGGCCCCTCGAGCCTGCTCCGCCATTTAATGAGATCATGGCTGATCATCCAAATTCAGTACCCTGTCCCTGCTTTCTCCCCATATCCCTTGATCCCTTTAGCCTTAAGAAATATATATATAACTCCTTCTTGAATATATTTAATGAATTGGACTCAACTGTCTTCTGTGGTAGAGAATTCCACAGGTTCACCACTCTCTGGGTGAAGAAATTCTTCCTCATCTCAGTCCTAAATGTGTTCCCTTATCCTTAGACTGTGACCCCTGGTTCTGGACTCCCCCACCATCGGGAACATCCTTCCTGCATCTAGTCCTGTTAGAATTTTATAAGTTTCAATGAGATCCCCTCTCATTCTTCTAAACTCTAGCGAATACAAGCCCAATCGACCCAATCTCTCTTCATACGTCATTCCTGCCATCCCAGGTATCAGTCTGGTGAATCTTCGCTGCACTCCCTCCATGGCAAAAACATCCTTCCTCAGATAAGGCGACCAAATAATAATACCTCTGCACAAACTTGCCTATAACTGACCTCAAACTAACTGGACTACTATTTCGATCTACTAACATGCTCCCCTTCTTCAATATAAGCATATCAAAGTATTGCAAAGTATTTACAGCACAGAAACAGGCCATTCGGCCCAACAGGTCCGTGCTGGTGTTTATGCTCCACACGAGCCTCTTCCCACCCCTCTTCATCTCACCCCATCAACGTATCCTTCTATTCCTTTCTCCCTCATGTGTTTATCTAGCTTCCCCTTAAATGCATCTCTGCTATTCGCCTCAACTACTCCTGTGGTAGCGAGTTCCACATTCTCACCACTCTCTGGGTAAAGAAGTTTCTCCTGAATTCCCTGTGGATTTATTAGTGACTATCTTATAGTTATGGCCCCTAGTTCTAGCCCCCATTACAAAACCCTCCCAATCCAGTCCATGAGGACAATGTGAAGGCCACAGCCAAATGCAAAATATATGAGCCACCAGCTGACTGACACAACTCAGGGGTCATTCCTTTTAGAAATCTTGGGAACACAGTCAGCAACCCCACGTGCTTCAAGAGCCCTAAACATAGTCCAGGACTAATTCCACTGATAGATGTGATGACCAAATTGTATCAGCTCAGGCAACGCAACATCATCTTCAGTAATGAACACCGATGCAAAGCAACTATCCAGCAGCCCAGCCATAGTTTGGGACTTAGAGTCATAACGGCACAGAAGGAGGCCATTCGGCCCATCGAGTCCGTGCCAGCTCTCTGTAGAGCAATCCAGTCAGTCCCATTCCCCCGCTCTATCCCCGAAGCCCTGCAAGTTTATTTCCCTCAAGTGCCTTTCCCGTTTCCCCTTGAAAACATTGAGTGTCTCCGCTTCCACCACTTCCGTCGGCAGCGAGTTCCAGGTCCTCACCACTCGCTGCGTAAAAAAGTTTTCCCTCACGTCCCTCCTGTATCTCTTGCCCAAAACCTTAAATCTGTGTCCCCTAGTCGTTGTACCATCAACTAGTGGGAACAGCCTTTCCCCGTCTAGCCTATCCAAACCCGTCATAATCTTGTACACCTCAATCAAATCACCCCGCAACCTCCTTTGCTCTAATGAAAACAAATCCAGCTTCTCCGACTCGACCCAAATCTGCCCCGCAGGATCTCTCCAAGTGCCCCATGGGAGTCAACGATCATCCTCTGACCAGTAACAAAGAAAAATGGCCTTGCTCACAGTGGCACAATCTTCTTTTCCATTGGCTCTTTTGGCTGATCTGAAATATTATTGCCCACAGCTGCACCTTGTATCTATCCCCATGATCGGAAGTGCCAGGCAATGTCCATCTCCAATAAGAAAAAGGTCCAACCACCAACCTGACCTTCAACAGCACCATCACTGAGCCCCCCGCCATCGCTAGCTTGGGACTCACTACTGGCCAGAGGCTTCACTGCACGATCCACATCGACGGTATGTTTACAAAAGCAGGGTAGAGGCTGGATACCCTGCAATAAGGGGCCTGCCTGCTGACCACGGAAAGCCTTTCCACCATCTACAAGGCTCATAGGAGTGTGGTGGAATACTCGCCACTCGCTAGATGGGTGAAGCTGCAATAATACTCGAGAAGCTCAATGCCATCTAGGAAAGAGCGGTTTGCCTGCTTCCGGCACACTGCGGTTGCAATATCCACGATCTACAGTATGCACTGCAGCAACTCACTCAGGTTACTTTGACAGCACCTCCCAGACCTGTGACCTCTACTGCTGAGAAGAACAAGAGCAGCAATGTCGTGGGAACACCATCACCTCTCCAAGTCACAAACCATCCTGACTTTGGACATGTATGTAACTGATCCTACAAGGGGGCAAGCAACCTTGGACCTGGTCCTGTGTAATGAGTCAGGATTAATTAATAATGTCCTAGTTAAGGATCCCCTTGGAATGAGTGACCATAACATGGTTGAATTCCATATCCAATTAGAGGGTGAGAAGGTTGGTTCTCAGACAAGCGTACTGAGCTTGAATAAAGGAGACTATGATGGTATGAGAGCGGAATTGATTAAAGTGGACTGGGAAAATAGATTAAAGGGTAAGACGGTACATGAGCAGTGGTGTTCATTTAAGGAGTTATTTTACAACTTTCAAAAAATATATATTCCACTGAGGAAAAAAGGGTGTAAAAGAAATGACAGCCATCCGTGGCTAAGTAAAGAAATTAAGGATAGTATCCAACTAAAAACAAGGACATATAAGGTAGCCAAACTTAGTGGGAGGATAGAAGATTGGGAAGTCTTCAAAAAGACAGCAAAAAGTAACTAAAGGATTGATTAAGAAAGGGAAGATAGATTATGAAAATAAATTAGCAAAAATTATAAAAACAGATAGCAAGAGTTTCTATAGTTATATAAAAAGAAAAAGGGTGGCTAAGGCAAACGTAGGTCCCTTAGAGGATGAGACCGGGAAATTAATGGTGGGAAACATGGAGATGGCAAAAATGCTGAACAAATATTTTGTTTCAGTCTTTACGGTAGAGGACACTAAGAATATCCCAACACTGGACAAACAGGGGGTTCTAGGGGGGGGAGGAGCTAAATACGATTAAAATCACTAAGGAATTGGTACTCAGTAAAATAATGGGACTCAAGGCGGATAAATCCCCTGGACTTGATGGCTTACATCCTAGGGTCTTGAGGGAAGTGGCAGTAGGGATTGTGGATGCTTTGGTAATAATTTTCCAAAATTCCCTGGACTCAGCAAAAGTCCCGGCAGATTGGAAAACTGCTAATGTAACACCCTTATTTAAAAAGGGTAGTAGGCAGAAGGCTGGAAATTATAGACCAGTTAGTCTAACATCTGTGGTGGGTAAAATTTTGGAGTCTATTATTAAGTAGACAGTAACGGAACATTTAGATAAACATAATTTAATAGGACATAGTCAGCATGGCTTTATGAAGGGGAAGTCATGTCTGACAAATTTGCTTGAGTTCTTTGAGGACATAACGTACAGGGTGGATAAAGGGGAACCAATGGACGTAGTGTATTTAGACTTCCAGAAGGCATTCGACAAGGTGCCACAGAAAATATTATTGCTCAAGATAAAAAATCACTGGATTGGGGGGAATATTCTGGCATGGGTGGAGGATTGGTTATCTAACAGGAAGCAGAGAGTTGGGATAAATGGTTCATTCTCGGACTGGCAACCAGTAGCCAGTGGTGTTCCGCAGGGGTCGGTGCTGGGTCCCCAACTCTTTACAATCTATATTAACGATTTGGAGGAGGGGACAGAGTGTAACATATCAAAGTTTGCAGATGATACAAAGATGGGAGGGAAAGTAGAAAGTGAGGAGGACATAAAAAACCTACAAGGGGATATAGACAAGCTGGGTGAGTGGGCAGAGATTTGGCAGATGCAATACAATATTGGAAAATGTGAGGTTATGCACTTTGGCAGGAAAAATCAGAGAGCAAGTTATTATCTTAATGGCGAGAAACTGGAAAGTACTGCAGTACAAAGGGATCTGGGGGTCTTGGTGCATGAAAATCAAAAAGTTAGTATGCAGGTGCAGCAGGTGATCAAGAAAGCCAATGGAATGTTGACTTTTATTGCTAGGGGGATAGAATATAAAAACAGGGAGGTATTGCTGCAGTTATATAAGGTATTGGTGAGACCGCATCTGGAATACTGCATACAGTTTTGGTGTCCATACTTAAGAAAAGACATACTTGCTCTCGAGGCAGTACAAAGAAGGTTCACTCGGTTAATCCCCGGGATGAGGGGGTTGACATATGAGGAGAGGTTGAGTAGATTGGGACTCTACTCATTGGAGTTCAGAAGAGTGAGAGGCGATCTTATTGAAACATATAAGATTGTGAAGGGGCTTGATCGGGTGGATGCGGTAAGGATGTTCCCAAGGATGGGTGAAACTAGAACTAGGGGGCATAATCTTAGAATAAGGGGCTGCTCTTTCAAAACTGAGATGAGGAGAAACTTCTTCACTCAGAGGGTAGTAGGTCTGTGGAATTTGCTGCCCCAGGAAGCTGTGGAAGCTACATCATTAAATAAATTTAAAACAGAAATAGACAGTTTCCTAGAAGTAAAGGGAATTAGGGGTTACGGGGAGCGGGCAGGAAATTGGACATGAGGCTGAGTTCGGATCGGTCGAGGCCCTGTGGGTGGCGTAGCGGGCCCAGGGGCTGAGTGGCCGGGTCCTGCTCCTACTTCTTGTGTTCTTTAGATTTGAGGTGAGGATCAGATCAGCCATGATCTTATTGAATGGCGGAGCAGGCTCGAGGGGCCGATTGGCCTACTCCTGCTCCTATTTCTTATGTTCTTATGTTCTTATGTAATCGCCGTTCCTTCATCGCCCCCAAGACAGTATTCTGGAACTCCCGAACTAACACCATCATGGGAGTGCCATCACCACACAGATTGCCATGGTCCAAGGAGAAGGCCAACTCCGCCATCTTCTCGGGGCAACTAGCGATGGGCAATAAATGCAGCCTTGCCAGGGTCACCCACATCTCAAGAAAAAAAAAAGCATCCATTTGAAGGGAAACTGTCATTACCACTGGAGCGACAGGGCACAGTTTTGGTCGTGCATTACGTCACTAAGAACGGCGTTGCGTCATGAGTTTAATAACTGGGAGAACGATTGCTGACTGCCCCTTTAACCAGCGCCTGATGCTCCTTTAACAAGACGACACCGGTTGCAAACTTCAAACCAATCCAACCACAATTTCTTTTTTTATCCCCTCCGCTTCCGACTCTCTGTGAGGTATGGCTCTGGGGGTGCTGGCAAACCCTCTGGTGGCCTTTGCCCAGGTAGTCACAGTCCGCAGGTGAGTCAATCGGTGCTAAATATTTCGGAGGGGGAAAGGGGGGGGGGGGCGATCCCTGGCTGATTTTTCCCTTCCCAGATCAGGATCAAGATCCCCCAACCCTGGCGGCATTCAGCTAACGACAGGGACTGAGGATTGGAATCTTCCTGCTCTGCATCGCTCCACCACATTCAACGCCGAGCCACCAGAGGAATCAACCACCATCTCCTTTACTGGCAAAAGTAAGTGAGTGGAATGAGAGGAGTGCGTCTCGGCCTTAGGTCTGATTTATTAGCCTTGAATCTAATCCTGTGACCCGGCCTGCAGAACTCATAGTAACTGGATAACTAGACCAGGCTGTGGAGGCCTGGAATAGGCTGCATATTCCAGATGGTGTCTGCAGGATTGACAATGTGTGCTACATAACGTGAGGAAATGTGGCTCGCCCAGTGCCAATGGCTTCACATACACACAACTCTCAACACCCACAGCTATGCAGCTAGCTTAGAAGCCTTAGATAGTGCTTCTTTCTACACAGGTTCCCTTCCCCCTCCTCCTCCTCCGGAGGCCATCTCTTGCTGGGATACGGTTCCACTGGCTCTGGCTGCCTGTCAGTACCTCATCCAAGTGTCTGTTCATAGGAACAGGAGGAGGCCATTCGGCCCCTCGTGCTTGTTCCACTATTCAATTAGAATGAGGCTGACCGGCATCTCCATTTACTCGCCGTCGCTCCATATCCTTTGATACCTTTACACAACAAAAATCTATCGACCTCAGTCTTGAAAGCTCCAATTGACCCCCAGAATCAACAACCTTTTGGGGGAAAGAGTTCCAGATTTCTACTAACCTTATAGTGTGAACAAGGGCTTCCTGATTTCACTCAAAAGTAGCCTAGCCTATTATTTTAAGATTATGCCCCATTGTTTTATATCCCCCCCCCCCCACCACCACAACAATTTGTATTGATCCTGCGCCTTTAACGTAGTAAAACGTCCCAAGGTGCTTCACAGGAGTATTGAGACACAAAAGAAAATTTGACACTGAGCCACATAAGGAGAAATTAGGGCAGGTGACCAAAAGCTTGTTCAAAGAGGTCGGTTTTAAGGAGCGTCTTAAGGGAGGAAAGAGAGGTAGCGAGGCGGAGAGGTTTAGGCAGGGAATTCCAGAGCTTAGGGCCTCGGCAACAGAAGGCAAGGCTGCCAATGGTTGAGCGATTATAATCAGGGATGCTAATCAGGGATGCTCAAGAGAGCAAAATTAGAGGAGCGCAGATATCTCGGGGGGGAGGGGGGGGGGGGTTGTTGTGGGGCTGAAGGAGATTACAGAGGTCAGGAGGGGTGAAGCCACGGAGGGGTTTGAAAACAAAGATGAGGATTTTGAAATCGAGGCGCTGCTTAATCAGAAGAAATAATTTCTGTATCTACTTATCACATCGTTTTAAACACCTTGATCAGATCTCCTAAGAGAATGCAAGGCATGTTCATGCAACCTGCCCTCGTGATTTAACCCTTTCAACCCTGGTGTCATTCTGGTGCATCTACGCTATGCCCACCTCTCCAAGGCCAATATAGCCTTCCTGAGGAGCTGTGCTCAAAACGGAACACAGTGCTCCAGATGGCGTCTGCCCAAGGGTCTGTACAACTGAAGTATCGTTCCCCCAGTCTTTGTAGTCCAGCCCCGTTTCTTTATGTGCGAGCTTAGACCACGGGATCATCAAGGACAGCCAGCCCAGGAGCCATCACAGCCATGCCCAATTAGTCCTTCGCCCAACACCCATGCACATGCACTTGCCAGCGATGCTCCTGGACAGGAGGGCTGCGATTGGAAGAAGATTGGAACCCTGGCTCATTGTTCCTCTCCCTAATTCAGGTAGAGTGAAGGCAACTACATGGAGTGGCTGAGAAATAGCAGAGATGCATTTAACGTGAAGTTAAATAAGTACATGAGGGGAAACAGAATAGAAGGTTATGTGGATCGGGTGAGATGAAGTAAATAGAGTGGGAGGAGGCTCGTGTGGAGCATAAGCACAGGCGTGGGGGCGAATGGTCTGTTTCTGGGCTGTAAATACTATCTAACTCTCATATCTCAACAACTGCCCTCGTGGAGAACAGATATTCAGCAGTGCAGGGAGTTTTACTCTATACCTGCCCTGGGAGTGTTTGATGGGACAGTGTAGAGGGAGCTTTACTCTGTATCTAACCCGTGCTGTACCTGCCCTGGGAGTGTTTGATGGGACAGTGTAGAGGGAGCTTTACTCTGTATCTAACCCGTGCTGTACCTGCCCTGGGAGTGTTTGATGGGACAGTGTAGAGGGAGCTTTACTCTGTATCTACCCGTGCTGTACCTGCCCTGGGAGTGTTTGATGGGACAGTGTAGAGGGAGCTTTACTCTGTATCTAACCCGTGCTGTACCTGCCCTGGGAGTGTTTGATGGGACAGTGTAGAGAGAGCTTTACTCTGTATCATACCCGTGCTGTACCTGCCCTGGGAGTGTTTGATGGGACAGTGTAGAGGGAGCTTTACTCTGTATCTAACTCGTGCTGTACTTGCTCTGGGAGTGATTGATGGGACCGTACAGAGGGAGCATTAGTCTGTATGTAACCTGTACTGTATCTGCCCTGGGAGTGTTTGATGGGACAGTGTAGCGGGAGCTTTACTCTGTATCTAACCTGTGCTGTACCTGCCCTGGGAGTGTTTAATGGGACAGTGTAGAGGGAGCTTTACTCTGTATCTAACCTGTGCTGTACCTGCCCTGGGAGTGTTTGATGGGACAGTGTAGAGGGAGCTTTACTCTGTATCTAACCCGTGCTGTATCTGCCCAGGCAGTGATTGATGGGACAGTGGAGAGCTGGGCCTTTCTATTTTATAAGCAAAGGGCATCAAGCCAAAAACTCAAAGTCTTCAGTCTGGGTGATGGAGGATGATACAAATCTGGAGGCCCCGATGTGCCAATACAATGGTGGGACGCAGGTAGCTGAGCAGATATATTACACACACACTACATGTCCACCGCAAGTTGCCCAGGCAAGTCACGGGGCGGGGCCGGCAGGGGGGCAGGAACATGATCTCATTCACCCATAACCCCTTGCAGCTGCTCCCAGAATGCAGCTGGCGGAGAGTGGGGGGAGCGCGATAACCCCGGGAAATCAAAACAGGACAAAGCAGGACACGGTCAAACAGAGGCAACGTCATGTCTTTCTTACACAAAAAGAAAATACTGCAGATGCTGGAAATCTGAAATAAAAACAGAAAATGCTGGAGAAACTCAGCAGGTCAGGCAGCATCTGTGAAGAGAGAAACAGAGTTAACGTTTCAGGTCGATGACCTTTTGTCAGAACTGGAAAAAAGCAGGAAATGGAACAGATTTTTAAGCAAGTGTAGGGGCTGGGAAAGGTGGGGTGGGGGGAGGGGATGAAAGAACAAAAGGGAAGGTCTGTGATAGGGTAGAAGGCAGGAGAGGTTAATAAGAGACATTAAGAAATATTCAAGGCAAAAGGAGATGGTAATGGGACAGGTTAAACATAGAAACATAGAAACATAGAATCTAGGAGCAGGAATAGGCCATTCGGCCCGTCGAGCCTGCTCCACCATTCAATACGATCATGGCTGATCATCCAAATCCAGTACCCTGTCCCTGCTTTGATCCCCACAGTACACATATCCCACCCTACCCCCGTAACTCCACGTATTTAATTCCCCCTAACATATCCCAATAACCCCACATATTTAATCCCCCCCTAACACTAAGGGTCAATTTTATCATAGCCAAATCAACCTAACCCGCACATTTTTGGACTGTGGGAGGAAACCGGAGCACCCGGAGGAAACCCACGCAGACACGGGGAGAATGTGCAAACTCCACACAGACAGTCACCCGAGGTCAGATTCGAACCCAGGTCTCTGGCGCGGTGAGGCACCAGTGCTAACCACTATGCCACCGTGTTAAGAAACAAAGGATGGCTCTAGATGAAGTGTAAATTGCGCTGGCAGAATGAAAGACGGTCATGATGCGGAGATGCCGGTGTTGGACTGGGGTGGACAAAAATGAGAAGTCACACAACACCAGGTTATAGTCCAACAGTTTTATTTGAAATTACGAGCTTTCGGAGCGCTGCTCCTTCGTCAGGTAGAGGTACCTGACGAAGGAGCAGCGCTCCGAAAGCTCGTAATTTCAAATAAAACTGTTGGACTATAACCTGGTGTTGTGCGACTTCTCAGAATGAAAGACAGCTGCCATGTGGGAGAGAAGAACAGAAGGCACAAACAAAAAGTGTGGATAAAATATATATATATGATAGGGGCCGAGGTTATGATCTGAAATTGTTGAACTCTATGTTGAGTCCAGAAGGCTGTAAAGTTCCTAATCGAAAGATGAGGTGCTGTCTTTGTCATGTCTTTCTTCTTCACTACCAAAAGATGCTGACTGATGCTGGGGTGATTCCACAAGGGTCTCACTGAAGTGGGGGGGGGGGGGGGGGGGGAAATATGGGACTAATATCCACCGGTGTCACTGCAAACTGGTCGCAACATACCGCCAGACATCTGAAATGTTGGTCAAAGATCCCAGAATACGTTATATGAAACACCATTGAAGCGAACCATGGAAAACAGGCTCAAGAGACAATTAGGTTTCGTAAGAGAGAGAGGGCACGGTGACAAGATAGGTAGACAGTGGTGGGGGGGGGCGGGGGTTGTGAGAGCAATAAAGAGATAGGCTTGTTGGGTTAAAAACAAAATCCTTATTTCCTCATCCTCAAAAACCTTAAGAGCAGAAGGAATATATGTTAACCATTCCAGCAGCACTTTCACCAGCTCCAGTTTGCCAGACACACAAAAAGTGATGGATGTTCGGACCCAATCTCCTTGCAGAGAGCGAGCGAGCTTCTTCTGGCCTCAAAACACAACCCAAACCATTTAAGGTAATGTTTGCGCACCGTATCCATCTCCCTCCAGCATCACCCCTGACCTCTCGTGACATAAGCCAGCAAAGGCGGCTGGGTACTTTCCAGCCCTTACATCATTGCCAGTCAAGGCACACAGTCTTCTCAGCACGGACGCTGTGTGCTGAATTGGAATGTTTTCTGCTGAGTTTTTGGAGCATTTAGAAGAAGGGATTAAAAAAAAACACAGAACTCAGGGCTGAATGACCTTTCACTTCTGCTCATCCGAGCAGGAAAACAAGTAGCTCCTTCTCCCCAAATAACAACAGAAAACGCTGGAAAAACTCAGCAGGCCAGGCAGCATCCGTGGAGAGAGAAACAGAGTTAACGTTTCAGGTCGAAGACCTTTCGTCAGAACTGGAAATAGCAGGAAATGAAATAGATTTAAGGCAAGGATAAAGCTGGGGAAAGGGGGAGGGGATGAAAGAACAAAAGGAGAGATTAAGAGATGATCAAGGCAAGAGGTGGTGTTAATGTGACAGGTTGAGGCTAAAAGTGTGAAATGCACTGGCAGAATGGAGGACAGCTGCCAGCTTCTAGGAGGGAAATATGGGACTAATATCCACCGGTGTCACTGCAAACTGGTCGCAACATACCGCCAAACATCTGAAATGTTGATCAATGATCCCAGAATATGTTAATATGAAGCACCATTGAAGCGAACCGTGGAAAACAGGCTCAAGAGACAACTAGGTTTCATAAGAGAGAGAGAGAGAGCGAGAGAGCGAGAGAGAGAGAGAGAGAGAGAGAGAGAGGGGGCACGGTGAGAAGATAGGTAGGCAGTGGTGGGGGGGCGGGGGTTGTGAGAGCTGCCAGCTTCTCCCCTCCTGACTGGTGCATTTGTACCAGGAAAAAGGAGGAAGGGATATTAGCCACTGAGAGCGTGAGCGAGTGTGTAAAATTACTACCTTCAGTTGACCAGTAACCAATAGCATAGTAGATGCAGATTCAATAGTAGCCTTCAAAAGGGAATTGGATAAATACTTGGGAGAAAAAATTGCAGGGATATGGGGAAAGAGCGGGGGAGCGGGACCGCTCTTCGAAAGAGCCGGCGCAGACCCGATGGGCCAAATGGCCTCCTTCTGTGCTGTGCTATTACAGAATACCTGTAGGTGTCAGAGAGTCTCTATCGGAGATGCTGACTGACCTGCCATCCAGTTCCACATCTCCCGGTCGCCTCAAACTCCTCCGATCCCTCAGGTGGTTACACCGCTGCACGCTGCTATCTGTGGACCTGCAGATATACTGACTGATGTTGGACACAACAGAGCGAGAGACTTAATCACACAAACTCGCCAGCCATCATACTTTGGCCTTCAGCCCAAGACAGACCTTGGCGGCAAGGCGGCACCAATATTCATTTATTTATTCACTTACTTCTTTGTCCAGGGTCACAATCCCGTGAGCCACGCTCGGCAACGCTGCAACGTAGAGCGATTGGGCTGCACCTGCGACTCCCCCGCACAGGCAGCTGTCGATCCCAGTGGCCAGGTGTAGTCGGCCCAGCATTTCATCGAGGGGCGGGGGAGAACTACAGGACCAAATGGTGCGCTGCGAGGTCCGCGTGGGACAACCGAGTAAAGCTTCCCCCGACGTAGAGTCATAAACGGCAGAGCAGGAGGCCATTCGGCCCATCGAGTCCGTGCCAGCTCTCTGTAGAGCAATCCAGTCAGTCCCATTCCCCTGCTCTATCCCCGTAGCCCTGCAAGTTTATTTCCCTCAAATGCCTATCCCGTCTCCCCTTGAAAACATTGAGTGTTTCCGCTTCCACCACTTCCGTCGGCAGCGAGTTCCAGGTCCTCACCACTCGCTGCATAAAAAAGTTTTTCCCTCACGTCCCCCCTGTATCTCTTGCCCAAAACCTTAAATCTGTGTCCCCTAGTCCTTGTACCATCAATTAGTGGGAGCAGCCTTTTCCCCGTCTAGCCTATCCAAACCCGTCATAATCTTGTACACCTCTGTCAAATCACCCCTCAACCTCCTTTGCTCGAATGAAAACAAATCCAGCTTCTCCAACCTGTCCTTGTAGCTAAGATTCCCCATCCCCGGAACCATTCTGGTAAATCTCCTCTGCACCCTCTCAAGGGCCTTCACATCCTTCCTAAAAGTGTGGTGACCAGAACTGGACGCAATACTCCAGTTGTGGCCTAACCAGCGCTTTATAAAGGTTCAGCATAACTTCTCCACTTTTGTACTCAATACCTCTATTTATGAATGTGAGAAGTCGCACAACACCAGGTTATAGTCCAACAGCTTTATTTGAAATCACGAGCTTTCGGAGCGCTGCTCCTTCACTTCACTTCACCTGACAAAGGAGCAGCGCTCCGAAAGCTTGTGATTTCAATAAAGCTGTTGGACTATAACCTGGTGTTGTGTGACTTCTCACATTTGTCCACCCCAGTCCAACACCGGCATCTCCACATCATGTCTATTTATAAGCCCAAGATCCTATATGCTTTGCTAACCACTCTCTCAATATGTCCTGCCACCTTCAGGGACCTATGCACATTAACTCCCAGGTCCCTCTGTCCCTGCACACTCTTTAAAACTGTGCCATTCAGTGTACATTGCCTCTCCCTGTTCCTTCTGCCAAAATGCATCACCTCACACTTCTCTGTATTAAATTCCATCTGCCACTTGTCTGTCCATTCTGCTAGCCTTTCTACGTCCTGCTGCAGTCAATTGGTATCATCCTCACTGTTTGCCACACCCCCAAGTTTGGTGTCATCAGCAAATTTAGAAATTCTACTCAGTATTCCAATATCCAGGTCATTTATATATATATATCTATCATCGCACCCCGCAAGCACTCCCAGTTCAGATACAGCAGTGGAAAGGTGCAGACTAGAGCTCCCTCCACTATCAAGCCCTCCCAGGTCAGGCGCAGCAGAGTAAAGCTCTGGCTACTCTCCTACCTCCCCGCAGTGCAACATACTCCATTTCCCCCACACCAGGGCAACCTTATGGCCCTCCCTGGGTGCTGAATTAGTGCCGGTTCAGACCAGTAGGCCCCGACCCACTAGGAAACAAAACAAGACTGTTCCAAGCTCATTTCGTAGACAGCCCTTAACCAGCAGTTGGATTTTCTTCTCAATCTGACCTGGGTTTGAACCCAAATCCGAGCGGTGGAACGAAGTGTCAATTCAATTTAGGAAAACAGTGAATTTAAGTATCGTCAGAACAAAAGACCACTTTAAGCCCATCTGAAGTAGGCCCCACTCTGCAGTGGAAATCAGCAACCGTTCAGAAAGACAATATGGAGACTGTAGGTGTTTTACTAAATTTTAATTGATATAAAAATACTTTCATAAATATTTTCCAGAGAGGCTGTACAATATTTAAATTACATGCGGAGCTCAATAAGTTATGTTAAAGTAGAATACCACCCGCAGACTGATTCAAGTACATTAAATACAACCACATCCCGCACAGGTCCACAGTACTGAGTGCAATCAGCAGCAAAACACACAACTCCATCTTAGTTCTCCACCGCCCCTTCTCTGCTGAAGGTGCTGGATGAGCAAGCGTGTGTGTGTGTGTGGGGGGGGAGGTCCAAGGGGGACAAGTGACAGAGCTATGAGCCCCAGAGTCAGAGAATGCTGGGGGCCGCCAGATAAACTCACCTCTACCACCACCAGGGACTCGAGGGCAGGCTGCGCCCAGCCAGCGCCAGGGCTCTTGTTCAGCATGATTCTAATTGCGAGGGGTTCTCAGTAAATCCTTGCTCTGCCCACGATACACTGCTGAGCTCAAGAGATTGCCACCCCGTCTACTCTGCAGCTGTGTAGCATTCTCCTCATGCTACACCCACCTCCCCCCCCCCCCCCCGCCCTCCGCTCACTGGGTGTTTACGATCAACCTTCCTCATGATGCCGACAACTTTCTCCAGTTCCTCGCTTCTACATTCTCAATTCATCCAACAAGGATCGGCAATTCCCCCCCACCTCTCTCTCCCTTCCTCTGTGCCAGCTGTATTTCCAGTGGGAAGGTCTTACTCGCAGACCCCTCCCCGCTCCTTGGTGAGGTCACTGGAGCTGGTTGCTAGGGGGGGGGGGGGGGTGGGGGGTGACCGGCCTACTTGCTGGTCCTCGTCCTTCTCCCACCTTACCTCTGCACCTTTCGCCGATTACGCAAATTCTGACGTAAGGTCACCGACCTGAGACGTGAACTCTTGTTTCTCTCTCTCCACAGATGCTGCCTGACCCCACTGAGCGTTTCCAGCAATT
This sequence comes from Squalus acanthias, assembly GCA_030390025.1. Taxonomy (NCBI): domain Eukaryota; kingdom Metazoa; phylum Chordata; class Chondrichthyes; order Squaliformes; family Squalidae; genus Squalus; species Squalus acanthias. The sequence goes on from CM059441.1 coordinate 71,298,887, forward strand.
TTCTGTTTATATTACACAAAACTTAAGCCTTGGCGTCTCCCTCTCCTGTCTGGTCAGTATCCCGCACCAGGCCCAGCACGCTGTGAATCTCACAACTCGGTCTCCACGCCTACAAGATCTTTATCTACAATTGAGCTACACCCTCAGAACACCAAGAGTGGGATCAGGCAGATTCCCACGGTTGGAACTTTGAAGTTAACTGGACTGGGCTAATGGACCAGTGCTGATAGATCGGGAGTCATTCCAACCCCAGCATTATGCTCTCCCCTGGTTAATTCAGACACCCTAAGGGGACATTCTACCCTCACAAGTGACCCTGGAAACAGAGCTTGTAACATCACTTTTACAATGTTCATGCCGTCTTTAGCAGAATCTCCACCACCAAATGGGTGGACCTTAAAAACAAATAGATAGGGAGGAACTGATAAACAAGCTTCCTTGTTCAGTCATATATTACATGTACACACGCACACACACAGTTATTCCCACTAATTGACTGCCAATTATCACTCATTAAGCTTCGTCGTTACTTGACGACCATTAATCTTCCACTGGCACGCGAGCACGGATGATACAGAGTCCAGCAAATGCAGGCTTTGAAGACCACCTTTAACGCGGTTAGAATCTGCTTTCAAAACACCACCACCACCACCCCCTATTTTATTCCTGGGTATCCATTATTCTATACAGAAACTGCCCGAACCCTCGCATTCTATTCCTACCCTGCAACTTGCACCCCAAGTACCCAACAGTCTACAGAGAAACCATCCAAATCCTTGGATTAAACTCGAGGCTGAATCTCCTGCCTCAAGCCAAGGGGCCCCAGCGTACTCGAACTGTACTGATTTCTTATTTATTCAGCGGCGTTGAACGGCAGAATTTGTTCTTGTTGCAACCAAATGGAAAACTCAACCCGTCAAGACCAGGTCATGTGGTAATTTCCTGCTCCAACAATGTCACTCAGCCAGGGAGGAATGGGGCAGAACAGCCAATGGTCGGAGAGAGCACCCCCTCAGATCGCACATTTCATCTCCAAACCAGAGGCCAGATAGGTTCCTTGTTGCTGTGCTACATTACGCGGGTCGCCGCAGTGCGGTTTCAGTAGAATGAACGTCCCGGTGACTTGGCTCACTGACGCGCTCCGTGCCTGAAGATTGCGTGGCAGCGAAGAGTTTCCGGTGGGGTCCACTGCAACAACCTCCCTTCCACTGACGGGTGGCACTGTGAGAAAAGCATTGGAAAACGTAGAGTTACATTGGAGGGGGCGCGCAGACAAGACACGGCATCACACCGTCGCGGATTGAAATCCCATTTTCTTTCGGTTGCTCGGTTACACCTTGCACTGGTCAAGGTGTTAATGGCGGGAAATGGCGTGCTCTCCACGTTTCAGCAACCAGGGGAGGGACAGCGAAGGGTTGGAGGCAGAGCCTTGGCAACTCTGTTCATCTCCAAAGTGAGGCCGCCTGTCCAATTCCCACACCAGCAGTTCTGCGGCCTCGGTGAGCGAGACTGCCGATTGGCGCTACATTTGGAGCAACTCACCCCCCCCCCCCCGAAGTACCCAACAGCCTACACAGAAACCATCCGAATCCTTGGATTAAACCCAAGCCTGAATCTGTAGCCTGAAGCCAAGGGGCCCAGAGAACTCGAACTGTACCGATTTCTCAGTTATTCAGCAGTGGGCCCAGACCTACTGAAAACTGGTGGCAGACACAGCTGGAGCCCATTTCACGAAGGGCTCTTACAGACAGGAGACCATCTGTGTTTTGCACTTCCATGAAGAACATACGAAATAGTAGGAGTAGGTCATACGGCCCATCTTCAGCCTGAACTCCACCTTCCCGCCCCATCATCCCATATCCCTGGATTCCCTTAGTATCCAAGAAATTATCTATCTCAGCCTCGAATATATACCCAACGACTGAGCAGCCACTGTCCTCTGGGGGGTAGACAAAACATCTACCCCCCAACCCCCCCCCTTCAGCATTCCTTCATTTCCAAATCCATCCCAGCAGCGAGAGGCCGGCACAGCCTGAGCTGTAGGGCCCTCCCGAGACCACGTACCGCCTGGTGTGTGAAGGCCTACTCAATCACCTTGACCCACCGCGGAACAAACAGCTCACCACACTCGAGTTAAATTCACACCTACCTGGCAACCTGGCAGCCATCTTGAACCAGAGCAACCATCGCAAGAAGGGGGGAAAAAAAAGTGTCCCAGCTTGGAGTCTCTCTCTCTCTCTCCCTGTTCACAGTATCACAGAAGTTTGGCTACAGAGATGGCGGGTACAGTGTACAGATATAGTCTGTGGCGCATTAGCTGCATATGTTTCTGGAATTTTATTTTGGTTGGGAACTTTAAATCTTAAGCTTTTAAAAGCGGGGTGTTGTCTCTTGTGGAATATATACATAATTTTGAGAAGGTTTAGTTTAGGCTTCAGTGTGTTTTTTTTTCTTCCTCTTTCCTATTTACACAAAACGTGAGGTAGCCGTATGCCGATTGGAGCGCCAACCATCCCTCACACCGAAGACTCCTCCGGGTTTGCGTCGGGCAACATCTGCCGCTGCTTCAGCTTCTTGCGCAGCTCCTCGGAGAACGGGTCCGTGCCCTCCTCGCCCAGCTGGAGCCGGATGTAGCCGTTGGTGTTGGCGCCGCGGATGTTGGCCAGGTTGAGGCGGGTGGGCGACTGGACGGCGGTGGGCAGGGGCTGCCCGGGGATGCCGTTGGCGGTGCCGTTGTGGGACGGCGAGGTCCCGTTCTGGCACAAGGCGTGGCCGGGGACGATCTTCAGGGAGCCGTCGGAGTAATAGTAGGAGGGCGACTCCCACAGCTTCTCGTCCGAGTTGGATGTCTGGCTGGGGATGAACTTGGTGGCCTTGGGCAGCTCTTTCGGCAGGATGTGCTCGGCGGGGTAAGCACTGGTGCGCTCGGCCTCCTTGGCCTCCGCGGTCTTCTCCAGCCGCTCCTTCAGCTTGCGATTGAGGTAGATGACCGTCCCCAGCAAGCATATGCAGACCACTCCCAGGACAAAGACGCTCATCCAGACCAGTCCCAGATTGCCCCCCACTGCCCGGCTCTCCAGGGCCACGGCCGGGTTGGAGACGACGGTCAGAAAGTACTTGCCCGCCAGAAAGTGCTTGCGCTTCTCCTCGGAGTAGCACGAGTAGCTGCCGCCGTGCCGCGACCCCACGTCCGCTATCAACAAGGCCTTGGGCCGGATCTCGTACTTGGCGTCGGAGACCTTGCCGAGGTCCTGATGGTGCTCAAAGACCCACTTGGGCACAGCCAGGTTGGAGATGAGCTGGCATGGCAGGAGGATGTCCGTGCCGGCTACAACAGTGAGGTTCTTAATCTTCAAGTCTCCTGGAAACAGAGGTAGAAACAAAAAGAGACCAGTCAGCCTTTTCTCCGCACAAACAGCCCAGTGCAAGGGATCGGTAAAAAGAGAAGGAAAGACCTGAATTTCTATAGCGCCTTTCACGACATCGCAAAGCTCTTTACAGCCAATGAAGTACTTTGGAAGTGTAGTCACTGTTGTGATGTGGGAAACGCGGCAGCCAATCTGCGCACAGCAAGCTCCCACAAACAGCAGTGAGATAATGACCAGATAATCTGTTTTAAGGAACAAGGTTAACTATTAAGGATAACTATTGGCCAGGACAGCGGGGAGAACTCCCCTGCTCTACTTCGAAAGAGTGCCAAAGGATCTTTTATGTCCACCTAAGAGGACAGACAGACAGACAGACTCGGCTGAACGTCTCATCTGAAAGACGGCACCTCTGACAACGCAGCACTCAGTCGCGCGATGGAGCACCGACCTGGATTTTGAGCTCCAGCCCCTGCAGCGGGACCGGAAACCCTCAACCTTCTCAGACCGAGGCGAGCGTGCAACCACTGCGCCAGGGCTGCAAGAGGGACGGGTCAGCCAATTTCAATTCAAACATTGGCCGAGCCCTCTGATCGCGGACTGGGCAAGTGCATGTGGATATATTGCGAGGTTATCCACTTGGGTGGCAAAAACAGGAAGACAGATTATTATCTGAACGGCAATAGATTGGGAAAAGTGGGAACTGCAACGAGATCTGGGAGTCCTTGTGCACCAGTCGCTGAAGGTAAGCATGCAGGTACAGCAGGCGGTTAAGAAGGCAAATGGTATGTTGGCCTTCATAGCGAGAGGATTCGAGTACAGGAGCAGGGATGTCTTGCTGCAGTTGTACAGGGCCTTGGTGAGACCACACCTGGAGTACTGTGTGCAGTTTTGGTCGCCTTATCTGAGGAAGGATGTTCTTGCCATGGAGGGAGAGCAGCGAAGATTTACCAGACTGATACCTGGGATGGCAGGAATGACGTATGAAGAGAGATTGGGTCGATTAGGCTTATATTCGCTGGAGTTTAGAAGAATGAGAGGGGATCTCATTGAAACTTATAAAATTCTAACAGGACTAGACAAACTAGATGCAGGAAGGATGTTCCCGATGGCGGGGGAGTCCAGAACCAGAGGTCACAGTCTAAGGATAAGGGGTAAGCCATTTAGGACTGAGATGAGGAGGAATTTCTTCACCCAGAGAGTGGTGAACCTGTGGAATTCTCTACCACAGAAGGCAGTTGAGGCCAATTCATTAAATATATTCAAGAAGGAGTTAGATATATTTCTTAAGGCTAAAGGGATCAAGGGATATGGGGAGAAAGCAGGGACAGGGTACTGAATTTGGATGATCAGCCATGATCTCATTAAATGGCGGAGCAGGCTCGAGGGGCCGAATGGCCGACTCCTGCTCCTATCTTCTATGTGGTGGAGCGGGGCCGCTCTCACACACAGACACAAATGGACTAGGTTGTCCCAGGTTTGATCCATGGGCTGTGCGGAGTTAGATGATCGTAGCAGGAAGAGTAGAATTGGCCACAGAAGTATCAGGCTAGGGGACGGGTCCCGATCTCTAGCCACTGGCTCCTGGCGGAAAACGGTCAGCGGAGGCTGGCACGAGAAGCGTGGACAGGGCAACAGACAATGGTGCCCATGGAGCCCTTCGGAGGGTGTGGGGTGGGAAGAAAATGAGGGAGGATCCAAAAAACAAGATTCAGGGATCTGGCTGGGGGTTTAAAAGCCGCCATTTACTCTGGCTGCTTTATGAGAGGAAAGCGCAGCTTGCCTGTTCCTGACCGAGATGCTGGCTTTCAGCCGGGCAGCTTCCCAATGTAGCCAGCGTCGAGAAACACAATTTCATCACGACCCACCCTGCCCGAGGGGCTGAGCTCCTGTTACCTGTGCTAGATGCAGTGCTGTGGCACAAAGTGACGTCTGCAAACTCTACGTCCTGGTACGCTGCAAGAACCCTAAGAAAAAAAACACAAGAGCGGCCTGGGATTAGTCCCAATGGAAACACACGCAAGAGATGGAGGTCAATAGAAAATCCCAGCCTAAATTCCTCTTTAATTTGAAAGAAAAAGAAAGACTCGCATTTCTATCGCGCCTTTCACGACCTCAGGACGTCCCAAAGCGCTTTACAGCCAATGAAGTACGATTTTTGAAGTGCAGTCACTGTTGTAATGTAGGAAACGTGGCAGCCAATGTGCGCACAGCACAAACAGCAATGTGATAATGGCCAGATAATCTGCTTTTGTTATGTTGATTGAGGATAAATTTTGTCCAGAACACCGGGGAGAACTCCCCTGCTGTTCTTCGAAATAGTGGCATGGGGATCTTTGATGTCCACCTGAGAGAGCAGACGGGGCCTCGGTTTAACGTCTCATCCGAAAGACTGGGGGCGGGGGCGGTAATAGACCTTTCCTCCCTTATCAGGGCGCACTTTGCCACCTGTGCTTGACACGGCGCCCGAGTCTCTGCCACTGACCGACTGGAATGCCCACCAGAGTGGCTTGGAACACCATTCTCTCTCTCTCTCTCTCTCTTTCTCTCTCCCCTCCTGCGAAGGCAAGTGGCCGAGATCGGAGCACGACTAGGTGAGGGAGAGCCGAGAGTCGGAGCCCAGCACGGACCCTATTCGTGCAACTTACTTCTGCACCAATCACTTCCTTTTAAACACAAAGCCCCGGTCCCCGGAGGACTGACAATAAACAGAAGACGCCCCAGAATTCAAAGCCTCAACGCTCTTCCGGAGAGGAAGCCGTGAAACCCTCGGATATTGGCTGGACGTGAGCGAAACAAAACTTGACCTCAGCTCAAGAGTTTCAGCACAGCTACATCTGACAGAGGATAAAAATGAGAAGTCGCACAACACCAGGTTATAGTCCAACAGTTTTATTTGAAATCACGAGCTTTCGGAGCGGCTGCTCCTTCGTCAGGTGAACTGAAGGAATACAAATCAGCAAAGCATATATAGACAGAGAACAATGTGTAGCGTACAATGTCAGACGACTTTCTGATTGCCCTCCATCACACCTCGGCAGAGATACAATCAGGCCAGTCAGGGAGGCATTACATCAAAGACACAGCAAAATACAGCTAAGACAATGAGGTGGGGTCACAGGGGGTCCAACGTGTCAAATGCTGCAGTCTGTATGGTTAAGCTTTTTACTTTTTTTTAAAAAAAACTGGAAATCACATCTGTGAACAAGCCAACGAGAACTCGAGTCTGGATGACTCTACGTCATGTAGCGTGACATGAAACCAAGATCCCGGTTGAGGCCGTCCTCATGGGTGCAGAACTTGGCTATCAGTTTCTGCTTGATGATTTTGCATTGTCGTTTCAAATAAAACTGTTGGACTATAACCTGGTGTTGTGCGACTTCTCATTTTTGTCCACCCCAGTCCAACACCAGCATCTCCGCATCATGACAGAGGATACTGAGAGTCTCACTTGCTCGTATTTAAGTGAAAATCTTGCTGCAATTTTTTGTCAGAGACTGCAATTAGCTTTAAACTCTTTACAAATGAAATAAATGCTCCCTTCTCCCGAACTGACTTGGCCCTGACTCTTCTTGCGCTACGGTTCCCAGGGCAACAACAGCGATCTGGGATCTCATCCAAGTGGCCAATCTTCACATGTGTCAATGGGTAATTTGACCGTGCATCAGAGAACAGCACAATCCTGTCCTCACCTGATGTCACATGCATGCGGTTCAGAGAAACGATCATATGGAATCAGGGAAGATGGTTGTGGTGGTTGGAGGTCAATCACCACAGCCCCAGGACATCGCTGCAGGAGTTCCTCAGGGCAGTGTCCTCGGCCCAACCATCTTCAGCTGCTTCATCAATGACCTTCCCTCCAACATAAGGTCAGAAATGGGGATGTTCGCTGATGACTGCACAGTGTTCAGCGCCATTCACAACTCCGCAGATAATGAAGCAATCCATGCCCGCATGCAACAAGACCTGGATAACGTTCAGGCTTGGGCTGATAAGTGGCAGGTAACATTCGCGCCACATAAGTGGCAGGCAATGACTATCTCCAACAAGCGAGAGTCTAACCACCGCCCCTTGACATTCAACGGCATTACCATCGCCGAATCCCCCACCATCAACATCCTGGGGGTCACCATTGACCAGAAACTTAACTGGACCAGCCACATAAATACTGTGGCAACAATCAAACAGGTCAGAGGCTGGGTATTCTGCAGCGAGTGTCTCACCTCCTGACTCCCCAAAGCCTTTCCACCATCTACAAGGCACAAGTCAGGAGTGTGATGGAATACTCTCCACTTGCCTGGATGAGTGCAGCTCCAACAACACTCAAGAAGCTCGACACCATCCAGGACAAAGCAGCCCGCTTGATTGACACCCCATCTACCACCTTAAACATTCACTCCCTCCACCACCGGCGTACCGTGGCTGCAGTGTGTACCATCTACAAGATGCACTGCAGCAACTCGCCAAGGCTTCTTCGGCAGGACTTCCCAAACCTGCGACCTCTTCCACCTAGAAGGAAGAGGGCAGCATGCGTATGGGAACATCACCACCTCCAAGTTCCCCTCCAAGTCACACACCATCCTGACTTAGAAGTATATCGGGCCGTTCCTTCATCGTCGCTGGGTCAAAATCCTGGAACTCCCTCCCTAACGGCACTGTGGGAGCACCTTCACCACACGGACTGCAGCGGTTCAAGAAGGCGGCTCACCACCACCTTCTCAAGGGCGATTAGGGATGGGCAATAAATGCCGGCCTTGCCAGCGACGCCCACTTCCCCATGAACAAATTAAAAAAAAAGACACCATCACACCCTCTCCGACACCAACTCATTCTTTTACAGGAACCCAAATCATTGGAACTCGTCGCCTCCCTCCGATTCCCTTCCGAAACCTACGGCCAAGCTTGGCATCACCCTGGTTCACCTGAACTTCTCTCCTCCTCTGCCGTGCTGGTGCCCAGATATCATGGTGCCTTGGCCCTTCACCTTGCTCTCTCAAGACACTCTAGGCTGTTATTTTGCCAGCCCTGGGGAGGCGGGTCGGTTGGCAAAATGGCAGAATCTGTGGGCGGGCGCCCAACCCGTCCACAACCCATCTCCATGCCATCTCGCGCCGGGTCCCGTCTCCTTGAAGGCGGGAAGGGGATTACAGCCACTTAACTGCTCGTTAACAGGTAGTTAACAGGCAGATAAGAGGATTATCCCCATTTTGCCCACACAAGTGCGGGCTTCCCGAAGGCTCCGAAACCCGCCAGGGACACCAAGGCAAGTAGGGGGTCTGCGGGGTCCAAAAGTGTGCTGTGGAGGTGAGTGATGGGTGCAAGTGTGGAGAGGTGAGTATCTGAGGTAAGTGGAAAGTGTTAGTAAAAGTTTACTTACCTTTGTTTCTTCCTGCAGGCCTCAGTCGGTGGGTATGCGGAGAGTCTCGCACCTCTGCGGTAGAGATGACAGATGGCCGTTGCATTCTCCAATGCAGCAACCATCTAATTTCTACAAAAGAAAGAACTTTGATGAGTCTTGAATTCAAGAACTCATCAAACTACAGAGAATGTCAGTGTTTGACAGCTTCACAGAGCTGTCAAACGATGACAATTCATCTGTCAAAAATTTTTAGACAGATGAAACGTCATACATTGACGTTCTCTGTAACCGGCTTTCCCTTAATTGGCCTGCTAAGCCCGCTGGGCGGACTGAACCAGGTCAATCAAGGGAAAATAGCGTGGGTTGGCCAGAAGTTGATGGAGGCGGGACTGAAACCCGACAAGTGGGAGTCCCGCCTCCAAAAGCTCCCCATTGGCAAAATCCAGCCTTCGGTTTCTCTCTCCACAGATGCGACCTGACCCTGCTTAGTGTTCCCAGCATTTTCAGATTTCCGGCATCTGCATTATTCTGCTTTGGCATCAAGGCCACCAGCCCTGGTCACACTTTCCCTGAAATTTAAAACGAAGCCATGAGAATTCCACAAGCCCCGCTCCTTACTTGGTCAAGGCGTCGATCCTCACGCACGCCCCGCTGGTCCAGGCGCAGTACGGGTCCCGCGCCAGGATGCAGTCCGCGCAGCTTCTGTACCTCTCGCAGTCGGCAAAGGGCACCTGGACCACCTGACTCCGCGAGCCGGCGAACAGGAGCTTCTGCGGGAACGAGGGGGAACAACCGGGATTAACGGCACCATTATTATCGAGACCCTCCCCACAGCCTGAATGCCTCCACAACAACTTGTATTTAACACAGCGCCTTTAATGCAGTAAACCAAGGTGCTTCACGGGAGCGCTATCAAGCTAAATTTGACATCGAACCACCGAAGCAGATATTAAGACAGGTGACTGAAAACTTGGTCAAAGAGGTAGGTTTTAATGAGCGTCTTAAAAGGAGGAGAGAGGGTAGAGAGTAACATTCCCCGTTAAGTTGCGCGCCGGCTATTAAATGGGGGAAAAAACACGCCTGCGCAAGAATTTGAATGGGCCGCGCACCCAAGAAAAAAAAAATCACGGGAACATTGGTAGAGAGGCGGAAAGGTTTCGGGAGGGAATTCCAGAGCTTAGGGCCGAGGTGGCTGAAGACACGGCCGCCAATGGTGGAGCGATTAAAATCGGGGGATGCTCAAGAGGCCAGAATTGGAGGAGCGCAGAGATCTCGCGGGGGGGAGGAGATTACAGAGATAGGGAGGGGGCGAGGAGGCCATGGAGGGATTTGAAAACAAGGATGAGGGATTTTAAAATTGAGGCGCTGCCAAACCGGGAGCCGATGGAGGTCAGCGAGCACAGGGGTGGTGGGCCACAGGTAGCAGAGCTCAGTGTCTTGCGATTGACCAAGTGTTATTTTTATGGAATCCCATGCCATCTAAGGCAGCAGCTCCTTCTGCCCAAACCTGGCGTCTCTAGCTGAGAGACCGATTATCATTTTTTGGGGGGCTGGGTGGGGGAGGGGGGTATAAGCCTCAGTGTGCTGGCGGGTGATCTGTCTTTCTGTGTTTGCATTCTCCCCACCACCTCAGTTACTTACGTTGGGCTGCAGTTGTCAGAGTCTCTCTGGTACCTTAGCCCAGGGACATAAGATGTAGGAGCAGGAATAGGTCATTCGGCCCCTCGAGCCTGCTCCGCCATTCAATAAGATCATGGCTGATCTGATCTTGGCCGCAACGTCACTTCCCTGCCCGCTCCCCATAACCCTTGAATATATTCAATGACTCCGCCTCCACAGCTCTCTGGGGAAGAGAATTCCAAAGATTCACAACCCTCAGAGAAGAAATTCCTCCTCATTTCCAATTTAAATGGGTGCCCCCTTATTCTGAAATTATGCCCCCTAGTTCTAGATTCCCCCACGAGGGGAAACATCCTCTCTGCATCAACCCTGTCAAGCCCCTTCAGAATCTTATATGTTTCAATAAGATCCCCTCTCATTCTTCTAAACTCCAATGAGCATAGGCCCAACCTGCTCAACCTTTCTTCATACGATAACCCCTTCATCTCCGGAATCAACCTCGTGAACCTTCTCTGCACTGCCTACAATGCAAGTATATCCTTCCTTAAAGAAGGAGACCAAAACTGTACGCAATCCTGGGCAGTGAGTGCCGACAAGTTATCCGACTGCAGAAGGAGCGCGATCCCGCTCACACAGGTGCATTGTTCCAGCAGGAAGCCTGGCGGAGACACAGACCAGGGAGGGAACGTGTGTGTTGGTGTGTGTGTGCGTGTGTATTGGAGTGTGTGTGCGTGTGCGTATTGGAGTGTGTGTCTGTGCGCGCGCATGTCAATGTTCCCAGTAATTTTTCTTTGGGCCGCGCGGCCCCTTTAACGGGTTTTTTTCCCCCAATTTAAAAGCCGACTCCCCGGTGCGCAGGACGGCCGCGCAGGTTAAAGGGAACATTGGAGCACATGTCTGCGTGCGCGCGCCGTATCTCTGTAGCACACCAGCGATGCCTTAATTCACTGAGCCTTTCGGGGGGGGAGGGGAGGAGGAGGAGGAGTTGCGTGAAGCTTAACAAGCCCCGGTGTCCTGCTGTGATTTAACCCTGGTGGGCAGAGGAGAGAAATAGGTTTGACGTACCTTCTTCTTGGAGATGGCCAGGCTTTCCACGGGCTGGGGTTCCTCAAACAACTGCAGCTCTTCAATGATGTGCATCTGCGAGCCAATCATTACAGTCTTGTGCAGCCAACCTGCTCCTATTGATCGAGAGAGAGAGAGGGGGAGGGAGAAAAAAAAAATGGCGCATGAAGGAGCTGTTTAAAATAAGCCACAGCAAATATAACACTACCTCCCCAACCAGAAAACACAAAACCACCTGGATCAGGACTACCCCTTTTAGCTCAGTGGATACGATCACCACCTAACAAAGTAGGAAGTCAAGTGGACCAGAAGGTCCCAGCTTCTGTCTGCGTGAGGTTAACTGAGCTCAGGGGAAGCAGCAGGCAAGTGCCCATTTTTTTCCTTTTTTAATATGTCAAGAGAACGAATGGTAAGAGTGAATTGCAGGCCCATTAAAGACAGATGCAGGCGAGACTATAATGGACAATAAGGAAATGGCAGACTTGTTAAATGAATCATTTTCACAGTAGAGGAAGAGGAGAAAAAAGTAGTGGTGAAGGGGAGCCTAAAAATAAGTTCCTGGGAAGAACTTTGTGCCTTTAATATAAGTTTTTAAACATGGTTTTGGAGTACAGGATGGGAGCAAATCTCCAGGACTTGATGGTATGGCACCCAAGAGTATTAAAATAAATAAGTGAGGAAATTGCAAATTTTCTCCATTACTCAAGAAGGGAGGGAAGAATAAACCAAGAAACTACTTTCAGTTTAAAATCAGTTGCGGGAGGTTACTGGAATCTACTGAAACCCAGGTAGAGAGGACCTGCGGGAAGGAGGGAGGAGGACAGTAGGAGTATGTGTGTGTGTGTGTGTGCGCTAGGCCGATGTAGCAGAGCCTGGTCTCCAATCGTCTTGGATCCCCTTGCCATTGGACCAAGACCTTGCTCTGTCAAGCCCGTGTGGTAGCTGGTGTGCAACGGCCACCCCACGTTAAAAGAATTCACACACAGGCATCTTCCACCCTTTAAAATGAAGTTCGGGACCTGGAACGTCAGGACCCTCATGGACAACCCCAACGTCAACCCAAGCACCCCACCCACCCACCCCTTCAACCACCGTCTGCCCCACCTGTGACAGAGACTGTAGGCCCCGCATTGGACTCATCAGTCACCCGAGAACTCATTTTTAGTGTGGAAGCAAGTCATCCTCAGTTCCGAGGGACTGCCTAAGAAGAAGGAGGAGGATTTATTCAGGGCCAGACTCGGTGGTGATGCCCCACACAGTTCAATAGCCTGCATTGGCTCCCGATCCGGCAACACCTCCATTTTTAAAATTCTCATCCTGGTTTTCAAAATCCCTCCACGGCCTTGCCCGCCCCCCCCCCCCCCTCACCTTCTCTGTAACCTCCGACAGCCCAACAGCCCTCCGAGATCTCTGCCCTCCCCTACTTCTGGCCTCTTGCGCATCCACCACCTCCCCCCGATTTTAATCGCTCCACCATTGGCGGCCGCGCCTTCAAGCTACCGGGGCCCCAAGCTCTGGAATTCCTTCCCTGAACATCTCTGCTTCTCTCTCTCTCCCCTCCTTTAAAACGCTCCTCAAAACCTACCTCTTTGACCAAGCTATTTGGTCACCTGCCCTCATACCTCATGTGGCTCGGGGTCAAATTTTGTTTGACGATCTCTCCGGTGAAGCGCCTTGGGGAACGTTTTATGACGTTAAAGGCGCTATGCAAATGCAAGCGGTTGTTGTGGAATGCCTTCCAAGTGCACACAGCGATCCCACAATCTCAGTGTCTTTCCGAACAAATGTATTCGGGTTTGAACACATCTATAAAAACGTTCAGAAATAAACTATCTGCAAGCTATTTTCACATCACACTCCCCTGCAGTTTCAGTCTGTTGTCAGGACCGCCCCTGGACTAAACTTGGCTGCACACTTTCAAAAAGGATGGACTTTCCCACGGAGGGAATGTCATGTAGCAGGGTCTAAGGACATGCATTCTTCATCCAGTCAGTCACTCCTACCCAACAGCCGTTCCTTCTCAATATTACATTTCTTTTCCTGTTGGACAAAAGAGAGAGAAAAACGCCTTGGATTCATTGCACGTTCTTGATCTCCTACAAATTTGTTGCATTCAGTCGTGGCCTCCTTCTCTGATCCTGCCTCTCACAGAATTAGGCTATTTTTGCTCGCTAACCAGGAATGCCTGGCCATAATCAAATCAACACTGCGGTGATCGTTCCTCTGAATTTTTCTCCTCTTCCTCCGAAATCCGCTTTCCAACACATTTCCCCCCCCTCCTGCCTGTACTGAAGTCAAGACTTAACACACCAAAAGCCCCTCCAACTCATTCATTCCCAGAACCTTCAAGCTGTGGAACTCCTCACCTCCCTCAGGCTTTCCTACCCCCTAATTTACAGGCTCATAAATCTCAAACTTGGTGTCACCAATTCACTCCATCCTGATGCACCTCATCATCTCTGCTGCTCCTTTCAACCTTGCTGGCGTCCTGCGCTGGGGGCCTTCTCAATTTAAAAGAAAACCTCTTGGATGATTCCTGAAAATTGACAAGATTTTGTTGTCCTGCATCTTTCCTCTAAAGCCCAGGATTGAATCGAAGCACTTGTCGTGTGGCTTTGTTTCCCCACCACCCCCCCACCCCCATCCCCCAATCATCCGACCCTTGCACGTGAGCTGGAGAAATGCCAAGACCAACCCAAAATCAGGAGATTTCAGAAGCCGCAATCTTTGGTCTCAGTTTTTCCAAATCTTTTAAACACCATCCAGGACAAAGCAGCCCGCTTGATTGGGACCCCATCCACCACCTTAAACATTCACTCCCTCCGCCACCGGCGCACCGTGGCTGCAGTGTGTACCATCTACAGCAACTCGCCAAGGCTTCTTCGACAGCACCTCCCAAACCCGCGACCTCTTCCACCTAGAAGGACAAGGGCAGCAGGCGCATGGGAACACCACCACCACCAAGTTCCCCTCCAAGTCACACACCATCCTGACTTGGAAATATATCGGCCGTTCCTTCATTGTTGCTGGGTCAAAATCCTGGAACTCCCTCCCTAACAGCACCTTCACCACACAGACTGCAGCGGTTCAAGGAGGCAGCTCACCACCACCTTCTCAAGGGGCAATTAGGAATGGGCAGCAAATGCTGGCCTTGCCAGCGACGCCCACATCCCATAAACTAATTTAAAAAAACTATTGTTGGAGAACTTTACACTCATCAAGAGCTCGCAATGGAGAGCAGAAGGCCCCAACTGGCAGGATCAAGCACTCCTAAAGTTCTACCCCACCAACACGCATCAGTGTGCCATTCTCCACCGTTCTCACGAGCGGTATGTGCGAGGAATTGGACTGGGCCGGCCCAAACTCAATTCGCATGGGGCCATTACAGGCGGCAGACAGGGTCCATTGCCCCAACAATCTGAGCTGCATTTCAGCCCCGGCTCCCAGATGCGAAAGCCCAGTGTCTTGACGCGCCGCGCCGCTCGTTTCCCCCTTCTAGCTTACGAAGGGGGGGGGTCCAGATCAGGACTGACCTGTCCCAATAAACAGGACGTCGTACTGGTTCCCGTTCCAAGCCAGCGTCCGGTCCACCACAATGCGCGTGTAGTTGACGTTTTTCTGGATGAGCAGAGGCCGGTGGCCCACCGGCTGCACCAGGTCGTCCATCAGCGGGTGCTTCTTGGCAAAGTTGAGGGTGTTGTCGGGCAGCTCCAGCGACGTGTTGTAGCCGCTCATCCTGTGGCTGTTGGTGATGCACTGGGAACGAGGAAAAAAAGGTCACTCGAGGAAATGGAAGCGCTTATCCTGGAATTCCCACTAGCATTAACTTCCAACCATATTCCCCCCCCCCGATGACCACGGGTACAAGAGCCCGAGCTGGTGCGGTACTGAGCTCCACTGCGCAGGAAGATCCCGGGATCAATGCCAGCGCTGGGCTAGTTCAGAGGATGGGCGGGGTTTCGTACTGAATCCAGAGCCTGTGATCTATGCGGGGAGGGAGGGGGAAGGGGACCATTAGCGTTCCTGCTCCCGACTTCTGCTGGAGTGTGTCTCTTTGTGACTGTTGGGTGATCAACACGAACCAGTCTCGCAAGAGGTGAAGCAGCACCGTGGAATATTCCCACTGCCAGGTGGAGACCAAAACATAACAAGTGCGGAGAGCGGATCCCTGCCCAGTCCGAGCAGTCACCATCTGGCCGGGTAAACTCCGGCTATTTGGGAGGCCCACACTGCTCTACGCACCGACGGCCATCATTGCTGGTAAAGTCCCGTGTGGGTTCTCCAGAACTCCTGCCGGAACTTCAGCGCAAACCCCAGCCAATGGGCAAGAACATCCGGTTACACCGTTTGTCCGGGGCCTCCCGGATCGGGAACTTGACCCCAAAGACCCCACAGCGATTTGAATACACAGTTAGACTGACCACAGAATCACAGAATCCCCACAGTGCAGATAGAGGCCATTTCGGCCCATCGAGCCTGCACCGACACATATCCCCCACCCTATCCCCGTAACCCCACGTATTTAATCCCCCCTAACACTAAGGGTCAATTTATCATAGCCAAATCAACCTAACCCGCACATCTTTGGACTGTGGGAGGAAACCGGAGCACCCGGAGGAAACCCACGCAGACACGGGGAGAATGTGCAAACTCCACACAGACAGTCACCCGAGGCCGGATTCGAACCCGGGTCCCTGGCGCTGTGAGGCAACAGTGCTAACCACTATGCCACCGTGTTGCCCCAGTTTCGGAAGTCTGTCATGCATACGGAACCTAAATTAGAACGAACATGGCGGGTATTCCCCGGAATATAGAAGGCTAAGGGTTGATTTGATTTGAGGATTTTGAAAGGAATTGATAGGGTAGACAGAGAGAGAAACACTTTCTGCTGCTGGGGGAGGCGAGGACAAGGGGACCTCACCTTAAAATCAGAGCCAGGCCATTCAGGAGAGAAGTTTCGAAACACTTCTTCACGCTAAGGGTTGGTGGAAGTGTGGAACTCTCTCCCACAAAAAACAGCAGATGCTAGCTCAATTAATCATTTTAAATCTGAGATCGAAAGATTTTTTGCTAGCCAGGGGCATTGAGGGATATGGAGCCAAGGCAGGTGGATGGAGTTATTATGCAGATGAGCCACAATCTCATTGAATGGCGGAACAGGCTCGAGGGGCTGAATGACCTCCTCCTGGCTCCTGTAGCTCCAGCACAAGTAGAAGGCCACAGGAACCATTCCCCTGCCCAGCCCCCCACCCCCCACCCCTCCCCTGAAGGTGCAGAGCCCTGTTGGGTTACAGCTTCGAGGTGCAGCCCACCCTTCGGTGCCTCACCCAGGTGGGCATTCTTCATGCACGAGCCTAGACATGGAGTGTTGGCAAGCTCCTCGACTGCGAGGGGCCTCACAGCTGAGCTCAAGCCTGTTCTCACCCAGACTGCATCCCAGCATGAATCAGCGCCTTCAGGAGAACATTACATAAGAACATAAGAACATAAGAAATAGGAGCAGGAGTAGGCCAATTGGCCCCTCGAGCCGTTCAATAAGATCATGGCTGATCTGATCCTAACCGCCAATCTGCTATCACAGAACCATCTCCTGAACCTAACAGAATTGGACACATGAAATAGGAGCAGGATCAGGCTACACAGCCCCTGGGCCCGCTCCGCTACCCACAGGGCCATGACCGATCCGAACCTAGACTCATGTCCAAATCCCTGCCCGCTCCCCGTAACCCTTAATTCCCTTTACTTCTAGGAAACTGTCTATTTCTGTTTTAAATTTATGTAATGATGTAGCTTCTACAGCTTTTTGGGGCAGCATATTCCATGGACCTACCACCCTCTGAGTGAAGTAGTTCCTTCTCATCTCAGTTTTGAAAGAGCAGCCCCTTATTCTAAGACTATGCCCCCTAGTTCTAGTTTCACCCATCATCGGGAACATTGAGGCTGGGGAGGCGATTAAAATATTAAATTATTTTAGCATTTTTTTTTAATATAAATGATCTTCAAAGCTGAAAGATGTCAAGAGAAGTTCTTGGCACTGAAAGGAACAGAATGAGTTGCGGTTAAAAGCCTGCGCGCTCAGAGTGACTTACTGCTCCAGGTCTGGGACTCGGCACCTTATCCGAATACCGGCCCCACTTTTGCGCCTGGTCCCGGTATTCCTTGTAGGGTCCACCGAACGCCCTCTGGATGTCTTCGATCCTGTACTGGCAGATAGCAGACACGTCCATGTCAGCCCTGCGGGCAGATGGGAGGGTTGAGACACCGGTTAGGACAGGCAGGCAACCCACCTTACCCACCGACCGCAGAGCCGAGCGCGCCCGCTTCCAATCGCATGACCCGCAAACAGACCGCACACTGACGTCCATGCACCAGCGCTGGGCTTCATTCTGCCTTTGGCAAACGACAGCTACAGATGGCTATTCAATTAATGAGAAACACGACAAGCTGTTTAACCGTCGCTTTGCCACGCACAGTCTAGAGGTGACACGTTGCAGATCCACTGCATGACATCATGGAATCGGAACAGGGAAATGCACATACCAGCTAGATCACCGTGTGTCAAAACTATGTACTGACTCTGTATCTAATCCGTGCTGTACCTGCCCTGGGAGTGTTTGATGGGACAGTGTAGAGGGAGCTTTACTCTGTATCTAATCCGTGCTGTAACTGCCCTGGGAGTGTTTGATGGGACAGTGTAGAGGGAGCTTTACTCTGTATCTAACCCATGCTGTACCTGCCCTGGGAGTGTTTGATGGGACAGTGCAGAGGGAGCTTTACGCTGTATCTAACTCGTGCTGTACCTGCCCTGGGAGTGTTTGATGGGACAGTGTAGAGGGAGCTTTACTCTGTATCTAACCCGTGCTGTACCTGCCCTGGGAGTATTTGATGGGACAGTGTAGAGGGAGCTTTACTCTGTATCTAACCCGTGCTGTACCTGCCCTGGGAGTATTTGATGGGACAGTGTAGAGGGAGCTTTATTCTGTATCTAATCCCTGCTGTATCTCAACTGACTTGGAAACTTTCAGAAGTGTCAGCACAATGCTGACGACAGGCTGCGCTGACAGATGCCGAGCCTGAATAACAGCCCAGGCTCCCAGACATTTATCAGCACACTTGTCAACTGCCAAGATATTTTTTTCCCCCCAAATCTGAATTTTTGGATTCTTGTCCAAAGTTCCAAGTTCATTCAGCTGTGTTCCAATTTATTGCGTGTTTGAAATACTAAACATTTTTAAACTCATCAACCTTTCATTTTCAATCCCATATTCACCTTATCCCATACCCCCCTGCCCCCCCTCTCCTCCCGCCTCACCCCCTGCCCCCCCTCTCCTCCCGCCTCACCCCCCACTCTCCTCCCCCCTGCCCCCCTCTTCATCCACCTCCCCCCGCACCCCTCGTCATTCCCGCCCTCCGCCTCTCCACCTCCCCCCGCCCCCTCTGCCTTCCGCGCCACCTCCTGCTCTCCTCCTCGCCTCACCCCCGGGCCCACCCCCCTCTCCTCCCGCCTCACCCCCCGCCCCACCCCCCTCTCCTCCCGCCTCACCCCCTCGCCCCAGACACCCCTCGTCTCCCGCGCTCACCCCTCAGCCCCACCCCCCTCGCTCTCCGCCTCACCCCCCGCCCCACCCCCCTCTCCTCCCGCCTCACCCCCCGCCC